>JAXCLR010000081.1:56651645-56688986 GCA_035584095.1 Annona squamosa
TTAAAAATTCAAAATAAATATATATACATATCTAAAAATGGTAAAATTTGATTTATAGATTAAATATAACTAGATTAGCATGTTTATAAAATTATTTTTCAAAAAAAAATAAAAAAAAATATATTTTTTGACCGGTACCGGTCGTAAAAGATCAGGCCTCGAAAGAAAGAGCCTCTGATGAGGTCCATTCAACTTTATGTATAAGGATTATGATATGATGCAACTTGATGTGCTTTATAATTTCGAAGCATGATTCTATCCGCATGATGTATTTTAGACTAAAAAACAACATTCGTTTATTTTATTTTATTTTTCTTCATAAATGTATTTTTCTAATTGTATTTAGTCCATATATCAAATTTTATCATTTTACGATATTTTTATTTTTTATTTTTAAAAATTCATCCATTTCAGGAGCGTTAAAGTCATTTTACACACCTTTAAAACCTTGGTTTTAAAAAATTAAAAATAAATTTGTAAAAGTATTGTAAAATGGCAAAACTTTGTGTATAGATTGAATGCACTTAAAAAATATTTATGAAGAAAAATAAAAAATATAACTAATAGTAAAAAATAAATAAATGTACATCATGATGTATACAATCATACTCCTATAATTTTTAATATATTTTTATTTTTTCTTCATTTTTATATTAGTCCAAGTGTATCTAGTCATATTAAGGGCATGATTATTTTTAATAAAAACTTTTCAAATTAAAACTTTTCAATCTAAAAATTTTCACTCTTAATAACTACTATATTTTAAAATTATTTTTCATATTTTCCTATATAATTACCCTATTTTTTAATCATTTATATACAACTACTTGTATAACTAATATATATTTTTTAACTTTATTTTCTTTATCTCTCATCATTAACTTGATCATAATACATCATTTTCTATTAATTTAAAATTTTTTATATCAAAAATTTTTATCTAAAAATTTTATTAATTCTCAAACGCACTCTAAATTTTACTAATTTTGAAGTGTTGTATATACTTTTTAAAAAGTTTGGGCAGTAAAAAAAATTCACACCACTACTCACAAAAATTGGTAAAATTTTATTAAAGAAATATATAAAAGAATTTAAAAACCATAAAACCACAAAACCACAAAAATATATTAAAAATATAAAATACATAAGGTTATCTCTTAGCTAAGTATCTTAATACTGGATAGAAAATTTATTCCATCTATTATAATTAAGACTATGACTTTGTTAGCCTGACTAATATATATTTTTTATTTCTTTAGTCTTTCATAAAAAATACATGTAAATGTATTTTATTAACATGCCAAAATTTTAAATTTTTTACACATGTATATGTATTTTTTTTCCAAACTGTTAATTTCGAAACTTAGAAAAATATATATACACATCCAAAAATGATAAAATTTTATATGCAAATTAAATACCTATTTTCATCAAAAAATTATATATTCGTACCATTGTAAGATGGATTTGGATAAAAATTAGTATCCTGATAAAGCGAATAATTCTAAATGTAATGGATGGGGTAGATTTTCTACTCATAATCATATGGAGCCCATGGTATATGAATTATACAATGCAGTTGCATGCACTATAACAATTTCCACATTTATAAATTATTATAGTACATTTTTAAACCAGCCCACATATCCCATTTGGATTAAAATTAGTATACTAATAAAATAAATAATTTTAATACAATAAGATTAAATTTCATATTTATGATCACAGGAGCTCCACAGTAACTGCACAGTGCAGTCGGAATGCACTAAAATATTTTTTTTACACACACGACATAAGGCTCCGCTTTTATGCAGTCGCGCTAATAGGAACTCCTCAAGCCAACAAAATCAAAGCCGAAAACCATTATTTTTATTTATTTTATTTTTCTCATCTCGCAATCGTGCACATCAAAGCCGAAAACCATTATTTTCATTTATTTTATTTTTCTCATCTCGCAATCGTGCACAATTTTCTCAAGGTAACATTAATTCGTATATTTCTAAATATTCAATTTAATTTTTAGAAAATTTTACTCTCAATGTAACATCCATAATTTTAATTTATCTTTCAAATCTAAAAATATATCCATTTTAATTTTATCTATCTATTTATTAAATTGTATTAAAACTTTTTTTCAATATTTTAAGTGTATATTTTACGGGACTTTACTTTCTATGTAATCCTTTCCTTTTTAACATCTTAATACTTGATAAAAAGAATATATTCTATGAATTTATAAAATATAATTACATTCTAACACATATGTAAAAAGATATGATTATTTTTTATAATTTACACATAAATACATATATTTTTCCGCATATGTGAATGATGGACATCACATATTTGGTTTTAGTGAAACTTGATCTTTTGTCTATAAAAATGATGTTATCTATAACAAATGGAGTAGATTCTCATTAATAATTAAAATATTAGAAATAGAAGAAGTTATATTAAACCGCTTCTATGTAACTATGTAAAACCTCTTTTCTATTAAAAATGACCAAAATACTCATGTTTAAAAATTTAAAAAAATATATACATGTATCCGAAAATTAAAAACACAGCTAATAACTTAAATACGGGGAATTTGCATCATACCCCCTCTAAATTCACCTCTAAATTCATGTATTAGCATTTTAGATCCTGACGTTTGCGTATTAACATATTAGACTCTAATAAGTTTCATCTTTTGCATTTTAAACCCTTCGGCCTAATGTCATCTGCCACGCACCGTTTGGTTGTGTGCAATGACAAAAATACCGCTCAATAAAAACAAAATACACCCCTCGTTATGCATTTTTCACCGGTGTTTGTTGCTTACATTATCTTCCATTTCAAGATCTTCATTTTCTGCATTAATGTGGTGCTAGTTAGGGTTGTGTTTTTGTTTTTATTGAAGAGTATTTTTGACGTTGCACACGACCAGACGGTGTGTGACAGCCAGCGTTAGGGCAAAGGGTTTAAAATGCAAAAGATGAAACTCATTAAGGTCTAATATGCTAATACGTAAATTTAGAGATGGTATAACCCAAATTTCCCATTAAATACACTTAAATTAACGGTTTTTATAATAAATAAAAATAAGAAATATATGATTGCAAATGATCAACGCCCTCTTTATTTCAACATTTTGTTTCAGCTGCATAAAAGAAAATAGTTTTCAGTCTATTAAATAATTTTTTATTAATCTAATTCAATAGTTATGCTCCGATCGAGCAAGCTCTGTAAGTGGCAATAAATTGCTAAAGAAGGGATGCTGCCACAAATTATTGCAGACATTTCTCCTGCCACACATTTAAGAAAAAAGCACCCTACCAAGCACATACAAAATCTATGCCCTAACCCAAAATTAGGCATGTAAAATAGTAAATTTTCCATTATTTAACAATCGCAATGTATGGATAGGGACTGATAGACTGTTCATGAACACATCTATCATAAACTAGCTGCAAACAAAACTCTCAATCTGCAATCAAAAAGCCACTTTTGCCGACTATGTATCTCTTGGATCCTAGAAACATTTATCAAATCATAAAACGAATACAATAAACTTCAGAAGACAGCAAAACTCAAAGACAGTTCATCCCGCCACTGACGCTCTCAGTGGTGAACCACACTGGTGCCGAAAGTGTGGTGCACAGGTTCGAAAATTTCACAGCAGCAGTTTCCGTCCCTCCAATGGCGCCGGTGGTGATATTATTATTTAATTCCTCCATGTTGTGAGGATTATATAAGTACTAATCTGTAATATCAGATGACTTGATGTTTATATATATGAATTAAAAAAAAAAAAAGACAATTGATCCCTCTTATAAAAATGACATAGTGCTAGAAATTGGCAATGGTACAATTCTTATTACCATTGATAAATCACGTTGACTCCCTAAATGTCAACCAATCAAACGAGGTATCAGTCTTCCAAGGAATCGTCAACCTCCACATGGCCTTCATTCTTCACTTCACAGCCATTTTGAAGGGAATGATGAATATCAGATCCCTTCGAACTAACTTTTGTCTGACAAGCATCAGAACACTTGAGAATATCTGACACAAACTTTATCAAAGAACACAGGCCGCCCAGAAAGTTGTGATCAATAATGCCTTCACCTTCAACGACATGTGCAAAATCCACAAGCTTTACTTTTGCAATGAACCTACCCACCTCAACTGCATCCCTTTCATAAATCATCAAAACTGAAGAAGAATAGAAATGGAAGATGGTTTGATCCTCAAACCATGATTTCAATTCCAGCAACTGAGCCAGAATCCCACCAGAACCGCCATAGACAGATGATGCAAACAAACAATCAGGTTCAAAATCAGAAGATGCATTTGAAGAGACAAACTTCCTTAAAGCCACCTTAACATCCTCGGTTTTAAAGCCTTGGACAAGCTTCCTGTTAGGTTTCCAACACCGGGAATCCTTACCTTCATTCACCTGCAGGCCTGAAATTCGAAAACCCAATTTCAGGCTTGTGGTTTCTTTGTCTTTCTTTAGGCATTTCTGGAAATAATCCTCAGGAGCTTCAGGATACCACGTTTTGGAACCAATCTTGATGTCCATCACAGATGGATTGGCAAGATTTGACATGAGGTCTTCCAGGACTAGGTGGGTTAGCAGACCAGACCCATCAGAGGCTTCCAAGAGTTGTGTACCATAGAAGGTAGGAAAGAATTGCCTAATATGACCAGGGATTCCGGGGTTAGAAGAGAAAGAGCTGTAGAAGGCGACCTCAGTGGAACCACGACCATTGTTTTGCAGGGGCTTATAGAAGCGACCTGAGCCATCTACTAGTGGACCAAGCTGACCATCAAGAGCCTCGTGGCCTGCAACTTGATGATCTGGGGCCTTGAGCATGATTTGTCTCAAATTCTACCGTCCAACAGCAAAGCCGATCTCACTGCTTAAATTTCTAAACTGAAGAATCATGAAATGAAACCAAAAATTAGAAAGCACTCTCACTTCATTTGCAACAATTCCTTTTAAGGATTGAATATTGCCATAGTGAAAGGAAGAGCTCATGAGTAGAGGTCCTGGAACCCTTCTGGGTTAGACCTGGCACCAAACCCTACCTGCTCAAGTCACCAATGTTTGTTGCTTACATTATCTTCCATTTCAAAATCTTCATTATATTGATTAATGATGGCGCTAGTTAGGGCTATGTTTTTGTTTTTATTGAGGGATATTTTTGACATTGCACACTACCAAATGGTGTGTGGCAAACAGCGTTAAAGCAGAGGGTTTAAAATGCAAAAGGTGAAACTTATTAGGGTCTAACATGCTAATACGCAAACATCAGGGTCTAAAATGCTAATACGTAGACTTAGAGGGGGTATGGAGCAAATTTCCCTTAGTGATGCAAAGGGAAGGGTTTGGGCACCCTTTGCACCCCAAAAAATGGGTTCCCATAGGTGTTTGTTGGTTCTCCTTTTACTCAAGAAGATTTTTCATTTTATTTTGCTTGGTTTAGAAAATTTTGGCATGTTTGTAGGCTGTAAAATCGATTTCCATGAATGAATACAAATAGAAGAATTTTCATTTTATTTTGCTTGGTTTAGAAAATTTTGGCATGTTTGTGGGCTGTAAAAATTGATTTCCACGAATGAATGCAAATAACACTCTCAACATGATTTTATTTCAGTAATAAATAATCAATTTCAGCAATTTTTCATGAAAGCACAAACAGGATTTACAAGGAATTCAAATAAATCTGCAATAAAACATCTATATCTATTCAAACATTCCATTCCAAGCATTCAAAGGATCACACGCCTTTTCCTTCACATATTCCAGTTGTATAGATTTCAGGATTCAGATTACAGAAATAGCCTCATTCATTTGAGAATTCTATCCCCAGGCATTGAAGAGATTATTCGCACGTGTTCTGGGGTTGCAAAAAACTGAAGCTGCTAACAGTAATATCCTAAGATCAATAAGATCAAAATGGAATCACACAAATGAAGTGAATGAGCAGAATATATATATATATATATATATATATATATATATATATAATCAGGTCCATTCATCCCACACATGGATCAAAACTGAACAGCAGATTATTTCAAGGTAAAACTGAAATGAGCATGAAATCTGACATGCTAAAGATGCAATGGAAACCAATATGAGGAGCCCTGTAATTTATTCAGAAAATTGGTTTTATTTCATTTGTTCATTCAAAAACAACTGAAACAATTTTCCTTCAATGCAGAAAATACAGCTGCAATCAAATGGAAAGAAAGCAAACTATGCTTTATTCCAATTCAAATGTATAATATGTAGCCAGTTTTATTCCATGCATAGATTTATAGAAACAGATCTCACCCCAAAATATAATCAAACAGAAACCCAAAATACGAATTCCATACTTCAACCAACATTTAAAAAAAAAACTACAAACAGAAATTTCCAACATCAAAACAAGTTCAAACCAATCGAACTGGAAGCAAATTTATATTCCAAATGTTCAAAAGCATGAGAAACTAAGTGAAATCAAAATCAGGTAGATCGCCAACTGAGCCAATAGAGACAAAACAAAAAATCGGAATCTAGTGTACCTAACCAGAAATTATTTCATCAGCCAAGAAAACAAGATAAACAGAGCTCAGAATTGGGAATGAAAAACCAGTTCCAACCAGCCTAGAAATTATTTCAGACAATCAACAGGAATGATCTGATTCATCCCAAACGCCTGTGATGGAAATAAAACTGCATTGTGATGATCAAAAGAAAAAAAATGACAACAAAACAAAAAAGATGCTGTAATTATTTCAATGCCAAATAGAACTGGTTTTACTCCTCACTAGAAACGAAATGTTCAGGAAATCAGAACATATGCCACTGAAGAATCAGAATATCAATTCCAACTCAAGGCAAGTAGGTGAGATGCAGATAGCAGAGCTCCAAGACAAAACAGATGTGAGGCTGAACAGATCCCAGCAAAATGGGGAAAAAGAAAGCAGAGAGCGGAGCTCCAAGACAGAAAAAAAAAAAAAAAAAAGGCATCGATATTGGCCCAAGACTAATGCGAACTTTTAATGAGGCTGAATCAGCTCATTTCAATCATCCAAAAACAGACGTTTTATTCTTTGCCAAAGGAGATTGACTTATTCTATATTGATTTATTGACAAAACAAAATAAAATCCCCAGATCACATGGCTGCAGAATCAATCAAAAGAGAGATGATTTCATGTTTATACCTGACCGAAAATGGAAAAACAAAGCTCCCCCAAAACAGAAGCAGCACAATGATGATTTTACAGGGAAGAGATGCTGAATCCAAAATCCAGACATGGAATGACCGTTCGAATTGCCAGAAGCCCAGCCCTAAAATTCCAAAAACCTCTCCCAAAAAAACAATTCCGACTCTAAGGGAAACAGAGAGTATTTCAAGAATGGGCAGCTGTGAAAATCCCGAAATTGAAGAGCCTCTCACATGCAAAATTCATTAGCCTTTTATATGAATTCATTAGGGTGACAAGCCGGCAACGTGAGGAAATTTCCATGTGGGTCCCATGACAAAATTAACGAATCCTAGCTCTCCACCTCATATCAAACCGTTAGTAGGAAAAAATAACAAATAAATGGCTTGACCTTTCCAGAATTGCATAATAACACTGATTTTTAAAATGACAAATAGTCTCTTAATTTTCAAAAATGCCCAAAATGCACCACATGGTTGGTGAATTATTAACATAATAAAATAAGGTAAAATAAAATTAAAATGGACACAACGAGGCGTCTACAGTCGTACATATATTGACAGAATTTCAAACTGAACCTGTTCTTTATTACCTAAAGGTGGAGACACTCATAATATAGATGGAACTTGAGAAGTTATTCATGGATTCTTTACACTTTCCTAATCCATGGATTCTTTAGGGTCTCTTTCCACTTTAATTATCTCCAAAACAAAGAATGAGTTCCTGGAGCCTTTAAGAATAAGACAGCAGATATGAAGAAACAGATAAGATGGAAGGCAATGAATGAGTTTTGATAATCTTGACCTTTCTTGTGAGATTCAAGAAATATGAAACAAAATTAAATGGCAATCAAAATTTTCACATCAATGAGTCTGTTTTGAAACTGATTCAATCAAGTTCAGTAGCAATCAAAATTTTCAAGTCAATGAGTTCATTTTGAAACTGAATCATAATAATAATCATCATCATCATAAGCCATTTCCCACCTAGGTGGGGTCAGCTGCATGGATTCTGTTGTGCCATTCTTGGCGATCTAAGACTAAATTTTCTGTAATTTGTAATATTTTTAAATCTTGTTTAATTACTTCCATCTATGTTTTTTTGGGCCTTCCTCTCATTCTCCTACCACCTTCTACTTGGATAAACTCTGTTCTTCTAACCGGTGCTACTTCAAGCCTCCTTTTAATATGACCGAACCATCTTAATCTATTTTCTCTCATTTTATCACAAATTGGTATAACTTTTAAGTCTTCTCGAATGATTTTATTCATAATTTTATCTTTTCTTGTTTCACCACTCATCCACCTTAATATTTTCATTTCCGCTACGTTCATTTTTTGTATATGTTGTTATTTAACTGCCCAACATTCTGCCTCATAAAGCATAACAGGTTTAATCACAGTCTTACAAAATTTTCCTTTTAATTTAATTGGAACTCGACGGTCACATAAAATTCCTGATGCACTTCTCCATTTTGAAATGGAATTAGTAAATAATTTCCAAATGTGGTTGCTAGGATTATGTGATCCTAGAGAATCCAAGCATTTCACATCAAGACATGCAGTACACAGAATTAAGTACGACCCATTCTGTTTAACAATTTGTATGCCAAATATAATGATTGGTAACCAAGTTAACAACATTCACTCAATTTCCAAAGAACATTCATTCATATGTGCATAGGATGGATAACACAAATGAGAAGTTCTCAAGAAAGCATAGCAACTTTGCTCCAGCATCAGCTGCCTCCTTTACAAATTCATATATCATTGTCCAACCAAAATACAGAACAAGGGCAATAAAAGGAGCAAAAAAGTACCTTCAGAAGGAACATTGAATTAACTTGACATCCTCAAGAAGGGAAACTATCTAGAGGAAATATTACAATTTAGCAGAAACAATTGGAGGCAGGTTGAAAGACACCTTAAAGATAACCACATCTGCCAAAAACTTGATCCAACCGTATTTGTAGAATATCTATGGACTAGGCAGGCTAGCAATTAGGCATGTTCTTATGAATAATCCCAGTAAAGTTCAATCATATTCCTAATAAGTCTAGTTTGCAAAAATGCTGATATTAGATCAAGTTTGTGGATACAGGTATTAAAGCATTGATTGAGAAAAAAAATTGTCTTTTCCTTCACCTCTTTCATTTTTGTCCTGCTTGTGACCCTAGAAAGAGTTGGAGCATACAAAATTTGAGATTCAAATCACTAATATTTAAAAAACTCAAGTGAATATCAGAAAATAAAAATTTACCTAGTGCAATGTTAACTAACAGATTTTAAATTTGATCCGAGCTGCCAAAAGCCTTAAACCAATTTTAAAATGAGGAACTCCTGACTCTCCATGTATAGGAGATTCCAAAACTGATCCTTCCCAAACATTGCAGACCCAGATGGTAAGGTGGTGCTAGCTATTAATTTCATATATAAGGCAAGACTTGTAGGCCTATCCGTTAGCCTGTAAAAGCTGAAAATATTTTTATTTCAGTAGCGAGAAATCACAAATGATGCCCAGTTTTGTTTCATGTAAGCCACTCTCTCAGAACGATGGGGAATGAAAAATCAATTGTTCCTCTCTCATGGGCCAATTATGACGCCCAATCTGATGCTGTTTTCTGAAATGCAGCATGAGGGTAGCTTAGCAGCTGATTCTTTTACATTGGTTAGTCTTTCTTCTGCTGTAGGACAGTTGGGTGGTGATAAAAGGGCTGGTGCAGTTCATGCAGTTTATGGACAGTATCACGCCAACAATCAAACCAAGATTAGACAATCATCTATCACAGAGACCCAATGATTGAAGATATCTAGTAGTCGTCTGCATTCAGTTCTTAGTTGTTGTGATCCATATCCAATTTTTAGGACATGAAGATATATTAGCTAGTCTGGGCGGCTTAGAATCCCATGATGTTTTGTTGTAATTTCAATTGTAAAATATCTCATTCCGGAGAAACATTTCCCCTTTACCTGGTAAGATCTTTGTGTTTGGAAAATACTCCTAAAAAGCAGAGTGAATTATGGGGGCATAGGCAAGTGAATTTTGAATGAAAAAAGTGCAAATAAATACAATGTCGATCACATTTGAACATAAGAAACATTAAAAAAATAATAGAAGTAAAATCTACGCAAAATCATCACTTTTTATACCACCCCAAAGAAGATCATGCATAAATTTCAAAATGCTACCAAAGAAATTGTAGCAAGTTATCAAACACAGAACAGGTGAAACGTAGCCATAAAAACGTGAGGCCATTTTCTAGCTCAAAAGCAAAGACGCCGAACAGAATGAAAAGAGAATGCAGGGGTGATGAAATAGGAAATCTGCATGAGACGATCAATGCAGCAATATGGTCTGCTAATAGAATTTCCAAATGCCATGATTCAATGGTCCACGTAAGGAGACCTTGATATCAATTCAATATTTACAGCCGGCAAAAAGGCGAAAAAACGCTGAAGACCCCAGTTTCAGGCTGAGAAAGAGAACCAACTTCTTCAATTGTCTAAACTAGCTGAATGAATCCATCTCCACCTTGCTGTTGGGTAGGACGGATTCTGAAATAGCCTAATGTAGATTCTACAACCTACAATTCCTTCGATCCTATGTTTTCTTACCATTGTGGATGATCAGTGATTACATTCACCCCGCCATTACCAGCCCCAGTTGTGGAAATACACAAAAGAAACGAATAAAAATTGATTGAGAAGAACGAGGACAGAAATCAAAACCTGGAAAGTCTCCTGACTTTCTTCTTCTCCTTCACAGGCGAAAAAGTAAAGGTCGCCTTCGGAATTGTCCTAAAAGTAAATATTAAAAAAAAAAATTTTTTTTTTTTTAAAAAAAGAGGAAAAGTCATGCTCCAGTGGACCCATCTAATCGCTATATAATATAAATGTATTACAATTGTAAAGATCTTCCAAGATATGATTCGAAAATTTAACGGACATTGCTCATGTATCCTTAAGTTTATTAAAATTGCAAATATAAACATAAGATTTGCATAAAATTGGAAGGATATGCTTTTGGTTCGTATGTTATTAGAATTTTTTGTAAAATAACAAAAATAACATTTAAGTAAAATAATACATTTATTATGTTTGAAAATGTTGTATACATATTATTTTATTTTTTTTATATAAATTTACTTACAATATTTGTAAAAATTGCAAGTGTATTTCTTAGCCTAAAAGTTATCATAATATATTCTAAAGATGACAAATGCTAAATGGGCTCGAGTGCTTTTAGTGTTGATGCACCCAAGTGTATTTAACTTTTTTTTAGATTTTTGAAATTTTTTTATACAATTGTTAATATACTAACATATCTTTTTTTTTTTTTTGAAAAACTAAAAAACGTCTACAAATCTAAAAAAAATGGTGAAACTTTATATACATGTTAAATATACTTACATTAACCATGGTATAAAAAAAATTTAAAAAATTAAAAAATAAATTGTTGCACCTGGGTGCGTAGTATCGGGACCCTTCTAAAAAAAGGCACACTAACAAGAAGGACATATTTTCAATTTTATGCAAATTTTATGAACATATTTGCAATTTTACAAACTTGAGAACATAAATGCAATATTAGTCAAATCTTATGAGTATATTTGCAAAAATTCATATTTTTTTATGGTAAAATCTCTACATTTTAAAATTGAAATATAGATTTTTAGTATCAAAGTTATTTAAAAATAGGGTTAATTTAAAATATACCCAATACGTTTTTCCTTAATTACAAATATATCCACTAAATTTGAAAGGTTTCAAATATACTCACAAAGTATATGTGAAATTTTATTCATATCCATTCCGTCAAGTATAATTAAAAATCATTATGCATCATATGAAATGTCTAAAATGTCTTTTATGGTTTGATAATAATACCCATTTAACTACGATAGAAGTCGAATAATGTTATTAAAACACATCTAATAAGAAAGAAAAACTAAACAGAATTAGTTTTAATTGTTTGAATATTGCGCCAACTACAATGAATATAAATCAATCAAGGATATTTTGGGATTTTAAATTATTAAACGTTCGTTACTGTTATATTGGGTATATTTGAAATTAATAAAATACTTAGCTAGTATTTGAAAGTTTTCAAACTAAGTGGGTATATTTGTAATTAAGGACAAATATAGTGGGTATATTTAAAATTAACCCTTAAAAATAATGTATTTATATGGCAAGGCCCACGGCGAAGTTCGAAATCGAAGCACACAACCGGTTCAGCTCAGCTTTTCGAGAGTGACTTGGCTGTTGGATGAATAAAAAAATATAAAAGGGAAGCATGTGAATTATAAACTAGCTGAATGAATCCAACTTATATTCTACAATCTACGATTCCCTCGATCCCCACAGTCTACAATCCAAAATTGCCAGCCACAGTTGCAGAAAAACCCGAAGAAAAGGAAGGAAGAAAGGATCGTGAAGAAAGAGGATAGAAATCAAAACCTGGAAAGTCTCTTCTTCTTCGAAGGCGAAAATTAAAAGGGTTGCGTGGAATCGTGGTGTAAGAGAAAATGGGGAGCTCTATTGGATTTGGACCCATCAAAATAGCTATATGAGTACATTGCATTTAAAACATAGATTTTTTATATCAAAACAATTTAAAGTAATATATTCGTACAATCTTTATGAAAAAACTCAAAACATGTTAATTATTAAAATTTATTTTTACGTAAATAATTTATAAATGATTATACCACTTAAATGCACTACTAAAATTTCCATAAATTAGATTAGGCTTGAATTGTAACAAAATATGAGTGATCTTATAAAGAAAGAAATATTCAAAAAAATTGGAAATGATATGCTCAACTTCGAAACTAAATATTAATATTTTAATGTATCAAAGTGAATAATACTGTAGTTCTATTATTTTTTGTATTTTTTGCATAATAAACTATATAACTTTGCTGCTTGTATTTCCGGGTGTCAAATTTAAATATTTTCAAAATAAATCTTTTTAAGTCCACATATTTTGTAAAATAAACAATATAAGTTTATACATTTTTACAAATTATAAGTCGATGTCAAATCATGCAGTTCATTTTTTTACATCCAATCAGATTCATCTTAAACAAATTTATTAGTTAATAATTTTGTTTAAATTTTATATTAAATTGCAACAAAATCAGAAGCACATTTCTATAGCACGTGCAATTAACCTTTTATTATAATCGTCATATCAAAATTATGTATAATAATTTAGTTCAAAATATATAGTTATAAAGGTATATAAACAAAACCTTTGGTTGTAAACGCATTTAACATTTGAAATAAGGGACAGAGCTGGTCGAGCTCTGTTTTGGAATGAAGATCCATTCAGGACTTCATTAACTGTGAGTGACGCCATGACTCAGCTCAGTTAATCCGGGCGTGACATAATTAAAAGTTCACATAATAATACTAGCCTAATCATCCCCAAAATTGTGTTTACTTTCCTCCTATATCATTTTTCGACTTGAGCAATCCATCTGGCTTGGTTAGTTGTCAAGCAGGTGAAAATCAAGATCTGTTCTCCTAACTCAAACGTAAATAATATCTTTTATTTATTATTGTTTTATGTTTTTTCAATTTATCTACGTTATAAATATTATTATCCATCATTACATTGTTCTTATTTATTCGCAAATTTTTAGCTGACTAAAATCTACCAAACACCGGTTCCGGTAGATTTCATCAGACAAAGCAAAGGTCCAAAGCTGAAAACAGAGTTCCCTTTCCTCAGGTAAAACATTAAATAGCAACAGAAGGCTTCTTGATACAAAATACAGGACCAGCATTCATGGATAACAGACTCCAGTAAGATTCCCTACTGTCAACACAACAGCTCTGCCACCTGATTTGGTAGTAACCCTCTGGAAAATTGGACACATTAAGCAAGCATGTTGAGAATCCCTGCCCTCTCTCATTGGCTTCCAAACCGACAAAAGCCTTTGCCACCCCCTTACCACCACCAACTCCCTGATGCATTACTTCGCTTCTCATGTGATGCAGCAGCTCTTCATTCAAATCCACCATTTCTTGAGTGTCTGGAATCTGATATCCCCAAAGTCCTTGTTCCTTGTTTCCTACAAATTCTGTGCATTGTCTGTCTGATTCCTTCACAACAAGGACTCCGTACAGTTTAGAAATGCTAATTTGACAATTGGGTATGTTTTTTACTTGGATACAGAGATTCAAAGAAAGGTGGGAGCCCTGAGAAATTGAGATATTATCTGGGCTATGCCGATCTGCATTGAAGGCAAAGAGCTCAGCACCAACACAAGGCCTGACAAAGAGAGAACAAATAAATAAATAAAGATGAAACAGATTTATATGGTTGGAAAGAAAAGGTTTAAGAAGTCTGCATAATAAACACAATTTTTGTCAAGGAAAAGAAAATGGACTCGATAGGTCAATTTTTTTATCACTGAATTCACTGCAGAACATCACAACATCATCTCTTGATAGGACATTTCTTAGATGGCACAAGGGGATTTGTCTAGAAGCCACATAAAGCCATGAATCATATACACAGTCGTGATGCCTCTTAACCATGTCATTGGACCACCTCCTCATAGATGGCCATAGCCCAATAGATCACTGTTTTGGATCATTACAAGCTATTTTCTGCCTAGTGGGATCAAATGCATGAATCCTATTACATCATTTTTTCTATCTCAGGCCCTGACCACATTTAGCCCATTTATTTGTATATGTTTTCTAACCAAATGTCCATGTTTTTAATCTTCCTCTTGCTCTCTTATGTGCTTATGCCTAAACAAAACAACTCTTTGTTGCAGTCGTAGATGAAAAAACCACCAATTTCTTTTATTTTTCCTCCTCCTTATTCCTTTTGCTTGAATAAATGCAGTCCAGTGTGCGCTTCGTGGTTTCCTTCATACATAATTAAGCCAACTATGATCTTTTCACCTTTCTTCTCTCTCATATCCTTACACTTCAAGAAAATCACACTACAATTCTCAACCCCAACCCCAACCCCAACCCGTGGATGCACCACCCAGAAAGGGGCCATGCCTTTTAGGGGTTTCTTGGTGGTATAAGAACCAGAGTTTCCTCGAGTTAAGCAATGGAGTGAAAACCTTGTACAACTTATGCATGTGCACACATGGAATCTTACATTTCCGCCAAACACCCACCCACCAAACAACGCTCACGAAGTGATTAACCAAATGGGTACTGACATCATTAGGTGCTGAATTGAATAAATCTACATTGATAACTAAAAAACAAGTGTTTAGTTAGAAACCAACCTGACTCTAAAGAAAAATTGGGGTGGAAGGAATTGCAAGTAAATCCATTTCTTCACAATGTCTGAAAGAAGTCGAAACCCTGCCTTCAAAAGATGGCATTGATCCTTACCATTTTGCGCTGACTTTGCCTCTTCTTGCAGGCTAATAACAGCGGCAACAGAAACTCTGCAAACCATCAAACTACTTCTGTCTCTAAGGCCACATTTAGAAATCTGTGTTCTTGACTGAAAGTAACCACTTGGCCCACCCATTTTGTCCAAAAAAAGCTGGAGATCTGTAGAGGTCTTACTATCCATGTGCCATAGCCGCTCAATCAGATTCTCTATCAACATCGCAAGTGAACACTTCTCTGACATTTCCGAAACCTGTTTTCTGATGTTGTTGGAAGAAGAATGGTGTGGGAAGAATAAAGAAAAGCAGCTACAGAAGGCCAGCAATGAACAGTCAAGTGCAAGCCTTGATATGCTTTTGAAACTTTTGCAGTCAATGTCCATGAAAGTTGTGGTAAGAAGATCAAACTCCTTTGCCAATTTTTTCAGCCGGAAAGAGAGACAAGTAAGACGGTACAGAAATAAATCCATGTTTTTGGAACTTGAGATGCTTTCTTCAATCTGCCAACCCTCGGTAATCTTCTCACCATCATGATTCAAAAGCTCAAATATTTCTATCATCGTTTCAAGAACTCTAGTTCTAAGACTCAAGAACCACCTTTGAAAATACATGGGTTGATCAACAGTTGCAACACCTATCAATAGTTTTTCAGAATTGGAAATTCTTTTATGAGCGTTGTTAATCTTTGATTTAAAAGCTTCAAAATCAGAATTCTGGATATCACCTTGGCCAGCCTTGACACCATCCCCATCCATCTGTAGCCCATTCGTTAGCTGGATCCCTTCTTTTGGAAAGAGCAAAAGCTGTATTTCACTCTCAGCAACAGCAAAGTAAGTGAGAGACTCTAACCAGAACTGACAACGTTCAGATTTTGCTTGGTTTTTCAGCAGCTTAAATGCAAACAAAGCTGCAAACCAAGAACCCTGACACGCAGCATACTTTCCAACCTTGTAAACAACCCAATAGTTGCTTTCTGCCACCATCTTTTTAGTGAATTCAAGTGTCATCAGTTCATGGTCAACCCAATAATTATCATGAGATTTGCTTGAGCAAGAAGTTAATTGTAGCTCATTCAAATCTTTGCACGCATTATTCATGCTATTCTCAATTCCAAAGCACTGCCAAAAGAGGTGAGAATCCAAAAGGAGTGAGTAAAGCAGAGGCATGTTGGGTTGAAGGTGATTGTTTTGCCGAACGCAATCAACCAGGAACTCCACCAATTTATAGATTTCACTGGTAACTGAACCAGCTTCATCAAGTGTTTCCAGTAAAGCACCAAGAAACTTGCATATGCACAGTAAAAGGTCTGAGGCAGCAGATTCCTGCTTTTTGCATGGCAATCTTGGATTTTCAGAATCTATGTCCATCCTAGAGACACCTTCTCCATTAGCAACATCAACTTCAATGTTGAAAACAGACTGCGCATCTACCAATTGTTCCAGGAAGAACCTGACTCTATCCAGCAGTGAGGGACCCAACTTTGGATATTCTCTGAGTAGAGAAAGAAGAAGGTGGAATAAGCATAGAAGTTCTTCTTTCACTTCAAAGAGGGCTGCAATATGAGGATTATGTGTCAGACTATGTGTGGACCCTCCTTCCTGGGACCCACCATTCAAGTGCTTTGCCAGCAAGATGACGTCATCAGCAACTAAACAGGCTATACGCCCTGGTAGAGTTTCAATTTCACTTCCTTTAGGCTCCAATGCCACATCTGGGAAATTGTCTGAGAGATGCAAGCGTGATGCTGACGAGTGTCCCAGACTGTTAGCCCGATGACCTCTTGGTACAATTTTCAGAAAGCATGATATATCAACTAGCAGCTGGAGAGCCAATGACTTCTTTGAGAATATGGGAGATTGGGCAGCAACCTCAAGACCTAACACCAGCTTGAGAAATTCCTGCCTGTCCATTTCAACAAGAGTTGGTAGAGCTGGGCATATCTGCGAATTGTCCCACAATGTAATAAGTGACGGCAAAAATGTGACTCCACATGGATGAAACCAGAAATCAGGGGAACAATGAGGGAGAAGGCCCAAACAACAATAGTACTAATATTATATCCTGTTTCAACCTAAGTATGGCCAATCATAAAGTCCAGCAAACCTCTTCCAGTTGGCTCAAAGAAGTCAATGCATTCCCTATCTACATTAGGCTACAGATCAAGACAACGCAAAAGGCTATTGCATCCACAGTTTCATATGATCTTGAAATGCAATTTCAATAAAGCCAGTGCTTTAAAAAACAGAACAGTGATTAAAGCCATAATTGACCAGTTTGGTTAATGCTGGCAAGTAATTAAAATTTTATGAGGGAGATGACTAGAGATAAAAAAAAAAAAAAAAATGCTGAGGTATGAATCCAGTGGAAAGAATAACAACCATGCCTATCAGCCAGTTCAGATATCTGAAATGATATAATTCTCTGTTTCCTCATGAACATTTTATCTGATCAAATTATTATGTAGCTTAGACTACCTGCCCAATCCAAATCATACAAAAGTGAACTTCCAAATCACATGATGTGATAGCAATATCCAATCCAATGTTATCAGAAAGAGATTGGACCAGCCAGTCCAACCAGCTCAACTGGCAACCAGTACTGTTTCCAGATAAATAAGGCAAGGTCCAGTCTAATGGTAAAAAAAACTGTTTAACCCAATGAACTGTGGTTGGACTGCATGAACGATTCAGTCAGTTAAAACCCATTTGAATATTTTCAAAATCATGTACTCATGTTGCCTCCAATCTGGTTTCCCTTTCTACATTCCGGAAAATGAGTGTGAAAAAGAAAGAAGATGGGCGGGTGAGGTGAGGGAGAAGCCAGATGATTTCAAAGAGAAGAGGGAGGACTTTTTTCACCAATTAATTTGACAATATTTCTTGCGGTCTGAAGAAGCATGCATGATAATGCCCTTAGGCTGAATATTAATTTCTTCAACATCAATTTTTTACAAAAACAGTTATCTCGGTTATAGAAGAAGATTTACCGTATGGTTTTTGAATAATACATTTACGAGTTATTTGTGCTCATACCTATGATATTTTACACAAATTGAAATTAAACCTATGACGTAAAAATTATTGTTGATGTGCCCACAAATATTTTAAAATATTTGCATTTATGCCTAAGGCAAGTGTGAACTGTGAAACTCTTTATTTTTATAAACCATGTTACTTTTGATAAATCCAAGCTACCCATTATTTTCATTAATATGTATCTACGTAAGAAACCAAAAATCACTTCCATTTGGACCCCTTGGTGGATCCTAATAAATATAAACTCAAGTGATTGCTTTAAAACTGGTTATGGCTTACCAAGGTATCCAATCAAAGTGATTGTTGGTATTTTAACTAAGGGTGTATTTGGGAAGTGAAAAAATTTTTGTTGAAAAGTTTTCAGTATAGAAGTTTTTATAATGAGAGAAAATGGTGTGATGTGGTAGGGGTAATAATGAGGAATAAAGAAAATAAAGTTAAAATAGATATGTTCGTTATATGGGCAATTGTGTAAAAATGATTGAAAAGTAAGGTAGTTTGATAAGAAGATGTAAAGAAATAATTTAAAAATAGGGTAATTACTGATAGTGAAAAGTTTTAGATTGAAAAATTTTAGATGAAAAGTTTTATCTTTTAACAAACACACTCTAAATTTGCATCAATAAACATAACGACTGGCTTGGCTTATAAAAAAATCCTGCATATTACTTCTAAAAGATAATAAGACAGAGATGACAGAATCCCAAAAGTGCAGTATAGAAATTAGTACAAAAAAAAACGTGCATGTAGAAGTCAATTTTGGTGATCTGGGTAACAAAAATCAAGGGCAATGGGTAGTAAGTTTATCTAAGCCATAAGAGAAGAGAAGAAATGCTACGAAGTGCATTGTTAGAGGTCACTAGGAAAGACACAAACCACCTGTGAGTTGCTGAGAACATAATCCAAGACAGATAGGAATGATGTAGCAGGATTCATGTTGTTGATCCCCACTTAGAAGGGAAACAACATATAACAACAATAAATGATGATGACAAAAATATGTGTACAGATAATTAAAGAAAATTATGTAAGTTGATACTACACGTGATGATCTTTTTAAATGCTATTGAGATTTGAGAATAGGAGTAAAATAGGAATCACCTTGCACAAAATCCGCAGGACTTGACACTGTAAATCCAATGAAAGGACAGCATTATCAAACATTCTAGAAAGCTTAGTGAGTATCTTCACACAAGTTGCAGAATCAAGGGTTCTCTTTGACAAGTTATGCAGACATCTCAGCGCAGTGGCTGCTCGAATAGCTGATTCGTCGCAAATAAATGACAAAAGCAAGTCTACCTGCATCCAGAGAACAATCAAATGCTCATTTTCAAACATAACTGTCTTAATAGATATTCCTCCAACATTTTCCACAAAGACAAGAAGATAAAAAGGGGATAAATTTTGAAAAATAAATTCTAACATATTGTTCATACATGATTGAATACCACGCATGATCACAACTGGGAACAAGAAGAAACATAAAGATTGGAGATGATCATGGCCATAAAATCCGCAAGTTCTCATCCTTCTGTACCAAAAGAGCATGCATCTAGCGTGAAATATAGATACAAATATGGAGAATGATTAAAACAAACATTTATACAATTGGACTTATATGTACCAAATATGTATGCTTTTTACATTTTTTAAGACTCTTTCTAACATCTAAACCATTTAAAATATAAATTAATATGTATATTTTTGTGATGCCAAAATCAATTTGATTGGAACCTTATATGCTATAACATCATTTGAGGCTAACTATGTAACTGTAAATTTTGAAAATAAATGTACAGTGTGTAAAAATTTTCAAAATATTTGATTTTTGGCATCATAACTAAAACCATTTGCACAGTACAAATGTTTGTTTTTAATCATTCGTCTATGCATAGATATAGATATATGTATATATATATATATATAATAGAGAGAGAGAGAGAGAGAGAGAGGCATTGGCTTAAGCATGGGATGATGAGAACCAAACCTGTTCACAAATCAAAAGTATGGACTTCAAAGACAGTTTTGTCAGTGACAATAGCATCTCAACTACAAGTTCTTCATTTAATGAGCCCAGCACAAACTTCTTGCAGACCTGCAATACGATAGATAGCCAAAAGCATAGAGAAATTAGAGACTAACATCAGTCAGTAAAATGATATGACACCACATTGACCTAGGATTATCTGTACACTAGTAAATTTTTTAAAATCAAAACCAAAAAATTTCAAGAAAGCAAGAAGAATGCATAATGGCTTCAACTTTACTACAACAAAGACTTTTGACTACGCATTTGCTCTGAAGGCCTTCCCATATCCAATCCTTACTTTTTTTTAAAATGTCCTAAAGAACATTGGCGGCCTTTTTTTTATTCTTGCATTTAATTAGATGACTTCATCCATTTCATCTGAAAAGATATTAATATTCCTCTGAGGCTCTGAAACAATAAAAGTGGATAAGAATTCTAACTATGGCAAAGAATCAGCAGAATGTAGCACCTTGTAAGCTCTACATACAAGTGTAGGTGAGCATCCCATTTTGGAAAATGTGCGTGCAGCCAACTGCTTCAAACCATCAGATTGTGCTTGTGAAGTTACAATCTTAATCAACATCTCTAGGACGATGCAGGAGAAATCTTCTGATAACTTACAAAAGCAACCAGCAGCAAATAGTGATGCTTTTGCCTGTTCAAATGGATTAATGAAAGAAAATCACCACATATATTGAAAATTCCTCTTAAATGACATATCATTTGGGCTTAAGAGTTGAAAAAGAAAGATAAAACACACGCACACAGACACACAGAGCATGCGTGCTTACAGAGAGACAGTGTCCATCATTTAAATGTACAATTAAGAATCTAATTTATCCTTCTGAAAGAGTCTAAAGCTTTCATATGTAACCACCTAAAAATAAGTCATCTATTGCTAGTCAAGTTACATATCTTTCCCTCTACTTTCTACACGTCTTTCGATACAGCTACCCTACTTTCCAGTCATTTCTTCGCATATTTTCATACAACCATAGTTGTCAAAGGCACAACATAGTCCAGGAGTCTAAGCACAAGTAGCACTTTTAAGGCGCGGGCCTGACTGAAGCAAGGCACACTCCATATAAATTTTATCTAAACAGTAATGCCTACTTCTAGCAAGTAAAAAGTAGTACTAGCTTTCAAGAGTCATGCATATATGCATGCATACCTACAATTATCAAGGGTAAGAACACAACACTGCCTAACATATACAATCATTAATTCCATGTCAACAAATTTACATAATTCAGAAGGATACTTAAATTCATAATCCAAAGGAAATTCCATCAACAACAACAACATGAGCTATTCAATAAATTAATTTTCAATCAGCAACATCAACATTTTTCAATCAGCAACATATAATAATATCAGCATTCTAATAATTCCAATTCTCAAAACAACATCAGCATCCAGTACTATTGCACTCATAGTCTAAATTCTAGTACTTTAGTTGACTTGGGAACGCAGCAGAAAAAAGATGCTTGGTGTGACTCGTGGGTGTACGACCAACATGAGGAGGCAGCAGCAAAAGCAAACAAGGAAAAAGGCCAGCTTACCCAAAAAAAAAAAACAAGAGAGAGAGAGAGAGAGAGAGATAAAAGAGCCAGCTGGCTGCTACTCTAGTTAACAGAGTAAATAAAAAGAAAAAAAAAAAAAGAGTGGTAGGTCATGGCCATCGGGAGAAAAAAGGGAAATAACAAAGAAAAAGAAAAAGAACACGAAGCGGTGGACGGTGATTGCTAAGAGGAAAAAAATATATATAAAAAGTGGCTTGTGGCTGGGCAACCAGCACCTAGCTGCAGCAGAGAGAGAGAGAGAGAGAGAGAGAGAGAGAGAGAGAGAGAAAAAAGATGTGGTGAGGACACATATCGACAGCAGAAGGAGAAGGAGAAGGAGAAAGAAGAAGAAGGGAAAGAAGAAGGTGAAGGAGGAGGAGGAGAAGACGAAGCAGCAGCAGCAGCAGAAAGGAGGAAGAAAAAAGGAAGAAGGATAGAAGTACCGCATGCAACAACCGAAGGTGGCGAGAAACCCTACACAACAAAAATCGATAGCATATAATAGCAACCCTCTTCTTCTCCACTTCTTCTTCTACTTCTTCCTTTTTTTTCCCCTTTCCGAGGCAAAAAGAGGCAGGCTTGTGTGCCGGATGCCTTTTTGCTTTTTTTTTTTTTTTTTGTTCGAATCATTTTCTATTTTAAAAAACCCAAATAGCCTTTGCCTTTACCTTTACCTAGGTGCTAAAGCATGCACCTAGCGCTTGCCACTTCGCATCTCCCTAGGCCTTTGCAAAGGTGTGCGCCTTGATGCACTTTGCACCTAGGCATACACTTAGACACGCCTTTGACAACTAAGCATACAACTAACCTATCTTTTTCAAATTTCCCCCTTTACTCCTAATTATTACCCCTATCACATTACATCACACCCTATCCAATTTTAAAAAAATTTCTACTATTTTTTCTCACTTCCCAAACTACCCCATAGTTAGATAAAGATTGTCAATAAATATTAGGGGAATTTTCAAATATACCCATGAATTTTCACTCTAATTCCTCAAATACCCACGCATTTTCAACAATTTCTCTCATACCCATAAAGTATCCCCATAATTCCTTCCATACCCGAGCGGTTATCACCTTTCATGGCTCCCGTTAACATCCAAGTGAAAGGATTGATTTAACTTAGAAGACCTACGTGTCCATCTCTACAATCCCCGGCTTCACCAAACTAAGAAAATCTGGCAAATTTGCTGCCATTTTTAACAAATTAAAATCTGACTAGATCTATTGTATCTGCACTTTGTCATTATCCATTCAAATTGTGGGTAATGAATCCAACAACTAAGCAAAGTTAAATCGCGGGTAACATAAGCTGTCGCTCATCACCTTCTCAAACTGTAGCAAAAGCCATTACGTCCGTACAACGGCTCCCTTGTACAACTCTGATGACACAACTCCTCTGGATCAGGGGCTATAACTCTCGTGTAAAGTTGGTAGAATAGCTTGCCAGAGGACGAACTCCTTTCAACGAAGAACCTAATTTCTAACAAGCCGGCGAGACCTACTATCATCACCATTATCCATGTCCGGGCAGCCCTTATATCCGACCATCGCGCCTCCTTTTCTCTGGAATCGTTGCAACCATTCGAATTCGGCTAAATACGATCCAATCTCTCCACCAAAGCAACAACTTCTGCAAAACGCACCCTCTGTTCTTCGATCTGCATTTGCACAATTCGCATGCCCCTATACAACTCCAAAGCAAGGGTAATTCACACACTGCTGAATTCGACTTTAGCATTCATCTGTTCTTCGATCTGCATCTGCATGATTCGCATGCCGGCAAGGGAAATTCATCCATTGTTGAATCTGATTTTAGGAAGCAGATGAATGCACACAGCGATCATGAAATTCCTCATCAAACCACCAGAGATAAGATTGTTGGCCATTGCAGAAAGGGCAACTAGATGGAGATGAGCAGAGAGGGTGTTGAAGTTGAGAAGAGGAACAAGGGCATGCAAAGGGATTTTGATGGAGAGGGTCGACATTGCAGTGGCATCAAGGGGCAACACACTGAGGAAGATGATGCTTCATCCCTAGACATAGCTACTATGTGTGAGATGACTGTCAACAACAACCAAAGATAACAGCATGCCAACGGCAATCAGAGACAACAGGCAGAGAAACAACCTGGGAATGGATAACTTTGTGATAGGAATCATGCTGAGAAAGGCAACACGTGAAATCTGATGGGGGCACATGCAAGTGGCTGGTCGGTGGGTGGGGCTATAAACAGCACAAGCGAATTGTGAATGGGGGTGGTTGATTTGGCTCTTGCATTACTTACATCGTTTCTCTTTATTCTCTGTTTTCTGTCATTTTTCTGTAAACAGCAGTCCGATTTTGGACAAATACAATACCAATTTAGTTTGTTCTTCATAGATTTTAGTTGGAGTCTATCACTTCGGCATTTAAAAATTTTTAAATTAAAGAAAATTCAGATTTTGTATGTAACTGAAGGACCTAAATGGCCATAGGTATATGAGGAATGTTTGGGAAACTTTATGGGTATCAAAAGGAATTATTAAAAATGCATGGGTATTTGAGGAATCAGGGTGAAAATTAATGGGTATATTTGGAAATTCCCCTAAATATTAATCTACAGACTTAAGCTAATTTGTCGGACTCTACCTATCTATAGAAGATAAATATCACCAAGACAAGAATTCTATAAATTTTAAGCGTCTACCTAAAAAGGCATCGTCTCTGATTTCAATCAATATTCAAAAAAACATATTAGTTGTTTGGCTTCAAAGTATGATAATTATCTTTCTGGCAACTGGGTCCACAGTGTAGACCCTTGCTACCGAGATGGATTGTACAAAATCATGTTTTCCATTTCTTGCAAAAGGAGAAAAGCAAACAGCACAGCAGGTGTCTGTTGTAGAAGGAATGATCATCAATTCCCTTTAACATATAATGTAACATATAATCCATTTCACTTCTGTATTCATCTAGATTAACATTTTTTTCACCTTGTCTATATTAATATTTTAAAAACTCTGCTATCTTGCTTTTACGCAAAAAGGATAAACTTGCCATTAGCAAGAAAGTTTCCCCATTTTTCAAAAACAGAGACTTTTTATATGAAATCATAAGACAGTAGAAACAGGATTGATGCCAACAAGAGATACTGACCTCACCTCCAAAGCCTGGCTTGACTCCATACTTAACAGTATAAGAAAGCGTATTTCAGCACTATCCTTTGCAAAGTCTGCCCAGCAGCCAAAGAGATGTAAAGCCAATGCTCTTGATTTTGCATCACCAGTGTCAAAAACTATCTTCACCCGCTTCAGTAGTTCCATATGATTAGCAACCCTTTCCTTAGCCATGATTCCACTATAGTGTTTCCCTTTCTTGTTGCGATTTTTCAACTCCAGAAGAAAGACCTTAACAACAGCGACCCTCATTTGGATATCCCCACACCTAAATGCATCTGCAAGCCTGAGAAGAAGCGAATTTGCAAACAGCCTATCTTCTCCCTGAACCAAACCAAACATGTTTGACATGGCCATTGTAACAGGTGGCTCTCTGCTCCACTGCTGGATTTTTGGGCCCATCTGCAACACAGCATCTACTGCTTGACCTAAAATTACAGAAAAACAAGAACTCATTCCAAAGGGACAAATGTAAGCAAACTGGTATCAGAACATGGTCTAAACTCCAGAGTATAATAACTTCTCTGTGGTCCCCACATAACACTTAGATTTGATTAGTAAGGGAAAGAAATTATCAAAGATAAGAAATTTCCCTTACCAAAAATGTCATCTTCCCATTTCTAATGACATGCAAAAAGATTGTAGAGTTGCCCTAGCAAGGCAGGTAAAATGTGACAATACAATTGCAGAAGTGAGATGCAAAAGAACTCTCTCTCACACAAATAAAAGCAAAGAGTTGTAAGGGATGACTCCCTTACCCCTTGATGTGAAGTGAGATCATCTTCTCTATTGCTACTTAAAAATCAGCAATAGTTGCTTTCATCCAATGTATTTCAGCCCATTCCCCAACATCATCAAAACCCAGATTACAAACTACCATGAGTTGTAATGAAAGAGCAGCATCAAAAAAAGAAGCATTCTTTTCCATAATAATATTATATAAAAAAAAAAAAAAAAAAAAAAAATCTGACCTGGGTTTTTGGAGCGGAGGCCTTTCTCCAACTCCATACTCCATTCCATAGCACAGGCTGCGGATATCCTCTGCATTCTCTTCTCTACTTCCCCAGGTTCTGGCCTCAGCAGCGGCACTTTCTGCCTCTCTCCAGTCTCCACTGAAAGTGAAACACGGGAGATTGCTGATAACCAAAATCACAAAAGTTCCTATGTTTTTTGCATTAATGTCATGCTTCTTCCAGTCCTTGGTTGTATGGAATTGTTATACTTTTTTTTAAATCATGTTGTCAGAATCAAACTGGTAAAAGAACTGGTCTAGTTCGAACTGATTCCACTGGTTCAGCGAGCGCTTTGAACTAGTGACATTAGCATGACATATTATGATGTGACAAATATTTAATTTTTTTTTAATTAATTACATATTGGTAAAATTATATATTCATAACTCCTAAAATCTATAATTCTATATATCTTAAACTAATCATCGCAACAAAACATGCCCAAAAAATTATTAGAAAAATTTAAAAATAATTAACTAAGCACAAATATAATATATTCAATTATAAAAAATTAACTGCATTAATTGACTTGAAATGTGTAATAAGACTCAACTCTTGATGTTTGACTCTTGAATTTTCACTGTTTATCTCAATGCTTTTATGAGTTGCACTTTTTGTAAATATATCTAACACAATAAGAAATAAAATAAATAATAATGATTGAAGTGTTGAACAATTAAATAATTCATAATAATATAAGAACCAAGAATAACTCATGTGCTCAAAAAATATGAAAATTTAAAAGTCTATAAACTCATCATACTCATCAACCATAAAATTTTAAAAATCTACAAACTCATAATTCTCGTCAACCATAAAATTTTGGAAGCCTACAAACTCATCATTCTCATAAAGCATGAAATTTTAAAAGTCTACAAATCTACCATTCACATCATTGCGGACAAACAAAAAAATCAGTGTCTTCAAGCACTAATAAGATTGATTATTAGATTGGATTTCAGACAGACAGGCAAAACAGACAAGCCCCAAACCAACTTGTGTGTTACAAGTGCCCAAATCACACAGTTCACAAATGAGTAAACGACAACAGCTTTTGCACCCATTATCAATTATCATGTCATAGTTTTTCAACCACAGAAAAAACCACAGAGTCAAGTATGAAGAAGAAATGTAGAAAGTCAAGCATCAGAAGGGGAACTTTCTGAGCAGAGGGGGTAAAGTCTTTAGACAAGGAAGTACAAGAAAATATGAAGCTGTGGAATTTGAAAAGAACGACTGGCCTTCAAAAGTGTTGAAATAGGATCAGAAGAATCAGAACCCCAATATCTTCACCAACATACAAACCATAAAAATTGCATATTCCCCATGGCTGAGTTGCACTACTCAGGATGAATAAGACCATGTGCATTTTGGACAAGACTAACGATTATTTGTTAGTCCTGTTGAGAGATATTATACAATCCGTAAGCTATATAAACATTCACAGTAGATGTCAAACGTGGATGAATTCATAGAACACTTTTATTGAAAAATACTAATGAAGAAAAGAGGAAGCAATGGTTCAAGATGCTGCAAAATAATGCCAAGGGAACATGTGCCGTACGGTGGGAGACGCAGGGATCAGAGCTGTGAGCCTGTGCCTGTGAGATGCTACCGGACGCTGCTCGCCGGAGATGAAGAGGAAAGCAGCTATAGGTGCTGCTTGTCGGGACTGCTGCCGCCGCTGCTGCTCGCCGGGATTGATGCTGCTGTGCTCTGTTGCCAGGAGCTACGAGCTGGACTGCTAGAAGCGGCCAGGACTGATGCTGCCGCTGCCGAAGCAAGGACGAGCTCACCGAAGATCGTGAAGAAATGGGCAAGGCAGAGAGAAGGGAGGTCGGAGAGTGGGAGCTGGAAAGTGGAAACGGGGGCTAGAGTCGGGCGGGACTGATTGCGGGAAAACCCGAAAACGATGCCGGCTCGGTCCAAATAGGCGTGTATGTGTGTGTGTCCGCGCGTGTGTATATATCTCTATAGGAAATAATCCATTGCATGCGACTACACCGTGCAGTTCACATACTATGGGCCCTACTTGATCATAAATAAAAAATCTACCCTACCCATTGTATTTAGAATTGTTCACTTTATGAGTATACCAATTTTCATCTAAATTCAACATGCGTGTAGTCTCCATCTTAAAATAATGAAAAATCAACGTAATAAAATAGTTTAATGTAAATATCAAGTTTAAAATAGTTTTTTTAACATCTAAACCATCTAAATTATGATTTATATATGGATAAATGAGTGTATAAAATTTACAATCTAATATGTGTAGGGTTTATTTTACAGCGGACTACACCGTAATTATGGTGCAGTCCGACTGCACAGGATTGAATCTCATATATATATATAAGGATAGGATAACAGTATATTTTGCATTACCTAGGATGTAATTGGTATCAGAGCCACATTGCTAACTTTTCCATCGTTGAAAGAGAATAGTATATTTTGCATCTCTGTGAAACCTTAAGTCGCGTTTCCTACAAGGGTGTACTGGCTTTTAATGTCGTATTGAGCTCTGTGGAGTAATATCATTGATAGTGATCAGAGATAAAAAAATATATTTAGATCCAACCATGAATGCATTATTTAAAAACTTTAGCTCTAAATCAAGCAGTAGTCGAGGTAATGTATTAAATATTGAAGAAATCAATATAGATAATCTAGAAAAAGATTTAAATGATTGGAAAATATCCGATATCTCAAACAGTCAAATTTACAAAAAAGGGTAATTCCAACTCATAACAAACTACACAATAAAACTAGTTCAACAAATGGTTTTTTTATTTAATCAACATGAAACTATTCCCTTTCTAAATAGAAGATTAATTGAACAATATCGACAAAAATATAACTTCATACATTTCGGATTAGTACAATTAGCTGTCAAGCGATTTATGAGAGAAGGGTTAGATAATTCAATTTTATTATGCTTAAGAGATTGTAAATTTAATAAATTTCAAGACTTACTTTTACGAATGATAGAAACAAGCTTATATAGTGGATCTATATATTTTGATTGTTACTCAAATTTCACTATTTTCTTACAAGATCAGAACATTTTAAACACTCTAACTCTGAATCTAAAGGTTCATAGCTATGAAATAAAATAAGGATTTTTACCCATAACATTAGTTTATAGAATCTATTATAAAGCAATGACTATAGCATTTAATACAAAAGCTATTAAACAATCCTTGAAATGAGAAACAATATTTCTACAATTTGATATAAGAAAAGTAAATGTAATGGTACTCAAAATCATAAAATGAGGCCAAATTACTCTTCTATCTCATTGAAAACTTCAAACTGAGGTTCCATCTCCTCAAATAAAAAACTCTAAAATTAGATAAATAAGTAAGGATGAAGAAGAGAATGTAACAATAGATATGAATTCTTTCAAAAAACTATCTTCTTTTAACCCTAGAATATCTGTAGACGAGACTTCGGAAAGATCTTTTAAAAACAACATAATCAAAAGCCTCATGTTCCTCAATACCTCCGCATAACATACAGACATGAAAATGAAAGGAATAAATATTAGTCCTCTAATCCCCTAACCAGTCTACTCTGTGGAGCCAAATGAAGAAAATATTAGCCCAAGAATGTCACTTACCAAAACAAATATGGGAGACTTAGACCCATCAATAAATATTATTTAAAAGAAATTTAAATTAGACAAAGAGAAACTAAGGAAAAACTTTTATAACAAGTTTAATAGAAAAAAGAAAATGGTTTTACAGAAATTATGATAAGAAAAAAGAAAACCTATTTAAGAAAAGTATTATGAATTTATGAAAATAGATAAAGTTCACATATTTTTCTTTGAATGGTTTGAGACTTTTTATTCTCCTAAAAAACAAGAAGACTACCAAGGAATTATAGAACCAATATGTAAAGACTCAACAAGAAAACAAGTAAGAACTTCAAGTAATCCTCCAGAAAATAAAATCATTATAAAATTCAGAAATAAATAAATAACATACTCCCCATATAAAATTAGAATAGACATAGATATACCTCCCAATGAAAATGATATTAAAAAACTACATGAACAAAATAATTGTACAAATCAATCTCTTATTAATGTAGGAAAGCAGTTAGATAAAATTTAAACTATAATGGAGGACAAAATAATACTACATGTCATTCTTAAACTAAAGAAAGAACAAACTGATAAACTACTTTTTATTCCACATGAAATTCCTAAAGCTCAATTAAAAGAAATAATAGAAAATAGTGACTTTATTGGTGGAATAAATGAAAAGTTAAAAATTCTTGAAAATCTGAAAGTTCAAAAATAAGAAGAATAAATACTGAAGAAGGAGATGGATCAAATAGAACCCTCAATGCTCCAACCAAATCAACATGTTTGAAACTGATACTAAGGACTCTTAAGAAGAATTAGATAAGGAAACAAACGAACCTAGTTTAAAACTAAATAAAATAGACTCATGGAAAATGTCTTCAAAACCTTATTATCCTAGACATACCCTACTTGATTTATTATTTAAAGGAAAAAACTAGTTTATTTAAGATCAATACAACGCAAATACTATTTATGAATAGAATGTAGAAGGGAAAAACGAAACTAAAATAGTTAATATACTTTAACAAATGATCATAGTAGCAAAAGTCTATAAAACAAAAACGAGCCCAACAAACCATAATATAGCCCAACTCCTAGCTGCAGGTTTCACTGAATCTCTAAAAGGATTGTGGGATAACTGCTTTGACCCAAATACAAAAGGAAATGATCATCTATTCTTATAAAAAAGATGATACTGGAGAACTAATAATAATAGAAGGTAAACATATTCAGAATGCTGTAGACGCTTTAATTTGAGTTATAGCAAGCTTTTACATAGGATCAAATAATAAGCTTAGGGAAAAAGAATTAAAAATTTTACAAACTTTAAGATGCAAGAAGATTAGTGATTTCAAATTTATGAAGACCTATTCTTAGCAAGAGTAATACTTAGAACAGATTGTAATCAACCATTCTGGAAAGAAAGATTCATTACCAGACTCTCATCCTATTTCGTTGAAAAAATTAAAGAGAAAATTAGAGATAAAAATAATGAAATTATTCCTTATGAAAAATTAACCTATGGAGACATAATATCAGTAGCAAATGATGTAGGATTAGCATACTATAATGAACTTCGACAAAAGGCAACTGAAAAACGGGAGAGAATTAAAACAAAACAACAATTAGGAGATTTTTGCAAACAATTCAGAATGGGAAAAATGGAAAGGAACTATAATGGAAATTGTTCAAAAGTATATAAGAAAAATAGACTATTCAAAAAAATAAAAAACCATACAGAGAAAATGAAGAAGAAACTTTTAAACTAAGATAAAAAAAAGAATGACAAAATACATAAGACAAAACCGTTTAAGTCCCATAAAAAAAAAGATTTTCAAATGATTCGCCTACCAGCTAAAAATGAGGAAAGGTAGGACACTTTGCTAATAAATGTATGCACAAAAGAAAAAGTAATGAACTAGAAATAGATTAACTAAATTTAACAGAATCCCTGAAAGAACAATTAGAAAAATTTATGTTAAATTCTGACAACTCAGAAAATGAAGAAATTACTGAATGTGAAAGGGATATTGATAAACTAAAATCTGACACTGATAATTCATATGAATTAAATATGATAACGCAAGATTAGGAAGAATTATTAGACTTTGCTAATCAAATAACTAATCTAGAATAATAAAAAAATATTTATTAAAAATAAAAAATATACACAATGAAAAATCTTATGAAACTCCTTTCAGTAAAATCTTAGAAAAAACTCAGGCTTATGATTTAACAAAAGTCTTATAACCTTTCAATCAACCAACCTCAACTAGCAACATAACAATTTCTAACTTACAGGCAAAAATCAAACAACTAAAAAAGAATTTAAAAACTTTAAAAGAATCTAATCTAACAAAAACAAAAAACTAAGAAAGAATAAAAAAATTATAATAAAAAATGATGAAAGTAGTTCTGGTTCAAATAAAGATAAGGAAGAAGAACCTTTCATCCAAATAATTTCAATAGTCTATTATTAGAAATGGTACACAAAGATCATGCTATTAATAAATAAATAACTAATTCTCAAAGCCATAACCCTAATAGATTCAGGAATAGACGTAAATTATATACAAGAAGGACTAATACCAACAAAATATTTTGAGAAAACTAAAGAAAGCCTAAGAGGCACAGGTGGAACAAAGTTAAAAATAAATTTTAAACTCACAAATGTAGAAATAAAATATCAAGATGTGACCTTCAATACAACCTTCCTATTAGTTAAAGATCTTCAAAGACAAATAATACTAGTAACTATATTCTTAGAAGTAATCAAGTCTTTCACATTAACAGACTAAGGAATAACAACGAATATTTCGGGAAAACAGATAGTCTTTGATTTTATCCAAAAGTCACAACAAAAGAACATAAATCTATTAAGGAATAAATTGTTAACTATAAATCTGATAACCCAAAGACAAAAATACTTAAATTTTCTAAAAGAAAAATTAAGATTCAAAAAACAGAGGAACAATTAAAAAACTCAAAGATACAAAGAAGAATAAAAGATTTTGAAAAAAAAACTAAAAAGTAAAGTATGTGTAGACCTCCCAAATGCATTTTGGGAGAGAAAACAACACAAGGTAATTCTCTCTTACGAACCAACATTTAATGAAAATAAGATACCGACAAAAGCTAGACCTATTCAAATTAACAGAGAAACTCTAGAATACTGTATAGAAGAAATAAAGGATTTATTTAATAAAAATTAATACAACCATCAAAATCTCCTTGGTCTTGTGCGACTTTCTATGTTCAAAAAAATTCCGAAATAGAAAGGAGAAGTCCTTGACTAATAATAAATTAAAAACCTTTAAACAGAGCCTTAAAATGGATTAGGTATCTTATCCCAAATAAAAAAATCTCTTACGAAGGATAATAATCGCAACAATCTTTTCAAAATTTGATATAAATTTAAGATTTTGGCAAATTCAGATTGAGGAAAAAGATAAACATAAAACAGCTTTCACAGTCCCATTTGGACAATATGAATAGAATATAATATCATTTCGACTTAAAAATGCATCATCAGAATTTCAAAAGATTATAAACGATATACTAAACCCCTCTACTGAATTCTTAATAGTATATATAGATGACGTATTAATATTCTCAAAAATAATAGAACAATACTTCAAACACCTAAATATTTTCTTAAAAGTAATTCAAAAAAATGGATTAGTAATTTCAAAAATAAAATACTTACTCTCCCAAACAAAAATTAGATTTTTAGGATATGAAATCCACCATAATACAATAATTTCAATCCATAGATCACTGGAATTTAGTAATAAATTTCCAAACAAGATAACGGATACAACTCAACTTCAAAGATTTCTAGGAGCACTAAATTATGTGTCTGTTTTTTTTCCAAATCTTAGAATCATATGCAAACTATTGTATCAAAGGTTGAAGAAAAATTCACCAAATTGGACATATCAATACATAAAGATTATTCAACAACTAAAGAGGCAATTAACAAATCTGCCTGTCTTAAACATTGCTGATCCTGCAACAAACAGGATTGTAGAAACAGATGCCTCAGATATAGGCTATGAGGGCATCCTCAAACAAGTAAAAGAGAAAAAAGGGCAAATAGTTTAATACCATTCAGGAATATAGAATGAAACACAACAAAAATACTCGACGATAAAAAAAGGAAGTCTTAAGCATTATTTTATGCAAAAAAAATTTCAATATGATTTATTAAATCAAACCTTTTTAGTTCGAAAAGACGTTCAAAATGAAGTTTCTAAATATATATTTGCAAGATGGCAGACATTTTTGTCAAATTTTGATTTTGAAATAAAATTTTTAAAAGGCTCTTTGAACTCAATCCCAGACTTTTTAATTAGAGAATTTTTTTATTAATCAAAGTCTTCAACGACTGACACCAATGACGCCGCAAAAGTCACTCAATAAACCCAAAGTCAAGCCCCAAACTACTGATTCTTATTCACAATTCTAAGTAACCATGTCTCACCCCTCTATTACCAAAACTACAAATTTGTCAAAGCCCTCGTATGCAGAAATGGTTACAATGACTCATACCAAACCAAGAAGTCAAACTCAAACTTCTACTTCTCAAACAAAAATGACACCTCTGGTTTTGCCCGGACCTGAAACCTTGCAAGCACCAGCATCCACCAATCTCAGTCAGCTAGATGAACAAACGACTTTAACACTTATCCAAAAGTCCCATGAACTCAAGGTCATAAAACCATTTACATCCATATGGCTCAAATATTCTAGTAAAAGAATCCTGCCTCAAACTCTGCAATCAAAATTAGTTAAAGATATTGAACTTCACCCAACTTTGCTCCAAACAAAATTTTCAAACAAATCTAAATATGTTATAAAGCCAAATGTATCAATACTCATTTGTTATATTGAACATGATTTCCAAGAATTCAAAGACCCTACTCAATTAGCCAAAACTTTTTTTCTCCAACTTATCATGATAAAACCATAGATTACTTCAAAATCTAAAAATTTCATGAACTCATTCTTGTTGATTCTCAATCCATACAAGCCAAGCATTATCCCGACAAAGATGATCCAACAGAAATTACCTATTCCAACATTTGAATTCTGAAAGTTTTAATGCCATCAGATTTTGAATCAATAAAAAAAATTAGGAAACTCTCAATTACTTTTAATTCTTAAACATACACATATTTGGACTATCAATTAGCCTGGTATAAATCCTTTTGGTACAAAAATAAATTAGAAAATCATTCCTGAATGTTTTATTTCAAACGAAACACAAACTATATTTTCCCCTACTGGTTTGGTCAATGGTGGGACTATTTTGGATTAACTCCCAAAATATTTCCACCATTAGTAAATCAAGGTTTCCAAATCTTTTGCAAACATGCTCATCTTTCAAATTATAAAAACCGTTTTCTCAAACTTCAAATTTTTGTTCAAAATTTTCTCTAACTTGGATTTGCCAATGGGAGTATGCTTTTATTAAAAATCCAAAACCCCACCATCTTCCACTAAAAGAATTTTTAAGGTAAAATGGTGGGACCATTTTACATATACCCATGTTGAGCCTCAACAGGTCCTTGAATGGATAAACAAACAGCAACTCCAGGCACCAGAAACTACATCCAAACAAGAATTGCAATTGTCTCAAAAGTCTGTAGTCTAATCCAAACTCGCAGCTGCATCAACCCAAGAAGATTTCGTCAAACTACTTCAAAAAATACAGACATAGCTCAGCCCTCAGCTGTCTGTACAGCCAACCACCAAATTTGAAGAAGACCAACAATCTGCTACTGGATCAAATAAAGCTGGTCAGGCTTACTAGAATGAAGATGTATAGGGACTCATTGAGTCTCAATATCAACTACATTTCTATACTTAAAAAAAAAACTTTACCACAAACTGTCGCCTGCAGCCCTCATTCAAACGTTCTTTCCTGCCGTTTTATCTCCGCTTGCATGACGTCACCAGCTCCGCCCATGCAAACGGACAAAACATCTTTCAAACGTCAAGTACCCGTCAGGAATCTCTAACATCCAATGGTGCTCGACAAGAATCTCTGGCAAGAATTCAGTAGCTCGTAGGAATCTCTGGCATGTCTTCAGCAAGATTGGCATAAGTGCTAGTAGTGACGGTCATTCTAAGCAATCATCAGTCATCCCTAGCCATCAGCGATCATTCTAAGCCATCAATGGTTATTTAGAAGCATCTCCAAACGACAATAAACAAGGAGCTAGAGAAGAAGAGAGGGCATCAGAAAAACATTTCGAAAACCTCTCATTGGAGCAATTACTAAAGCTCTTCCCTCTCACTCTCTTTCTCTCTCTCAATCTGTAGTCACTCCTACTCCCTAAACAATTCTCAAAACCTCTATTGTAAGACTATTTAAAAGCTTTCCTGAAGAAACAAGTTGTTGACTCAAAGCCTGATCTAATCTATAAACTTGTAAGTTATTTTCAAAGATAGATTTCAAACTTGTATTATAAACTCTGTTATTTCAATCGAATTTTTAGTTGTCTGCATTTTATTGCCTTACATGCATGTCATTATAATCAGATGGCTTTAAACTTACAAATCCTATTTCAAAACCTTGATGATAATATTAATGACGAACTAGCTTTGTGGGAAGTTCTTCCGGGTCATCTTGCTCTAATTTAAGGGCAAATTCAAAGGCATAAACTTATTACAAAATTTCTAAAAAATATTAAAAGAAAGACAAAGTCAATACCCTCACTGGTTTAGACACTTTATGATCTCCAACCTAGAAGAAGATAAATAAGAATCGGAACAAACATTATTCATATTAGCTACCTAATCAATCTTTGGAAAAGCAAATTGAAAACTTCCTCTGTTAATAATGACAAAACAAATTCATCAAATAAATAGAGAACTGAAAGCATTAAGAGAACAAAGAATTGAAATTGAAAATCGATTAAGAAAGCTATTGCCTCATCAAATTTATAGTAGTCTCTATAAATAACTAAAAAAAATTTCAATAGAGTTTTATTTGTAATAAAACAACAATAAGAAATCCTGGAATATCCATTAGGATAAAATATTTGTTTATTTTGCATTACTTAGTATACAATTGGTATAGGGATATTCAGGTGCAACATTGCTGAAAGGGACCCCACATGATTATCAAATCATAATCTACTTCACCCATTGTATTTAGAATAATGTATTCTATTACCATACCAATTTTCATCCTAATCAGATATGTAAATGGGCCCCATCTGAAAATAATACAAATTCAACGTAATTAAATAGTTTGATATAAATAACAATTTTAAAGTGGTTTTTTCAACATCTAAACCATCTAAGGTATGATTTATATATGGATAAATGATTATATAAAGTTTCATTGCATTTTAA
>JAXCLR010000081.1:56701632-56713270 GCA_035584095.1 Annona squamosa
TTTTTGAAAGAAGAGGGTATGGAGGGCGTGGACATAACAGGGAGTCGGGAGATCAAGATGATGCCTTTTGGGGCTGGAAGGAGGATTTGCCCTGGACTCAGCCTCGCACTGCTGCATCTTGAATACTTCCTGGCTAATCTCGTGAGGGAGTTCCAATGGAAGCCGAAGAAGGATGGAGAAATCATCGACTTGTCCGAGAAGCTGGAATTCACTGTGGTTATGAAGAATCCTTTGGAGGCGAAGATTATCTCAAAGAGGAGAGAAGAAGCCAAGTGATAATTAATCTTGATTCTATGTAACTTGCACCTGCTTCATCTGTAATTTCCATCCTGTCATATGAACCTGTAGCTTCCGTTCTGTATGTTAGTCACAGTTTCGGTTACATATGGAGCCAGTATATGGATATTGTTCTATTCCATTTCCTGACAACAGCGCCTAGATGCTTGTCTATGATTTCATCCATAAGATTCTCATCGTAGTTGAATGATCCTACATTCTTTCTCAATTAGCGCTTAGAAAGTCCAAAAAGAAGAAATTCCACTTTTGTAGCTTGATCTCAGACTTATGGTAAGAATGAAGTGACCAGTCCAAATCATTCCAACAGCACCAAACGTCAACTGGCCAACAATAGCGACCAACCATATGCAAATGTCTTCCGTCTTAATAGAAATGAAAGGTAAATTTGCATCATAAACCTTCTAACTTTGTGGTTAATATTTTAGACCTTGAAGTTTGTATATTAGCATATTAGATCCTACAAAATTTGGTTCTTTTCATTTTAGTCCATTTCTTCTTTCGGCATTAGAAAAGCACCATCAGTTCATGTATATTGTCAAAAATGTGCTTGCATATATACAAAAACTAAAAATAAATGTCCTTGTATATATATGAAAATTAAAAATAAATACCATTGCATATATATGTAAATTTAAAAATCCAATTCGGATCTTGATGGTTGCTTGAATATTTTGTGAAATTCACTTTGTCATATATTCTCATAAAAATTTTATTTATGAAGACCAAAACATAATGGTAATTAATAATAATTATTTAACTTAAATACTTGAAATAATTTCATACTTTTTCTATTTAAAAGTAAATAAATATTTTTATGAAACCAAGCTCTAAATAAATTTGGAATATTTTTTTGTTCAAAATGATTATTTGGGTAAAATATCATATTTTGTTAATAATTTAAAACACATAAATTGTTGGATTGCACAATTCCAAATGCACCACAAGCATGACACATAGTGCATCATTGTCTTCATCAACAAGGGCGGCCATGGCTGCCATCTTTAGCTTCGAAATCATGGTGCTGGAGATTGTGTCAAGGCAGCACACCATGGATCCAGCATTCACAGATGAGGAGATTGTGTTGTTGGATTAGATATAGAGGCTATTGGATGTAGAAAAGATTCTACAAGCTAAAGATGAGCTGCTCTTAGGGGCAAGAATCGAGGCGGGTCAGGATGGGCTAAGGTATGCCCAACTTCGGCCTTACATTTTAAAAGTCATGTTTGACCTTTATTTTTATCCTGGTTCAAGACAAGGTCGGTTTGACCCTTTTTTTTTTTAATAGGCCTCAAGATAAATTTCAGGTTGGTATTAGGACAGCGGGTTGGGTAAAAATGCGGGTCAAGTAGAATAGTTTTAAGAATTTATGACCTATTAAGTATAAAAAAGTATAGATGCTAAATTTAAATATTGTATGCTTTGACTTATTCATAATTAGTTAAAGTAAAATATTATTATTTAAATAAAACATAAATACTAAAATACATTAATGAAACGTAACTCATTCAAAATTTTATTCATAACTTAAAGAACCAAGTTAGGCGAGTCGGCATGTCAGGCGGGTTAGGCAAGTAAAAAATGGTATAAAAAATTCTATTATCCGGCCAATCCGCCTTGCTTTAGTATAAAATAGAGGCAGGTCAGGAACGGGTCAAGTTAGAGTGGGTCACGGGTTGTGCAACCTTGATTCCCACGCCTGCTCTAAGTGGGAGTCTTTCTAACATGTAACACCTCATCCAAATCTTTTTCCTCTACTCTCCCAACGACCCCTAATCACGTCCGACCATGAAATGGGTGATGGAGGCCCTTTCATCGCATTACTCAACTGAGTTGCAGGAGAAGAGGTGGCGTCTCTAGTGAAAGCAATCATCATCGCTTGTAATCTTTTGTCATGACGGTGGACATGCTGCGTGAGCTCCCTTTCAAAGAAATACTGGCCGCCGCCACAAACTTCTCAAATGCATTGAAGGTGGCAATATGGATCATGAGTAGGGATGAAAATCAGGTCGGGGCAACCCATGACCCACCCTACTTTTACAAAGGGTCAAGTATGGATATACTGTCCATCCTGGCAGGTTAGGTTTACCATTCTCAAAAAATCTTATTTCACAGGTCGAGGCGAGAATAAAGCATCCCAATCTGACCCGACCCGCATAGACTTGCAAATATAAAATATAAAGTGTATTTGGGAATGGATGAAACTTTTGGTGAAAAGTTATAGATAATAGAAATTGTCAAATGATGTGATATGATAAGGATAATGATGAAAAGTAAATAGGATAAAGTTGAAATAGATATGAAAAGTAGGATATTTGTATAAAAAATGTGAAGAAATAATTAAAATTAGAGTAGTTGTAGAGAGTAAAAATTTTAGATTGAAAAGTTTTAACTTGACAATTTTTACTTATTAAAAAATACACCCTAAGTTTTAAATAACATAGGTTCTCCAGTATTGGTACAGTAGGTCAGGCTAGGATGTGTTGAATCTACATTTAGAATTGTTTATCTTGATTTTTATAGAAGACATAATGTGTATAATTTATAGAGCTTGGTTTGGTTTGATGAGACATTTGGTTTAAATAATTTATAAAATATTTGATATCAGATCATGTTTTATGTTATTGCATACGCATGTTCTTCCAATTATTATCAATCATTTAGTATATTAGTAGCAACTATTGACATGATTGACGGGGCGTCTACAAGTTGGCTGCAAATTTATATTATATTTTATTTTAATTTTTAGGAGATTTGCATATATAGTCCTTTTAAGTTTGGGCTTTTGTGCATCATCCCCTATATTTAAGCTTTTGCAAGATGAGCCTTTAACTTTCAAACATTTGCTATTGAACACCGTGACTACACGTTGACTCCAGCTATGACAAAAGTCCAGGAAAAAAAAATGATAATGCCCTATCGCTGAATTGAAATTTCATGGTTTTTCTGATTTTCTCTTCATTTTTCTCCCCCTGTCGCTGCATTTTCCTGCGGCCTCTTTGAAATTTCAGAATAGAATGAGAATGGTGCGTGCTAAAGTATTTGCTTTTGTAATGGAATGACTAATTACTTTCATACTGCTTTCTTCTTTTCTCCGAGCGACCATGAAATGCCATGGACATAGTGCTTGCTGTGAAACAAAGGAACAAGGTATGAATACTTCTTTCCCGAACCTGCTTTTGCTTGGGCAACGCCAAGCTTTCCTTCCAACAAAAATAAAGAGGATTTAGCTTCTGGAAAAATAATAAATAAGGTTTTACTAATTTGTGATAAAAAAATCTAATCGATTTATTTATTTATTTTTTAACATCCATACATCAAACCGCACGAACAACAAATAAAAACATAAAAACAACATTAATTAACGCATCTGGGTAGCTAACATTTTTTCTAAAAAGATTAATAACTAATCAGACCTAATAAGCAACAAATTTTGATTTGCTAGGCATTAATAGCCTTGAAAATTTTTTCTCTTACATTGTGAAGGTAATGAGTTGTTTAAATTCTCTTCCATTTCTATTCCTTTTTTTAAGGTGTGTTTGGGAAGTTATAAATTTTTAGATAAAAAGTTTTTTTTGTATAAAAGTTATTAAATTGAAAAAAAATGATGTGATACAATAGAGATAACGACGATGAGTAAAGATGATAAATTTAAAATAGATAGGTTAGTCGTTTGAGTAGTTATGTAAAAACGATTGAAAAACAGGATAATTGTATACAAAGATATGAAGAAATGATTAAAAAATAAGGTAATTATGAAAAGTAAAAAGTTTTAAATTGAAAAATTTAGCATGAAATTTTTTTATTATTTGCTAAACACACTTTTAAAAAATGTATAATCTAGCATTCTTTTTTCTTGAAAATTATGAAAAATTTTAGATATACACGTTGCATTGTTGTTAATTATAAATATACTCACTAAATTAAAAAAATTCACATATACCAACTAAGCACGAGTAAAGTTTCATGCATACTTATTTTATCATGTACAATTAAAAATCGTCGTTATCCATCATATAAAATGTCCAAAACGCCCCTTATTATGTAATAATAATAATTATTTAACTACGACAAAAGTTGAACAATGTGATGGAAACACATCTAATATGAGAGAAAACTAAGACAAAATAAATTTTACAGTTTGGATATTATACTAATAACAATGAATGTTAGATTAATCAGGAGTATTTTAGGATTTTAAAATTATTAAATATTCATAGCCATCATATTGAATATATTTGAAATTAATGAAATACTTAATGAATATATGTGAAAGTTTTAAAAATTAGTGGATATATTTGCAAATAAGAACAAATGTAGTTGATATATTTAAAATTAACCCTAAAAATCAAGAATTATAAAGTATTTAAAATCCAACTAAGTATAACTAAGTAACAATCAGTGTAGTGCACTCATACAGAAAAAAAAAGGTAATTGTCAATAAGAAAATATTTATAATAATAACAAGTAGTAACAAGTTAACAACAGTAATAACGGTCCAAATAACTATCAAAGCCTATATAAATAGCAAATAGATTTTCCAATTCCAACAGAATTGTCATGGAAGTAACTTAAAGAGAAAAGCTTTAAGAATAGAGATAGAGCAACGGGAAATCGAAGCGTGCGTGAGTTTTTTTTTCCTAGCGACAGTAAATATTACAGTAAATACATTGATAACCCTAGTAACATAGAAAGAATTTTCCTTCCTCCTACACTAAGGGAAAGGAAAATTTGTATGAAACTCTCGTGCTGTGGGAATCGGAAAACCCTCACCAATGAGGGGTTTTGAGCCCGTGAACTTATTGCAAGGGCCAGTAGGTTTCTACAACGCCATGACTGTTGTGGCAGCACGCATACGTTGTTGCATCGTAGAATCTGAGGAAGTAAGAAAGTGCCGCCAGTTTTCCCTACTTCGGTATAAAATAGGGTCAGGTCAGGAACGGGTCAAGTTAGGGTGGGTCATAGGTTGTCCAACCTCAATTCCCACGCCTGCTTTAGGTCGGAGTCTTTCTAACATGCAACACCTCATCCAACTCGTTCTACTCTACTCTCCCAATGACCCCTAATCACATCCGACCGTGAAATGGGTGATGGAGGCCCTTTCATCACATTACCCAATTGAGTTGCAGGAGAAGAGGTGGCGTCTCTAGTGAAAGTAATCATCACCAGTTGTCGTCCTTTGCTGTGACGATGGACATGCTGCGTGAGATCCCTTTCAAAGAAATACTGGCCACCACCACGAACTTCTTGAAGGCGCTGAAGGTAGCAGATTTGTACTTTAAGACGGTGTATCACGAGTAGGGACAAAAATCGGGTCAGGGCAACCCATGACCCGCCCTACCTTTACAAAGGGTCGGTTATGGATATATTGTCCGTCCTGGCAGGTTGGGTCTACCATTCTCAAAAAATCTTATTTTGACAGTCGGGGTGAGAATAAAGCATCCAAATCTGACCCGACCCGCATAGACCCGCAAATATGAAATATAAGACGTGTTTGGAAATGGATAAAACTTTTAATGAAAAATTGTAGACAATAGAAATTGTCAAATGATGTGATATGATAGGGGTAATGATGAAGAGTAAATAGGATAAAGTTGAAATAGATATGAAAAGTAGGATATTTGTATAAAAAATATGAAAAAATAATTAAAAAATAGAAGAGCGGTGGAGAGTGAAAAGTTTGAGACTGAAAAGTTTTAACTTGACAATTTTTACTGATTAACAAACACACCCTAAGATTCAAATAACATAGGTTTTCCATTGTTGGTATAGTAGGTCGGGCTAGGATCTTATGAATCTACATTTAGAACTATTTATCTTGATTTTTATAGGAGACATAATGCATACAATTTATGCAGCTTGGTTTGGTTTGATGAGACATCTGGTTTAAATAATTTATAAAATATTTGATATTAGATCATGTTTTATGTTATTGCATATGTATGTTCTCCCAATTATCATCAATCATATAGTATATTAGTAGCAACCGTTGACTTGGTTGGCAGGCGTCTACAAGTTGGCTGCAAATTTACATTATATTTTATTTTAATTTTTAGGAGATTTGCATATCTAGTCCTTTAAGTTTGGGCTTTAGTGCATCAGCCCCTATATTTAAGCATTAGCAAGATGAGTTGACGTAGGATGGGTAGAGAAAAAAATAGAAGAAAGAGGAAGGAACCTTTAGAGATGAAAAGTGAAGAAAAAGGTAGAAAAAATAGATGAATAAAGAGAGAAGAGTAAGAACAAGTAGAAGAAGACTAGAGAACGCTTTTATAAATCTCAAACTGATCTCCCTTTAGAGCTTACAATGGCTGTATTTATAGGTAAACATACCACCCAATCTTAGCAAATGAAATTCTTCTAGAAAAAAATTGAATATTTTAAATAAACTTCTTAAGAAAGTAAACTTAAAATAGATACATGTTTATTTTAAACACATTCTAAAATATCCTAAGAAAATCTTTCAAAAAAAAGAAATTATATACTTTAAGTAAACTTCTTAAGGAAGTAAACTTAAAATATATACATGCTTATCTTAAACAGATTCTAAAATGTTCTAGGAGATCTTCTAAATATATCTAGGATATCTTCCAAAATAGAAATAAACATTCTAAAACAATCTAAACCCAAATTTATGAAAATACCTTTACGTCCCGCATTATTCTCTCTGACTTAGAAAACACTTGTCATCGAGTTTTGCAATAAACTTTCTTCAACTTCGATGAAAAGTAACAATATAATTCGACACTTTGGAATGACATCTTGTTAGTCGACTAAGGTTTTGTCACCAAAGTTGCAATTTCTGTTCTAATGAGCTTTCTGAAATTTTTTGAAATTATTGTAACCTTTGTATTTTTCTAAAAATAGACCTTTTTGAAATTTCTAAAAATTGAGGGAGACTTGTAATTTCAAAAAAGTTAGAGGCCTGTTGTAATTGCTGAAAAGTCTAGGATAGTTCTTTAATTTTTTTTGGAAACTAAGGGGCAGTTTTGCAAAATTTCAAAAATTGTGAATAGATTTTTCGATGTCAGCTAGCAAAGGGGCTTCTAGAAATATTTGGTTTGTACTTTTTGAAAATTTCTGAATCAATGATGTCTTAACAAAAGCTAGGAAGTGCAAGAGCTAGTTTGAAAATCTCCAAAAGTTAGATGACAACTTGTCCTTGAGGCAACTTTGGAAACAAGTTGAAATCAAGCTTTAGAATTTGTCTGTTGAGGTCCAATCTTGGCAAGTTCATCAAGAGACAACTTGAAAATGATTTCAGCAACTTCTTAGCAGTATCTTTGCGATGACCAACAGGTTGTTGCAATGGCAGCAGTAGGCAGCATCAAACAACTACAGAATGGACGACAATGATAGGACCAGTTCGTGGATAACAATGATAACACTAGTTCATGGATAGAAAACAACAATAAAATGAACAGTAGTGATTTGTAGACGGCAGTAGTTCGTAGACAGCAAAATGACAATAGAAATTGAGTAAAAGTAGTACCAGATTTGGCTCTGGTACCAATTGATGTAGGATGCATAGAGAAGAAAATAGAAGAAAGAGGAAGGAATCTCTAGAGATAAGAAATGAAGAAAGAAGGTAGAAAAAATAGATGAATAAAGAGAGAAGAGTAAAAACAAGTAGAAGAAAACTAGAGAACGCTTTTAAAAATCTCAAACTAATCTCCCTTTAGAACTTACAATAACTGTATTTATAGGTGAACAAACCACCCAATCTTAGCAAATGAAATCCTTCTAGAAAAAAATTATATATTTTAAATAAACTTCTTAAGGAAGTAAACTTAAAATATATACATGCTTATCTTAAACAGATTCTAAAATATTCTAAGAAAATCTTTCAAAAAAAATTGTATATTTTAAGTAAACTTTTGAAGGAAGTAAACTTAAAATATATACACGCTTATCTTAAATAGATTTTAAAATATTCTAGGAGATCTTCAAAATATATCTAGGATATCTTCCAAAATAGAAATAAACATCCTAAAACAATCAAAACCCAAATTTACGAAAATATCTTTACGTCCCTCATTATGGGCCTTTCTATTAGAATTGTACTCCTATAAGGTGTCGTAATTAAATTATAAGTCTTTGGATTTAAAGATAGCCCAGTCATATCTGAAATGCGTATGCAATCTGAGTCCAGGTAGAACTACACTTCTAATTGAGTCATGATGAGAAGGGCTTTATAAATAGAAGAGTCTAGGTCCCTCTCTCATATATTTATATCACAAGTGGTTCTCATCTACCACTAGCATTATAGGGAGAAGTGTTGAGGGAGAAGACCTCTTACTTTACTCGATCTACAGGTGGAATCTACACACACATGGATTCAGTTACGCTTCCGCATCACATGATTTTCAACATGTGATATCACAGCACACATTTCGATTTTGGGTATTATAGATTCCACCCATAATTATTTAAGGATTATCAACAAAAATATATTCATTTTGTATTAGAATATTTTGTCATTGTTTTTTGGATGCATTATGAATGAATTTTTCGGATGTTAGAATACAGTCTCTCATTAATTAATGTTGCTTAAAATTAATTTTTTTCAAGAATTTCTACTTCCAAATGGTTTTGTTGATGCATATATGGATTCAGATAGTCATGGACTTAGACGATTAGCCGGATACAAATTACATTATGTGTACATGTTGTTGAAAATCCATGTTGATGACGATTCAGATTTATGATATGCGTCACATGCCATATTTAATATATTTTTTTAATTTAATGAGCAGCATTCAATGCTAGATTTCCGTCCATGTGGAAGCATTGAACGTCACATTCATGCATATTTTTTGCCGCTCATGCTTAAAGAAATTTTAAAAAAAAATCACATGGATTTAGGTGTGAATGCATTGTGGCTTGATGTGCATTTAATGCCACACATGGATTTTACATGAAAGAAGACTAAAACCGATGGAGCCTTAATGCATTTAATGCCGCACATGCATTTAATGCCTTAAGCCATAACTTTTCCATGCCACCATCGGATTCTTTAGATTTCAGATCCTACCGCATAATTAAAAAAAATGAAAATAAAGAAATTTTAAACTATGTTTGCCACTGCCATGCCCTTTGGATTCTATGCGCTGTCGGAAACGGAGGAGACGTTGGGCTATTGGCCAAATATACGTGTAGCCCAATTTCATTCCATTCAGCAGATGCAAGCATAATAGCAAGAAGAAAGCTGAAATCAACCGCAGTAGCTGATCTCAAACCTCATGATATTCCTCCCATCTTCGCCATCAGCAGCAACTGGGTGTGCAGGCGATGGTGCCGGCAGCTACGGCCGTGACGTGCGGCGGCGCTGGACAAACGGCGAACGGTTTGATAGCTATGCGGTGGCGTCAACAGGAGAATGGTGGTAGTGGGCTGGTCGGTGGCGGACGAGAAGCGCGGCTGTTGGACGCCAAAATCCGGTCGAACAATTGGTAGCGGTGACCGGCAGCAGCAGGCAGTTGGCGGTTAGAGGGTTTGGGCGGCAGATCAATGGGCATGCGGCTAGGGTTATTTGGGGAAGAAGATAAAAATTTTACATAAAGCCCCCTTGGACGGAAAATTTACAAATAAACCCTTGGCTAGAAATTACAGGAAAACCTAAAGAAATTTTTTTTGCAAATCAATCCCATTTTCTTTTCTTTGCTCATGGGCTTGGGTTGGCCCAGATCTAGTAAGCTTTTGCATCTTAGCGGGCTAACTTTTCAAGCCCAGCTTCACAGGCCCATGTGGGCAGCCCAATTTTAGCCCATAACAGAGTAAACCCAAGCCCAATAGCCCATTATGAACTGTTGATACATTAACATAATTTTTTATTCTATTATCCAAATTGGATGATCCAATAATCGTTTTTTATGTTTTTGGACATTCTGAATCTAATGGAAGGGTCTAATTAAGCTAAATAGGTCTATAAATTTGACTTTTTGAATATTCATGCAAATTTTGAATTATATGTGCAATTAATTCATGTGATTAGTTTATATATTCCTAATTAGCAATTTATTCATGATTTATTGCTTTCTATTTAATATTCAACATGCAATATATATATGAATAATTATATATGAATAATTGTATAAATTGTGATTATTAAATTTTATAGTGAGATTATATTTCATGGTATGACTGGAGGTTGGTGTCTAGGTAAGAGGTATTAAAGAGAATCATGTGATTATTTAATTAGGTCTCTGCTATGCAGGGAGAGCCTCCCACGCCCCACCCACTTACCTGGCCGATCAAAAGAAATAATATGAAATTTAATCGCACATAATAAATTTAATAATCATTATTATTGAATTATTCATATATATATTATACTCTGTAATTTATATTAATAATTCTGATTGTGTATTTCTAATTGCTCGAAAGGGTTTAAAATACATTTTCAAAATTATTAAATAAATGGAGAGAATATTATTGTTTATTTTTTCTCTTAATGGAACTTGCAATTAATTGTCATTATGCAATTTATGTTTAATAAACATTGTTCATCTTATATCTTTTGTTACCCTGAAGGGTCTAAGATGTTTAATTAATCAAATTTATTAAACAAAGAGAGAATAACATGATTTTTCCTTTCATCATAAAAATTGCATTATTAAAGAATATTATATTATAGTTCTACCCAAAGGTAGCTATAATTTAATATTTTATAAATAATTAACTAGAACTGCATAAACAAGAGAAATTTTCTACCCGAAGGTGATGATTTCTTGACTTTGTATATTCATAATTAATTATTGAATATTATTGTTTATCATAACATTATTGAATATAATCATGCATTATTGCTTGTATGATTAATTCTAAAAAAATTTTAAGCTATGATTAATTATTGTTAATGAAATTGTTACGTAATAGTTTGACTGAATCATAATGGTAACGTGAGCTTAATCATTTTTTGTTACAGGTATGACTCCTGTTTCTCAATGTCATCTGTCTAATATCCCGACATTGAATGGATCAAATTACTCTGATTGGCATGAGCAATTACTTATTACTTTAGGATATTTGAATCTGAATTTAGCCCTTCGTGTTGCAAAACCTAATGACTTAATGCCTGAAAATACTGATAGTCAAAAGATTCAATTTGATAAATGGGAGCGTTCTAATAGGTTGTCTCTTATGATTATAAAGAGCACAATCAAAAGGAACATCAGGGGCTCTATTTCTGACCCTGAAGATGAAAGTATCAAAACTTATCTTGACTCAATTAAAGAAAAATTTAATGGGTCAAATAAAGCATTGGGTGGAATGCTCACTAACAAATTGACTTCAATGAAATATGATGGCATTTGTGGAGTGCGAAAGCACATAATGAAAATGT
>JAXCLR010000081.1:56734985-56760286 GCA_035584095.1 Annona squamosa
TATATCCAAAAATGATAAAACTTGGTTTATAAATTAAATATAACTAGATTAACAAGTTTATAAAATTATTTTTCAAATAAAAAAATATGTTTTTGGACCGGTCGGAAATCACTGGATTTCCGACCGGTCTGAAAAGATCACGCGTCTTTATAAATTGAAACTTAAAATTAAATATTTTAATTATGAGGAATGTATATCTATGTATATATACATAAATATTTAAAAATTAAAAAAATATATATACACATATCCAAAAATTATAAATTTTGATTTATGTGTTAAATACACTTAGGTAAATAAGTGTATGGAGAAAAACCAAAAAAATATTTTCAAATGGGCCTTTCAAGGTGAGCTAGATACGATATTTACTTAGACCAAGCTAACAAAATAACTTTTCTTTAATTAAGGTGATTGAACCGTGCAGTTAACTGTACAACCACTATCTTGCAGTCAACCGCATGACCCCATATGTATTTTTTAAAATTTTTATAGTTTTGTATGATAAAACTTTTAGGGCATGTTTGGTAAATTCTAAAATTTTTTAAACTAAAACTTTTCAATTTTTACAATTACTTTTTAAAATTATTTTTTACATATAATTATCTTACTTTTCAATTATTTCTAACAACTACTTATAAAACTAACTTATCTATTTTAACTGTATTCTCTTTATTTACCATCATCTCTATCATATCGCATTATTTTCTACACATTCAACAAAATTTTACATCAAAATATTTTCATAAAAGTTTTATCATTTCCCAAACAAGTGTTTGGAAACTAATAAAACTTTTGAATTAGAAGTTTTTAGTGTAAAGTTTGTAAATTGGTAAAAAATTATGTGATATGTTAAGGATAATAATAAAGAATAAGAATTTTGATTCTTTTCACCAGAGTGCACTTAGTCTTATTGCTCCTAGGTGTATTTAACCCATTTTTTAAAATTTTTGAAATTTTTTATAAAACTGTTAATCGAAGTGTATTTAATATGTGTATTAATTTTTATCATTTTTGGAGTATTTTAGATATTTATTTTTTATTTTTGAAAATCTGAAATATCTAAAATATTCCAAAAATGATAAAAATTGATACACATGTTAAATACATTTAGATTAATAGTTGTGTAAAAAAAATTTCAAAAAAATAAAGAAACAGGTTAAAGCATCTCGGTGCACTGTGTTGGGGTCCAAAGAATAAAGTTAAAATACATAGGTTAGTTATATAGATAGTTGTACATAAATTACTGAAAAGTAGAATAATTATATAGAAGGCATAAGGAAATAGTTATAAAAATATAGTAATTATGAAGAATGAAAATTTTAAATTTTAAAAATTTTTGTTGTAAACATGCCTTTATTTGTCAGCTCCATTTAGATAGATTTATATAATCTTAAAGAAATTTTTAGAGTTTTTTTATGAAAAAGAAATTTTTAGACTTATTTGCATATGTATTCTGGATTTCTTAAATGAAAAATGGAGTTCTCATGCCCCGACCCATGAAAAATCCTTTTTTTTAAAAAAAAATCTAGAACACGCAGCGCATGAAAAATTCATTTTTCCATTAAAAAGATCTAGAATATACATGCATAGAAGCTTAAAAATTTTTTAAAAGCCCATAAATGAGTCAAGTTGCGGCACGTGAACAGTCCCCTTTAGCTCGAGATTCTAAGTTGCTATGGGCGTGTTTGTTTAACATTAAGAGTGTATTTGTTAATAAGTAAAAATTATTAAAACTTTTCCATCTAAAATTTTTCACCTTCCGCAACTATCCTATTTTTTAATTATTTTTTATATTTTTTTATAAAACTACTCTACTTTTCAATTATTTCTACACAATTAACATATCTATTTCAACTTTATTCTGTTTATTTTTCATCATCACCCATGTCATATCATATCATTTGAAAATTGATACTTAACTTTGTGAGCTCCTGAGATGTAAATAAACTAATCAAGCGGGCGCCGCCCGTGCCGCCCGTACCGCCTGCCCGTCCTTGCTCGAATTCCATTCGGTGATTCTGATAGTAGTGTTTTTTCTCAAAAAAAAAAGGATGAGAGTAATATTTTTTTTCTGAAAACTTATTAGAATATCTGAGGGCCCCATGATAATAAAATTTGAGATGGTTGTTATATATATATATATATACACACATAAAAAATGTAAATGAACTCCTATTTTGATCTCTTATCTATTATTACAGACGTTTTATTCAAGTTATATGAAACAATCTTAATAATTTCAAGTCATTTATATCCTGCTGTATCCAATAGTTTTCACTTATTTTATTAACTGTTTATTAATTTACGCCGCTTATTACAGTGAATCCAGATTCAATGCAATTCAATTTACCCGGCAGCATTGAAATATTAGTTAAACCGGGTGCGAAACTTATTTTTATTATTTTTTCTATAAATTAAGTTTATCATTTTTGAAGATACATGTATTTGATTTTTAAAAATAAAAGTATTTCAGTCATTTAAAAATGACTAAAGCTCATCCCTTTTCAAAATGATATATATATATATATGTTGTTAAAAATGTAAACTAAAACACAAGTTGAACGAACCCGCTTCTATGTAACCGAGTTGCATGGAAGCGGTCATGTAACCCCTATATTTTTTAAATTTTAATGTTTGATAAAAAATTCAATTTATTTATTAAAATACAGATTAATCTTATAACTTAACGGTCTTGTAAAAATTAAATAAAAAAGAATTTTACACTAGTTTACACTAGCAAGACTATTACAATAGAATATTGGATTAAGCAAAGTCAAATGCTTGGTTAGGAAATTTGTTATGACAAGAAAGATAAATGTTATAATAGAATGATACATTTAAATGATATTTAGCTGAATGATCGGCTTGATAACATGTAACAGTAAAAGCGGAAAATTCTGAATATAAAAAATTTGAAAAAAACGAGAAAGTAATAGGATTGGATAACGATGAGAAGTGAAGATAACATAATTAAAATGGATAAGGTAGTTGTGATGGTAGTTTTAAAAAATTATTGAAATGTAGAAGTCACAGCAGAAAAACAAGATAGTTAAATGGTTAATATATCAAATAATATTGGAAAGATAAATGTAATGCATCAAGGGCAATGTTTATGAATTGAGGGAATAAAGTTGTTTTTTGAAGCTTTTTCCAAACATACTTATTATATTTGACTCTAATGTACTCAAGAAATTTGCAACTAATCTTAAAAAATACTCAATCCGTTAATTAATATTGTTAATTAATAAGTGAAACTACAATATGCTTATCAAATGTCATAACCCACCAATTCTCCAATTGCACACGAGCTTTAAATTTGGATAGTCCTAATTTCATTTTTTTTATCATTTTATTTAATATTTTATTATTTTATAACATGAGTATTTTAGGCATTTACAAAAATTTAATTAATAGTTTTTAACCAAATAAGCATTTTGAGATTAACTACAAGCGTAATAGATATATCTAAGATTTCATAAACGCCAACAGGTATATTTGAAAAAAGCCAATAAAGTTGAAATTGATAAAATAATTATGTACATAAAAAAATGATGGAAAACTATTTAATTTAGCCATGACATAAAAAAATCATTCAAAAAGTAGGGAGAATTTTTTTTTCCCAAATGCCAAACCATCTTATAAATATTCCTAAATACAACCTTACAAATGATCATTTTAGACGGGCCTGAAATGGGTTCATTTTAGATTGGCCTAAAAAAATTTTAAAATTTTTAAAATTTTTCATACAATTATGAATTTAGATATATTCTATAAACTAAGTTTTATTATTTTAAATATGTCTATATATTTATTTTGAATTTTTAAATCTATGGCTATTTTAGTCATGCTTCAACAATAAAACGATCAAAATACTCATGTATTTAAAAATTTAAGATAAATATATACACATCTCTAAAAGTAGTAAAATATAGTTCATAAATTAAATATATATAAATTAACAATTTTAATAAAAGATTTTCATTCGGGTCTAAAATGGGCGAATGTGGAAGTTTATTTTCTAGCATGTACACATCCTATCAACCAACGACACAATAAGTGAAAATAGTTAAGATAGATGAGAATGACTAATCTTTCTATTACTTTAATTAATAATTAATTTTAATATTTAAGAACTACTTTTATTTTGGTTAAGGAAAAATTTCTCTCTTACTTGTAATATTTGGCTATTATTCCTTTTGTATCCACAACATTACAAAAATTCTTTCGATAGCATAACATTTCATATCTAATTTTCCATCCGCCTATGTCATTACTCTTAGTACAAAACAGACATTAATTACACGTAGAAATGTCGATTTTGCCCCCATATCATTCTTGAAAAAAATTCCAAATAGAATCCATATTAAATTTTTTGTAAAATAGATTTGATGTATTTTTTGCTTAAATTATAATAAAAATGGAGCAAAAATTTATTTCATGTTTACTTATATAATGGTGTAAAGGCAAAATTGATGCTTCTACGTATAATTAACATCATTTTTTATTGAGAGTGATGTCATGGGCATATGAAGAATTAGGAGTAAAATATTGTGCGCATAAGAATTTCTAAAATTTCATAGGTACAATTAGAGTAATGACTAAATACTTGAGTAATGTTCAATGCATTAGAGTATAAAACTCTATTTTTTATATATATTTTTGAAATTTTTTTATAAGATTGTTAATCTAGGTTTGTTTAACTTATGTATTAATTTTTATCATTTTTAGATACGTATACATATCTTTTTTAATTTTCTAAAAAATGAAAGTATCTTAGTCACTTAAAAATGGCTAAGGTACCCTTATTTTTGAAAAATAAAAAAAATATACACATATCCAAAAATGATAAATTTTGGCTTATAACTTAAATATGCTTTGATTAATAATTTTATAAAATTTTCTAAAAAGTACATACAAAATTATATATATACATATCCAAAAATGGTAAATTTTAGCTTATAACTTAAATATGTCTAGATTAATAATTTTATAAAAAAATTTAAAAAATATATAAAAAAATTAAGATATTACATCCTAATGCATTGAAATTTCAATGCACGGTTCATCGAAACATTCTATATTAATGGGTACCAGAGAAATTTTTATCTTATTAACGGTTTAGGAAGAAGAAGTGATATCTTTTTTGTGTATATGTGGCCATTGGCGGCGGATGTTACGAGGATTTCTGTTAGGATTTTCTTGTCCGCTGCCGTGACAAAATGGCGCTGGTTTCATTGTAATTACAAAGATGCCCCTAACAATCTTATCAAGGGCTGGGGTAAGACTGCTCCTGGGTCCCTCCTGTAGTCTGGTTCACGGGGGATTCATATCGATCTACATTTTCACTTAAAAATCAGCATACCAAAATTGTCGTAATAAGACATATCACTTGCTGCAGCCTGCAGGTGCCCTCCAGCTCAGTCGTTACTAAATGTCAAAATGATCATTTCAAACCGGTCCAAAAATATATTTTTTTTACATTTTTTTTACAAACTGATTAATCTAATTATGTTTAATCTATAAACTAATTACTAATTTTGAAGATATGTATATATTTATTTTAAATTTTTAAACATAAAAATATTTTAGTCATGTTTCAACAACTGAAAGTGACTAAATTACCCTCATGTTTAAGAATCTAAAATAAATATATTTTGAATTTTTAAACATAAAAATATTTTAGTCATGTTTCAACAATTGAAACTGACTAAATTACCCTTATGTTTAAGAATTTAAAATAAATATATATCTCCAAAATTAATAAAATTTTGTTCATAAATTAAACATCATCAAAATAACAGTTTTGTAAAAAAATATGTGTAATGATCAGGCCTCTACTAAATCACTTAGAATCTTGTTTGATTTCGTAAAATGCAAGTATAACCATTATTCAGATATATTGGGTTCTTAGCAAATATATCTACTTAGTTTGACCAAAATTGCAAATATACCCACACAGTTTCACGAAATTAAGATAATTTTCACAAAATTTCACTGAAATTGCATATAACCCCACGTTAACGGCTAGAAGGTAACTATACCCATGTAATTTAACTAAAATTGCAAATATACCCATACAATTTCAAGAAATTAAGGTAACCCTTACATAGTTTAACCAAAACTATAGATATACTCACATAGTTTCAAGAAATTAAGATAATCCCTACATTGTTCACTGAAATTGCATATAGCCCCCAAAAACTAACTTTCCCAGTAGCTATATTTTGGTGAGCATGCAAGAACGTTTGCCTTCTTTCAATTAATCAGCAACATTAAAATTTTTTATAATTTTACTAATTTCATTTTAATGGGTTGTAAATATTTCAAGTTAATTTTAAGCTATTTAGACTTCAATATAATATGCAATTACTGTTTATCAATTGATGGATTCTAATATAAATTCAAATAAGATTATTTCTATCATTTTTCAAAAATTTAAATCCAACATTAGTTATAGCGGACTAGAAAGTGGGCTCATGGGGTTAGATGCAATTTCAGTGAAACTACATGAGAATTATCTTAATTTTATGAAACTATGTGGGTATATCTTCAATTTCGGTTAAACTATGTAGGGACTATTTTAATATCATGAAATTGTGTTGGTATATCTGCAATTTTATTTAAACAACGTGGGTATATTTGCAAATTAACAAAGGATAATTTTACAATAAAATTTTTACTTAACGGTCCGTTACCTTCCAACTGTCAATATGGGGGTTATATGTAATTTTAGTGAAACTTTGTACTGGTTATCTTAATTTCATGAAACTTTGTGGATATATCTGCAATTTTGGACAAATTAGGAGAGTATATTTGCAAATAACCCAAATATATTTTTCAATATGTTAGAGGATTTAACTTATTTGTTTTATTTTTTATTTTGTTTAATAGATTTAATAGTTTTAATTATTATTCTTATTGAACCATATTACTATTTCACTTTCTCAAAAATTTAACCTTATTTTTTACCTCATACTAAACATAGCTTGAATATGTAGCTTCATTAGTTAGATAAATATATAAAAAATGTAGCTCGATTATATCCAACTAGTTGTATATATAATTAAAATACATGATTTATTACTTATTTTATTTTTATTTAAAATTTTTTCCTCACATACTTGTCTTTGTAAGTGTATGTAATGAACTTTTTGCATTTTAAACCAACTAACTTTGCCTATTTGTATTTTAAACCTCAAAGTTTAAATGTTTGCATTTAAAACCGTGAAAACTTTAGTTCATTTGCATTTTAAATCCTAACTCGTAACAGTGTCAAATTTTATTATAAATTCATGCAAAATTACATGAATACCCCCAAATATTTTTTTTGAAAAATACTTAAACCTGTATTAAATACGAAGATATTATTGAAGCTCCCAAAAATAAAATGGAAAAGTCTAATAGTCAAGTTTAAAAAGTAAATTTTTTTAAAATACTAGAGAACATTTACATCATTTTATATGGATTAATATTAATTTTTAATACCGTTATGGGTCAAGATTTGAAATGCAAATGAACTAAAGTTTTTCAAGGTTTAAATGCAAACAACCAAATTATATGAAATTTAAAATACAAATAGATAAAATTAAAGAGTTTAAAATGAAAAAGAAAATTTTATTTAACTTATATACCAAGTTGTTCTATTTTACAATATTTTACATATTTATTTTTAATTAAAAAATAATTTCAGGAGCATTTATGTCATTTTTCACCTCTTAAAAACTTGATTTTAAAAATAAAAATAAATACATAAAAGTATTATAAAATAACAAACCTTGGTATATAAATTAAATAATGTTAGAAAAACATGTTTATGATAAAAATAAAATAAAATAATAAATAATGTATTTCAATCATATATATAATTAGTTGTAAAGCAGTATTTAATATAGTTAAGACGGATTTAATAAAACATAAATATAGAAAAAATTAATATCATAGTAAATACGAATTTTATTATAAAATAAAATTTATTTTTCATTTTCCTGAATCACATCTAAAATTAATTATTTTCAAAATATTAGTTGAAATGAATTTAGTAAGATGTAAACTTGGAAGAAAATTAATAAAATAACATACATATATAAATATCATTTATTTAATAATATTTTAAAATCAAATAGTTGATTCATTTGGAAGGATGTTAGATAATTTTTGTCCAAATCTATCCAAGATTAATTATCTTCAAAATATCACTTAAGATGAATCTTATAAAATATAATTTAAAATAAAATTAATATAATAATAATATACATATATAAGCATTATTTAATTTGATAATATCTTATTTAAATTAACCAGCAAATTCATTTGGCATGACGTTAAGTATTATGAAATAAAATTTATTTAAAATTTTTTATCCAAGTCACGTCTAAGATTAATTGTCCTCAAAATATCATGAAATGAATTTCATAAAATATAAAATAAAAATAAATTAATATTCTCATAAATACACATATTTGTAATAAACATGGTTTAAATGAATAATAATAATTTTAACCAAAATTATATATTATTAATTATCATCCCTAGATAATATAGGCGGCATGGAATCCTTCAAGCATTTAATAAATACCTAAAATAAAATATGAGTGGGTATAACATACACATTTACAAAAATAATAATATTATGTACAATTTCCACAATGAAAATAAACTACCATGATAAAAAAGAGAAAAAAGAAAACGTAAAAATGACATTTACTTTTATAATATGAAAAGAAAAATAATCAATATAAAGAACGCATACCAATAAAAAAAAAGAACTCATTAAAAAAAAGTATGAATGATTTAAAACCTTAAGATGAATTACCTGCTGGCAGGAAATTAATTTATATCAATATGCAATATAATTGTCATAATATCCTTTGAAAGACGACGAGGGATATCTTGTCGTTATTAACAGTCAATGTCGAGAGTTATTCGGGAGGCCCGAGAGAATCCTAAAATGTTAAATGCGGGACTTCGACCAGATTTCCAAACGTTTTTAGGGGAAAAAAAAAAAAACTGGCGAAACTCAGATAAACTTATCGGAAGATAAACATAGATTATTGCAGTGTGCATCAGATATATAGCCAGGGATCCTCACCACACAATTGACGAGTCTACGCTCATACATGCTCATTTCCTAAGTCTACACCCCAAGGGCAACTCAATTGATCAAATTCGATTTATAATACGGTGGGTTAGGCATTTTGAAAAAAAATAAATTATATAATTCGATTTTAAAAGTGGATTAGTTTGGGTTAGATAATTATCAATTGGACCTAGCCCGATTTCATATGTTAGTGTAAAATATAATATTTGATTTTAAAATGTCACAGATTAGCGCATAATATATATAAATTAACTAGACATTATTGCTTTGAAATAACAATTTTTAGCATTTATATTATTATATAAGTCATGAATTGGAAAGTATTCCTATAAAAAAGATTAATTTTTGTTCTTTTATATAAATTTATATTTTAAAATAGATTTAAATAAGCAAAATATTTTTAAATATTATATATTTATCAACTCAATTTTTAATCTAAAGCTATTTCTATGTGCCTAAAATAAGAGTCTAATTCTATGCTCCTGGGAGCATTGAGCCTCAATGGTCATTAGTGCATATATCTATTTCTTACGAAATTTTTTTCATGAAACTATTAACCCAAGTGTATTTAAAATTCAAGAAAAAAAAGTGTATAAACGGCTAAAATGCCATTGATTTTTAAAAATATCTTAAAATCTTCAAAAATATTAAAAAATTGATACAAATTTTAAATACACTTAAATTAACATTTTTGTAAAAAAAATTCAAAAAAATGGGTGTATACATCTGGAAGTATTGAGGTTCAATGCTCTCAAGAGCATACAATTGAGATCCACTAAAATACAATTGGTTTAAAGTGTGAAAAATATAATTGAAAGTATAATTGACTCGTAATTTTACAAGTTGGATTAGAGTTGTGTTTACCTCAATCCAAGTCAATTTGACCTGATTTATACTCCTAATTACATGAAATTTCAGCGAGAACATAAACTAGAGTGTTACTTTTCTAAGTATATGAGAACATTTATACGTCTGAAAAGATGGGATAATCCTAGATAGGATTCTTATAGGTCCTGTGCGCCAGTGAACCACTGAATATTAAGAAGTAGGAATCACTTTCAATGTGAATTTGTTGGTATGGGCAACTCAGCTAACCATTAGAAACCGAAAAGAAAAGCTTTTGCTTTCATCAATGAGGGGTCTATAATACATGTTGGATTTACTAACAGTTTTAAATTCGCGAAATAAATGGTAAAGAGAAAAAAGCTTGTTCGGTCTTTGCAAGACCAAATGGAGCTTCACTTGATAAGATGGAGCATGTAGTGCTCATCTATATGAGCGATTGTGATCCCGTGCACCTACGTGCATTAAACCCATTTTAATCTATTTTTTATTATTTTGAAAGTTTTTTATACAAGTGTTAATCTAAGTGTATTTAATATGTGTATCAATTTTTACCATTTTTGAAGTATTTTATATATTTATTTTTAATTTTTTAAAATTAGTGGCATTTTAGTAATTTAAAATTACCTAATTTAAAAACGGTAAGATATGGGGTGGCATCTATTTTACCTATTTTTCATTTTTTAAAATTTTTTATTAACTATTAATTTAAGTATATTTAATACGTTTCGTAAAAATATATTTACATGTATATCAAGTTTTAACATTTTTGGAGATTTTTAAAATCAGTGACATTTTTGTAATTTAAAATCACTAAAATGCTATTAATTCCTAAAAATCCAAAAAATATCTATAAATGTTCAAAATTGATAAAACTTCATACACATATTAAATACACTTAGATTAACAGTTATATAAAAAAATTTTAACAAAATTAAAAGATAGGTTCATATACTTGGGTGCATTAAAACTAAGTACACTTAGGTACAAAAGAACATAGCCCAATTAATCCATCATACCATGATTTAAACCGTGATTTGGTTCAAACTAAGTCTCGACCAAATTGAGCTCTATCAACTACATACCTCACCCTGAATTTTAAAGATGACAATGCCATTAAAATCAACATAAAAAATGATGTGAAGTTAAGTACAAGTGAACTCAATTGCTCCTATGTGCACATATTATTCATTTTAAAGAAATGATAATGGGCATTTTTGTTATTTAAAAAATTATGTTATTGAACAATATCTAATCATGTTTTTGTATTTGGAATTTGTGGGTAAATGTGCGGTAATCTATTCCATTTTTATGTGTATGGTTATATATGTAAATATGAGCATAAGTAGTGGTCATATTTCAAATTAACTCTTGTATTATTTATATTTATGATTAAACACATTTTTATGTTATAAATAAAATATATTATTTTCATTTATATCTATTTTTATATTTATTATTACTTTTAAGTTCATTAATTTTCTTCCTTCATTTTATTTTAGAAGATTAAATTTTTCTAAAGAGATACTATGTATTTCATTTTTTTAAAATATAGTTGAGTTATGTGTTATTATTTTTGCTTTTTTCTTTATAAAGGTATTTTTGCTTACTTGATTTGTTGTTATTATGTATTCATATCAAAATTTAAACTTTTCACTCTTAAATTAAATGAAAAATTGAAAACTCAAATTTCAATTGAAACTTAAGTCAAAACTCAATTTTCATAAATAGGATTAGAGTTTAGACAAGTAAGAATAAGATTGAAGTTAAAGTTTTATAGAGGCAAATCCCAAGTTCATGCACCATGCTACACTCCAACACATTGAAATTCAAAAACACCGAATATACCTATTAAGGACAAATAAAATACCATGTAAACCCATTGTCAGGGATTGTGAAAAATGGTTCTTCGCTGTGATATGAAACGTTTAAAATGTTGTTTGTAACTAGAGCACTAAAATAGTTGTCCAATCCCTCTTGCCTCTGTCTTCTTCTCTCGCTTCTCTTTATACTTTTTTTGCATTAATCTCTTTGCTCAATCCATTTGTTTAGTTAGCATTAAAATTATAAAAATACATCACTGATGTGGATTGTCATAAAAATGACTGTAAGTGGTCTGATGGGTAATTTACAAATATATCCACTTAGTTTGATCAAAATTATGAATATACTCATAGTTTAATCATAATTGTGAATAACTCTCACACCATTATAACACCTCATGATGTGGGTGTATTTGTAAAAATATACAAACTATGTGAGTATATTTTCAATTTCAGAAATTAATTGATATTTTTAATTTTTGCAAACAACCCTCACGTAGTTTAACTATAATTGCAAATTACCCCATGACATAATGATATAGTAACGGCATTATAATGACATGGAGGTTATTTGCAATTATAGTTAAACTATATAAGGATTATTTTCAATTTTTAAAATTATTTGGGCATGTTTAGAATTTTAATCAAACTAACGGTTGTAGCTGGCATCCCTGAGTGGGTTGACAACTTGACATTGGATGCATCAGAGGCAAATGGCTCGTCTGAACAAGGTTAGTTTGAGGTTTTTGAGCCATGATTGGGTAAGACTAATCGCATATAGGCTAGTATACAATATTGATTTTTAAAATTTTTCTATTTGTTATTTTATTTGAGTTCTGTCATAAACATATTTTATAATCCATATACCAAGTTTTATTACTTTATAATAAATTTATATATTTATGTTTTATTTTTAAAAATCATTAATTTTAGGCATATTTCAGTCAATTTTACCCCTAAAAAAATTTAATTTTTAAAAGTTAAAAATAAATACGTAAAAAATTATAAAATGGCAAAATTTGATATATAGACTAAATACACTTATAAAAATATGTTTGTGAAGAAAAATAAAAAGCATAGAGAATAATTTCATAGCTGGGGTGAAATTGAAGACAAAATTATTAATTTTCAAAAAATTAAAGCGTACTTATATAATTTCTTTGAAATTGAAGGCTTAATATTTTCGTTAGTATTACGTTGCTAATGCTTGAAAATTTTAAGGAAATGAAAAAATTGCCCTTAAACGAATAAAATTATTATTTTGTATCATTATTTTTTATTGCAAATATTATAAAAACCATTACAAAAGATAAGTATGCTCTTAAAAATCTAAAATTTAGACCTTTGCACCACGTCTATTAAAATGGACCGCTCTGATACTATTTGTGATAATCATATACGTTATTATCCGGTTAAAAAATTATCTTGCTTAGAAGCTCAGTTACATGGTTTTAAAACATATTACATTAAGTTTGATTAAACGTGACACATTAAGTTTTATTAAACGTGCCACATTAAGTTTCTGATACTATTTGTGATAATCATATACGTTATTATCAGATTAAAAAAATTATCTTGCTTAGAAGCTCAGTTACATGGTTTTAAAACATATTATATTAAGTTTGATTAAACGTGCCACACTAAGTTTGATTAAACGTGTGACATTAAGTTTGATTAAACATGCCACATTAAGTTTGATTTGAGACCTATTTATAGAACTGCTTATAAACCTTCAGTAACTTTATTATGTTTTTGATATAAGAGTCAATTTTGAGTTGTTACATTGATAATCATAAGAACTTTTTGACGTAAAACTTTTTACCTTCTATAATTACCTTTACTTTATATTATTTTTTACATCTTTCTATACAATAAATTTATTTTTAAATTATTTTTTCATCTATCCATGTAATTACTTTATTTATTCTTTTTACTCCTTATTATTATCCATATTATATTATATCACTTTTTCTATTACAAAAAAAAATTATACAAAAATTTTTAATACCTTTATTAAAATTTAGACAACTTTTAATGCGTGTTTGACATTTTAAAAAACCTAAAATTTCTTACTTTTCACAATTACTTAATTTTTAATATTTTTCATTATTTATATATAATTATTTTATTTTTTAATTATTTTTTCGTAACTACTCATATAACTTTCAGATGTATTTAACTCTGTTTTAACTTTGTTTTATTTACTTCTTAAGTTCTTATCATTAGACTTATCATATTCCATTACTTCTCCTATTTTAAAAAGTCTTTAAACCAAAATATTCCTCTTTCAAAGTTTAAAAATCTTATTAAATTCAGAACACACCCTTACCATATTTGAAACAACTTTGGGAGATTTGAGATATGGTTAAACATTGGGTTTATACTTGTATTAACATTAATATTCCAAAAAAGTTCTTTATTCAACGGATCTGGTGTTCCCGCAGTAATTGGTGATCTGATCCATTGGATCTCTCGTTCGGGAACTTTTTGACCGTCCACTCGTCACGAGTAAACTTTGCTTCCCGCACGTGCTGCTCGCACGGAACCGTAGTTGGCGTCCTCCTCATCTGCTCGCTTAGCCGCATCCTCCAAAAATGGTAAGGATCTCGCCGCAAATCTATCCACTCCGACCTTTCTTGCTCCGCCACACTAACACTCTTCCTACGCTGCCGCGCCCAATGTCAAAACCCCGCATCGGTACAATTCAAATCGAATCCTAAAAACAAGTTTCTTAAATGATATTCATACAACCGAAACCCACGGTCAGATTTCCTGAGGCAAATTAAATGACAAATAATGTGAACGTGGTTAGAAAACATTGCTCGTGTAGAATTTTCTATATTCGGAAAATTAAACACCTGTTTATTTCGTAGAATAAAACATATTCAGTGTTACTTACGGATGGCTGGAAACTTAAAATTGAAATCTAGCATGCATGCTTTATTGCTGTGTGGCCGAGTATTGTGAATGGACTTCCGCCAGAGCATTCTAGCTATCTGTTCTTAGATGCTGTTCCTGAATCGTACATACATCGGCTGAGATTCAATTCCACGAGGGTGGGGTATTTTTAGTAATTTCTATAACAAGTATGGGCATATAGATACTATCCCTAGCAACCAGAGCTGTCGACGACTGCTATTTATATCGCTGTTTGCTCCGGTTTTTCTCCTTTTCGTCGGCTCCGACAGAGCGAAGGAAGAGAAGGTTTCACTTCTCCTCCCGAGTGCGGAATAGAATTGCTGCGGGTCCCATTCGAGGTTTGTGCTTGAAGATTTGCATCCGTTGTGTGATAGCGAACAATCTCGTTTTGTCGATCCCTGAGGAGCTTTTGGATATTTTGTTGGATCCTTTTTCCATTCTATGGATCATGCTTTTCTGGTTCGTTTGCATGAATTTTCGAAATCTAGATGGTTTAGGTGGTTTTGGAACGTGGAACGGTCGCGACCTGCGGCGTGTGTGAGATTTAGCAATCAACCTGCTCTGTTTTGCGTCTTTGAAGCCTCTCGATCGGATCCTGCTTAGATCGTTGCTTGAGATCGAGCGAATAATCGATCTGCTGGTGTTCGGATTGCCGGATTTTACTGTTCTTCGGTGTTTTGGAGTCTGATTTCGTAGGATCTGTTGACACGAAGTGTTCGATACGTTCGGTGTCATCTTTGGTGACATCCTCGTTCTCTTGATCCATGTGGTTAGATTTTTTTTTCTTGGAATTGCCGAGTTTTGATGCCTAGAGAAAGATGATGGAAAATTTTCTCTGTTCTGGCTGTACTGGTTTAACATTGCTGTATCTCATTTCCCATGATCTAGTTCTGGATGTGGACGGTTGCCTTCCATTTTGATGCATTTGATAGAGTCAAAACATTTATCGTGCTGTTTATTGACGGCACGAAGTTGCGAAATGATTTTTCGCTACTTGAGAGTTGTCTGTGGATGGATTGTTGCTATTTTTTCAGAGTAATCTTCAGTTTGTTAATGGAGTGATTTAAATCACGATGATTTTGAGGGAAACGTCCCTTCAGGAGGTCGAATTGATTTTTTAAAGTTTTTCACGTAAGATCTCGATAGCAATTCTTGCTTTTCATATGTTTTTTGATTCTTTTTATTACAGATTTCTGCTTCTACCCATGGCATCTGCAGCTGGCGCGACAGGATGGTTGAGAGGAATAGTGAAGGCTGTTCCCTCAGGGGATTGCTTGGTTATTATGGGGAGCACAAAGGCGGAGATTCCGCCAGAGAAGACAATCACCTTGTCTTCACTCATTGCTCCTAGATTGGTAAGCTTTAACATTACATTATTCAATACTCAAAACGTGCGCCCTGGTGTCATCTTATGCTAGACTTTATTATAAATCTCTTGTTTTCTTTGTAGGTAATGCCAAATATTTTTTATTCTGCATTTGGAAATGCCTTATGATTAGGCTTCTGTTGTGCACATTGGGTACCCTATGCTATCCAACAAAACGCATCTAAGCTCATTGCCAACATCTTTTGTCAGTTGAAATTTCTTATGTTGATTCTATCCTTTCAAAAATTCCTCTACCATGAGGTTACTACTGGGTAGATAAATAATGAAGAAAACATACTTGCTTTTCAATGGTATTCAAGATAGCCACATCTCGTTTCTGTGGAAACCGTGTTCCAATTCCTTTCTAATTTTAGTTGTTGGCACTGGGAATTAGTTTTTGAGCTTGTTTGGCAATTTTTTGTAAGCTGATGGACTTGCTACCAGTGTGGGTGTCCCAGAGCCTCTTGTCAATATTATTATAATTCTTGAGCATATAATCTTTGTTTTGCAGAGTTCTGATGTTATTGGTTTTATTCATATTTTGCAGGCCCGCCGGGCTGGCGTTGACGAGCCTTTCGCTTGGGAGAGTAGAGAATATCTTAGGAAACTATGTATTGGAAAGGTTGATTTTCAGTTTGTTTTAATTTCTAGCTTTCTATCACTTCAAATTTGTCTGCTTCTAATTTTATGGTCTTGATCATTTCAGGAAGTTACTTTCAAAGTAGATTATACAGTCCCATCCATAGGCAGAGAGTTTGGTTCTGTTTTTCTTGGTGATAAAAATGTGGCAATGCTTGTTGTTTCTGAGGGCTGGGCTAAGGTGAATCCTGTTCAGGGAGCTTATTTTTTATGAGATGCACATTTCTTGTCAATGCTGATTCTGATTTTCCCCCTTTTGGTGGCGTACTTAATTTTGCAGGTTAGGGAGCAAGGCCAGCAGAAAGGAGAAGCTAGCCCTTTCTTGGCTGAACTGCAGCGTCTTGAAGAGCAGGCTCGGGTCCAAGGTTTAGGCCGTTGGACCAAGGTCAGTGCTACTTCCTCTCTCTCTCTCTCTCTCTCTCTCTCTCTCTTTCTCGCCCCTGCGCACCCCACCCTACCCAGTCAATACTTTGATGTAATTTCTGCAAAATGGGAAAACGATGCTTACGTTAGCTATGCTACAGAAAAGGATTGAATCATGTGAGTGTGTCCTCCCATGTGCATTTGTGAAACAAACTTGCTATCATGTCAAGACTCTTCCTTATGACGGAACTTGTCATGCTGCTTCTATGTATTAATTTTAAAGATTATAGATTTTTAACAATGGTAAGTGTAAATTTGATTGGTTACCTACTGTTGCAGTCACCTGGTGCTTCAGAGGCTTCAATTAGGAACTTGCCTCCGTCTGCCATTGGAGACCCCAGCAACTTTGATGCAATGGCACTCCTGTCTGCAAATAAGGGCAAACCATTAGAAGGGATTGTTGAACAAGTCCGTGATGGAAGCACAGTTCGAGTCTACTTGCTTCCAGATTTTCAGTTTGTTCAAGTTTTCATTGCAGGTATCCAGGTAAGATATATCACTCTCAGAAATTCTCTTGGAGGCTGAATTTCCTGAGGTTTATTGGTTTCGGTATGGTAACGATATGCATTCTCAACTAGTCTCCATCAATGGGGAGAAGGGCCGCAGTGGACACTATTTTGGAGACAGAAGTGACGTCAGAAGACACAAATGGAGAAGCTCCTTCCGAAACACGAGCCCCGCTAACATCGGCACAGAGAGTTGCAGCATCTACTATCACTGAAGTTGCGCCAGATGCATTTGGAAGAGAAGCTAAGCACTTCACTGAGATCCGTGTTCTAAATAGAGATGTGAGTTTCATTTGTTGTTTGTGGACAGTGCCTTCTTTTATGTTACAACTTTTCATATTTAGCTCTTGGGTTTACCTGGCAGGTCAGAATTGTACTGGAGGGTGTAGACAAATTCAGCAATTTGATAGGTTCAGTCTATTATGCGGATGGAGATTCACCCAAAGATCTTGCATTGGAGCTCGTGGAAAGTGTATGTTGTTTACCATCAATTTTCCTTTTTTAATTTAAATCAGCCAAAAACACTTGTGTTGACTGCTGTGAACTTTGTGGAAACAGACTGAATTGCAATTATTCATTTTAAACATCTAGTTGCTATTTTTTCAGAGCTAATTTTGAACAAATAGTTTACACATTTACTGGTAAGTCATTCATGTATTTTAATCACTCTTTGCATTAATAATTTTTGTGTTGGAACTGGATCTTTACCTGAATCCTGTGAGCAGTGAAGATAAAAACACATTGGTAAAATTTGTTGTAAATTCATATAAACATGTTTAATTTGCATTTCCCATCGAATATTCTAGCCTCAAGGTGAAATGGTTAATTGGTTTTGTAATTTTCACTGGATAATTTTGAATTTATGCATTGCAGTATAACTTTGTGGATGTTCATAGAGTTTTCCAAAGTATATACGTGTACATGCAATAATTAAAAACAGAAAATCCTAGCTGCCACCACGCCCCACGCCCCTCTGCTTGAGTATATAGAATTGTTCTGATGACTAATGTTTGACATATTCTCATTGCCAACTAAATGCAATCACGTGCTTCTTTACTTTGGTTTTTCAACAATTGGCTTCTGACCTATTTATTGATTCCTCTCACCTTCAATGTCTCTGTGCTACATTACCATGTGCCATCCCTTTTTTATGAGGCTCTGATGTAGTCAAGTACATATCCATGTAGGGACTAGCAAAATTTGTAGAATGGAGTGCCAATATGATGGAGGAGGATGCAAAACGCAAGTTGAAGGCTGCTGAACTCCAGGCAAAGAAGGAACGTTTAAGGATGTGGACAAACTATATTCCTCCAGCTACAAACTCGAAGGCAATTCATGATCAGAATTTCACAGGAAAGGTATAGTTATTCCTTCTATTTGCTACCTTGGGATTTCCACTAGGCCTCCCATAAGTTTTATACCTTTTGCATCATTTTGTTTTCTTTAGGTGGTGGAAGTTGTCAGTGGTGATTGCATCATAGTTGCGGATGATTCTATTCCATTTGGGAGCCCAGCAGCCGAACGGCGTGTTAATCTTTCAAGCATCAGGGCACCAAAAATGGGAAATCCTCGTAGGGATGAAAAACCAGCTCCTTATGCCCGCGAGGCTCGGGAATTCTTGCGCCAACGCCTTATTGGTCGCCAGGTATGATTATACAAGCATCTCTATCCTTGTTTAAAAAAATTCTATAGAATATTTTAGTTAAAGCTTTGGCATATTTTCAGGTGAATGTTTCCATGGAGTATTCTAGAAAGGTCAGTTTTGTTGATGGACCCAGTCCAGTGCCTGCTGCTGGCTCTGCAGATTCAAGAGTCATGGATTTTGGGTCAGTTTTCCTTGTGTCCTCGTCCAAGGATGATGGCGATGATGCAGCACCTGCTCCAACTTCAGCAGGTGGACCGGCAGGAATAAATGTTGCTGAGTTGGTGGTTGCCCGTGGCTTTGGAACGGTTATAAGACACCGAGACTTTGAGGAAAGATCAAATTACTATGATGCATTGCTTGCTGCTGAATCTCGGGCAATTAATGGGAGGAAAGGGATCCATTCTGCCAAGGACCCTCCTGTGATGCACATAACAGACTTGCTGACGGTCAGAATGTGCAACCTTTTGCTTCATCAACTTTGCTGTATAATATATGGCTTTAAAATTACATGTTTGATAATGAAATTATTGTTCTAGACTTCTAAAAACATTTTTTTTCCCAGGCGTCTGCAAAAAAAGCCAAAGATTTCTTGCCATTCCTGCAGAGGAAACGGCTACCTGCAGTTGTAGAGTATGTTCTCAGTGGCCACCGGTTTAAATTGCTTATCCCCAAGGAAACTTGCAGTGTTGCATTCTCATTCTCTGGAGTCAGATGCCCTGGACGAGATGAGCCATTCTCAGATGAGGCAATAGCCTTTATGAGAAGAAAGATCCTGCAGCGTGACGTTGAAGTACTATCTCCTTCTCTACATGATTTGATTTTTGATATTTAGTCTAGTTAAAATTCTGAGAATTTTTGCAGATTGAAGTTGAAACAGTTGATCGGACTGGGACCTTCTTGGGTTCTTTATGGGAATCAAAGACCAATATGGCAGTGCCTCTTCTTGAGGCAGGGCTAGCAAAGTTTCAGACTGCTTTTGGTGCTGACAGGATTGCAGATGCTCACCTGCTTGCCCGGGCTGAACAGTCAGCAAAAAATCAGAGCTTAAAGGTAATTGTTTTTGGGCCTAATTTCGTTTGAATTGAACAAGTGGTCTAACCTGTTGGATCAACCATGCCATTGAAACTGGTTAAGTGGGGGGTTCAAAATTTATCAGACTTGTCAAATAGATATTTAAATATTTACATCAGGAAGGATGAGTTTGCTAGAATTGTTGGACATTTGCGTGTATGCATGTGTTTGCATTTTAAAGATAAAAGGTCTTGATATTAACACCACAAAAATATTAAAAACACTGGGGGAATGACAAATTACTATGGTAGGAATGAGTCCTTAATTAATTATCATGAGAAAAGTCTCTAATAACTGTAATAACCTTTAGAATTTTATTAAAAAAGGAAATCTTAACAAATTTTTGTTGAGTTGAAACTATAAACTTGCAGATGGAAATGGCCAGTGGCTGCATTAATGTTTAAGATGACCTATTATTTGTAAAGGTCATACAGACTGGCTATTTTTCCGTGTCTTTTCACATGTTTGAATTTGTTGCAGATATGGGAAAATTATGTTGATGGACAAGAAGCTACTAATGGGTCATCAGCTGCAGAGTCCAAACAAAAGGAAGTGCTAAAGGTGATTATTTCTTATTGTTTGACTAACATGTTTCTGTGACTGTCTCTATGGATTATTCGTATTTGACTGGCTTCAAGAATCATCATGACAGGTGGTTGTTACTGAGGTTCTGAGTAGTGGCAAGTTCTATGTCCAGACAGTTGGTGATCAGAAAGTGGCATCCATTCAGAAGCAGCTAGCATCATTAAATCTGCAAGATGCTCCTGTAATGGGAGCTTTTAATCCCAGAAAGGGGGATATTGTCCTTGCTCAATTCAGTGCTGACAATTCCTGGAACAGAGCCATGGTAAGCCTGTAGTAGCTATAATCTTTTGCTTTTTCTTCCTTCCATTTTATTTGCAGCAATCACTAGCAACTTATAGATTACCTTGCTTATTAACATTTGCTTCTCCATGACTTCGGTTGGAGGAAAGCTAGTGTGTCCCACCTTGTAATTGCTTCAGCATCAAACTGCCCCTCTCGACTGTTTCAAATCGATTTTTGGACTGGATACTTCAACTTGTATAGTATTTTGAACCGCATACTTTCAATTTATTTAACTTTGATAAATCCCCTATTGTGTTGTATATCCAGAACCATGTTTTTTCTGGTGCTTTGTACAAGCTGACCAGTCTAATCACTGGGAGAGATCAAATTATGTAGCTAAGAAATCTGCTGTATATAACATAGAATTGTCTACATGCAAGTATTCACAGCAAATATTTGGCTGCCACATCCGTGTGTGCACTGCGGCACATAGTTAAATGTAACAATGGCATCTTATGCAGCAAAAAATAGTGAAAACTCAGTATATGCATGACCTAACAAAATTACCCATACAAATTATATGTAGAAAATCTTTGTGCGCTGCATAAAATATTATAAGACAATAGGCAGCAAAACTGTAGTTCGCAGCATTAAAACTTGTGCATGAATTGATATTTTTTTTGTAGTGGATGCGTATTCTATGTGCTTACAAGTTGCAAGTCTCAAGCGATAGAAATTTCAGGGATATGCTTCATGAGGTTTCTATTATATATGATTTGTAAGAGGATATAAAAGATTTCAGAAGTATGAGTGGCATTCACTTGAGTGTTTTTTTCCCCAGTGTGCTCGTTGAAATATTTTATTCACTTTAAATGAAGAATTTGTACTTATTCACTTTTTTTGTGTACTCGTTCACTTTTGCTCACCCTAAATGGCTGTTATTAAGGATGGTGTAGATGCATGGAGATAAGTACTGTTAATTTTTGTGACATTAGTTCTGTCCACAATAGATTTTTGATGTCTATAAGGAAGTCTTAGATTTTATTTACTGGGATCTGCTTCTATGTAACCTTCTTACCCTCTTAATTTCTAAAATATTAATCATTGATGAAAAATCCAATCTATTCATTGTATTTAGTGTTATTTGTTTATTTAGGAGACCAAGTTTCATTCGGATCAAGTATATTTATGAGCCACATTTGTTGAAAAATATATATTCATGTGTAAATTACGAAAACGCTTAGATTCATTTACACATATATTAGAATATAATAATATTTTATAAAATCATTTATCCATGTAAAAATGATATTTTAGACGGTATAGATGTTGAAGATACAATTTTAAAGTTGATATTTAGTGTTAAATTATTTTATTACATTGATTTTCAATGGGGCCCATGCACAGTAATATGAGACAGATTAAAGGGTTTACAAGATAATATAAATGATGCTAAATATAATGGATGAAGTGAATTTTTCATAAATCATCAAGATTTTAAATATAGAAAGGGTTACATAGAAAAAAAGTTTTATAGAAGCGGAACTGTTGGTTACCTATTTGCAATTTAAGATTGTCTTTGTAGCTGAGCGATTGGATGCTTTCTGCAGCACCAGCATAGTTATGCTGCCCTTATGTTTTTTTGGCCTATTATACTGAATTAATTACTTGAATACCATTCATTATAGTGATTTTACCTTTTTAGTTAACATACCTAAAAGTATTATAATTGAACATCATAAATTTGAGTATACAACCATACATGAATAATTGAAATAGGTTTTTTTATGATAAATACTTATATAATCTTGTAGTCCACAAAATAATATTCCATGAAAATGAGTTATCACATTTCCACAAATTAAGGAAGTTAAGATATTTTTTATGGCTTACATTTTTATAAAGCAATCATTGTAGGTAGATATATGTATATTATCTTAAAGAAAAGAGGGTAGTGTCCATTTTTCAATGCCTACTGGCAGGATTGAATCATCATGGTCGTTTTTATAAGTACTTGCGATTTTGTCTTTGAGGTTCCTATACATTTTTTGTTGTGGAGCAAATTGTTCTTTCTTATGCAGTTGCATTGTTTATTTTCTGGCAATTGATTATGCTATAACAAATTGTCGTTGGTCTACTTTTATAATAAAGCCATTGGGCAATCTAAAATGATTGTTGTCCAGTTTGTTTGCAGAATGTGTGAATATTATTTTTTAAATTGGTTACCCTTACGTTCGGGTTGGGGTTAATTAACAATATTTTAAGTTTTCAGGAACACTATCATTTTGTTTGTCTCTCAATGTTGTCTAATGTTGAATGTCTGTTTTTTTTTTTTTTTTTTTTTTAGTAAAATTCTTATTCATGTTAAATCTTATTGGTATTTGCTAATACTTCCTATATATAATTTGAAACACATGCAGATTGTTAATGCACCACGAGCTTTGGAATCGCCAAAGGACAAGTTTGATGTGTTCTACATTGATTATGGGAACCAGGAAACAGTTCCGTACACATGCTTACGGCCTCTTGATCCTTCTGTGTCATCTGTTCCGGGTCTTGCTCAGCTTTGTAGTCTTGCATATGTCAAAGTTCCAAGTTTAGAAGAAGATTTTGGTCAGGAAGCGGCAGAATATCTAAGCGAGTGCATCCTGGACAACTCAAGAGAGCTCAGAGCTATGATTGAAGAACGAGACACTTCAGGAGGAAAAGTCAAGGGTCAGGGAACTGGAACAGTTCTTATTGTCACCCTAGTTGATGTAGAGGCTGGTTCAAGTATAAATGCTGCCATGCTAAAGGTCAGAAAAGCTGCCAATATCATTTTCATAACTTTTTCTTTTTTCTCCCAATTTCAATCTGGAGTGGTCTCTTATCCTTTTTCTTATTGGTATTTATACAACGTGATAACTTGATATTACAAATCTAACACATTCACGACACCATGGAGGGAATTTTTCTTTAAACACTCCTATACTAGGGGGGAAATTGTAAAACCCCCTGTCACCACTCAGGCAACTGCCTGGTGGCTTACCCTCTTATATGCATGTTGTGAAGCCACCCATTTCTGTGTGCTTGTAAGTTTGTTCGAATGGAATGATTTCAATATCGTTCCTTCTTGGTTGTGAGATTGTGAGAACTTCTTGTTAACATAATAGGTTTTTGGTATCTTTTAATGTCATTTATAGCAAGGACTTGCAAGACTAGAAAGGAAGAAGAGATGGGATACAAAGGAAAGGCAGTTGGCTCTCGACAACTTGGAAGAACACCAGGCTGCGGCAAAGCGTGAGCGACTTAATTTGTGGCAGTATGGCGATATTCAGTCTGATGATGAGGAAGACTCAGGCCCTCCCTCAAGGAGAGCCGGAGGACGTCGGTAGGCAAGCCTAGCCTGGAGATATGACCACGCGCATCAGGGGTGAGTTAAATTATACTTTGTTTAGACACTTTAGCAGAGAAGTGAGGCCATCAGAACAACATAGTGAGAGTTCTTTTTTTATTATTATTTAAATTTCATAATTCTCTTTACTCCTTAAGCATGTAAGAACATTTATTTTTGTCTTATCTCTGAATAAGGCAAGCCCCTTGTGCCTCGCCGTTTGGTCTATTATCTGCCTGAAATGCTGCAGAGGATGTAAACTGTTGAAGTTTTGTAGTTCATAGTGTCTGGCCTAGATCCTGAACTTGCTTCTTCTTCTTGATTTTCTTAAGCCCTATTGTTGATGTTATCTCGTATTAATTTTAGATAAGTGTGGGAATCAGGGCGGGCGATACCGGGCCAAAGTTTGCAAACCATGACCCTACTTTTTAAAAATTGAGTTTGACCTTCTTTTTATGCTGAATTGGGATTGAATAGGTTTTGAGATAAACTTCATATTGATATCGAATTTGTTTCGAGATAATAGGTCAGATCAAAAACTTTTATACCGGGTTGGGATTAAGTAGGTTCTAAGACAAACTTTGGGTTGATATCGGACCGGTTTCGGAATAACAGGTCAAGATAAAAAACACGAGTTAAATAAGATAACTTTTAAAATTTATATACCTATCAAACATAAGTATACATTCATATTATATGTTTTAATATTTTAATAATTATTAAAAGATACATAATTAAGAAAACAAAATATTTAAAAATATAGTATAAATTTATTAAAATAGGTTAATA
>JAXCLR010000081.1:56790884-56802062 GCA_035584095.1 Annona squamosa
TACTCTATTTTTTAATTATTTTTTCATATTTTTCTACACAAACTACCCTACTTTTCAATCATTTCTACACAATTACCAATACAACTAACCTATCTATTTTAACTTTATTCTCTTTACTCCTCATCATTACTCCTACTATATCACATTACTTTATATTGATTTGACAACTTCTACTTCACAAACTTTTCATCAAAAGTTTTACCTCCAACCAAACACACCCTTAACCTTACGTTCCTTTCTATTTTTAATATATTTTGTTTTTTTATTCGCTTTTATTGGAACCCAAGTGCATTTAATTTATATATCAGATTTTATCTTTTTTTATTCTTGTATATATATTTTTTATAAAATTTTAGAAATAAAACTTTTTATCATTCCTCTTGTGGGGAATGAGTGAAAATTTTTACTTTTAAAATTTTTGTAAAAAAACATATATATGAATTCAAAAATAGAAAAATTAGATATTCGAACTAAATAAATTGGGATCGTTAAAAGTAAAAAAGTAAAAAATCGTTAAAAATATAAAAATACATGATGTTGTTTTTGACCGAGAATACATGAAGTCGCGGAGCAGTTGATTTGTGATCGGGCCCGAACCATAATTTCTTGTTTTCTTATTTTTTATAAAATTGTTAGCGTATATTTAATTCATGTATTAATTTTTATTATTTTTAAAGAAGTAAAGAGCTCTAATCATTCTACACAGGTCTGCAGTCTGAGATTAGATCATTTCCAACTGGACCAAAAAGTAATATTTTTATTTTTGATAAAAATTTAAAAAATGTTTTGATTAGTTTAAAATGATCATCGCTCATCATAAATTATTCATAATCCCTTTTTATTTTCATTTTCGATTTAACGCTTGTAGATACGCACAAAATTGGAGAATTTATGGTTGACCGTAAAAAAAAATTATTTTTATAGATGTGCCGGCTCATCTGGATCTTTCTACTTCTGAAATATGGTCATTTTTATAATCTTTTAAATTATTTGGTATTTTTATTTTTAAAATGAATAAAATAGGAGAGTATTTTGAACATTAAGTACCTTTTTTCATGAAGTATATGAAGGATCTAGATATTTGGTGGAGTATCTAAATTGAAAGTCTTTGGTGGAGTATCTAAATTAAAAGTCTATTGCATCTTAAATTATTTAGGTGTTCAGTACTTTTCTTTTCTTTTTTTGATGATTTGATGTTAGGATCGAACCCTGAACCTTAAGCATCATTGCCCAAATGCGACACCAACTGCTCTACTGCAACTTTTTTAATTTCTAATACATTTTTACTCTTATGAATATCTAAGCCCGTTCCAACGCTGGTGCACTAAGCTTTAGTAACCAAGTGTATAATTTTTTAAAAAAAATTCTGGCCTTTTGAATTCATTTATGGATAAAGCATGAAGTTTATATACATATATATAGGAATAATTTAATATTTTTTATTTTTAAAATTTTTTAAAAATTGAAAATAATGAAAATGCAAAACCTATATATGTATATATGTGTGTGAAATCTTTTCGCTTGTACCAACTTATGAATTGAAAAAAAAAAAAATTAAAAACTAAATAAATAAAGTTAAGCACCCAGTGCATAGGAGGGGGGCTCGTGAATATCTCCCATAAGCTTTCTGCCTACGTGAAAGGCTAGAGTTTCAAGATAGAATTTTTGTTTTCATCAAGAATAATTTGTCCGTTATCATCTTTTTTTTATTATTATTTAGAAACCGAGTTTATCCAAGTAAAAGTTGATAGGAGAATGAGAAAAAGACTTAAAAAAAACATGAATAGAAGCAATTAAACAAGATTTAAAAATTTTACAAATTACAAAAATTAAATTGCCAAGAATATCGTAACACAATTCATGCAGTCAACCCCACCTATGTGAAAAATAGCTTATGATGATGATGACTACGACGAATTTTATTTCTATCTTTACCTTGAATTAAATTATCACGCCATCCTATAAGGGCTGTTATGAAGCATGAGGATCAGAGATTAGCCATTTGGTTTAATATGTCTTTCATTTTACTGAGGGCCAATGCTCCGATGCTGTTTTAAAATCTGAATCTCTTCCGCATGCACAAATGCACACATACTTGCATGAACTTCTTGGTCGTCCATGTGTTGGTCGAATATATTTTTTAACTCGACATTTAGTTTTATCACCAACACTCCAACAAAATATTGACCCTACGTTAAATTTATTTTGGGATTTTGTCAAAGGTTCTTCAAATAGCAAATCAGGGAAAATATGTTTACTATAATATGGTCTTGAGAATTTTTTTATTTTTGTTTTTATTATGACTTTTATATGTTTTTATAGGACATATTACATTATCATTACTTTTATCTTTGGCTCTACTCCTAAAAGCACTTTCATGTAACTCTTTTTATTTTTTTAATGAGTATTCACACACTGCATCGTCTCAAATGATATTGTCATTAGGCTCTAAGACATTCTTATAATTTTTTAATAATATTATATATAGATATATATATATATATATCTTCCTAATATTACAATTTTTCCTAACAATATTTCTTTAAATATCCAAATTGGTGGATGCTCCCGTAGAAACTTGGGAGAGAAATAACACCACCACTGCTCTACCACTACTCACATAACCTGCTATTAGCGTACGTCGAACCCGCATCGCCCAGCTCAATGGGACAAATGCGATACCACTAAGGCAACACCTCAGTTTCAACTCTCTATTTTTAATATATTAATAATTGATGCAAATTTTAATCTATTCATTATATTTAACATCATTTTTTAACTAGAAGACTAAATTTCATCCGAAATCAAAAATGTTATATTTGCTTTAAAATATATACATCCATGTTCAAATTAAGAAAAATCTTTGGATTCATTTACATATGTAATAGATTATCATAATATTATATCCATTTACATATGTAATAGAATATAATAATAATGTATATAATTATTTATTCATATAATAATGATGTTTTTGACATATTGAAAATGACATTTTAAAATCAACAATTAACATTAAAATATTTTATTACATTGTTTTCAAGCATCCGTAGATAATGTCCATGTACAATTATACTAGATAAATAGAATGGTTTTCGTGATAGAACAAAAGACATTAAATACAACAAGTAGATTTTCATCCATCATTAAAAATATTAAAAACGAAGAGTACTTAAAAGAGAGGTTTCATGGAAGACACGTTTATCAGTGAACTAACTTGCTAGTTGTACTTTCCCTTTAAAAAAAATTTTAGTTCTACTAATCCTTCTTCTAAAATATCAGATTCAATTAAAATTTCATAATCTGTTTTTAATAACACATTTGCTTGTTTTGAAGTTGATGCTTATTATCATCTATATGGAGATGTAGATTTTTTTAGTCTTTTATCTATTTCATCCAAAATATAATCCGACGTTCGCCTTTTAATTTGTTTACTTTTCGAATATAAGGAATCAATGATGGTTAATCGATTTGTTCAAATGATTACCTATTAGAATTTTCTGGCAATCTTCCTACCCTATCACTTTGTCTTTCTGTGATATTTAAGTATGGATTCGTATGATAATTTTAATAAAAAATGTAGGTAAAATATACCTACAAGTTTTACTTTTAACTCCAAACATAACTACAATATTTCAATAATTTCAAATATAATCATATAGTTTGCTCAAATTTTCATTAATAGTTAGATCATTAGGGAAATCTTCAATGGGATTTAGCCCTTTTGTGAAATGACAAATATGCCTAAGTTCTAATATAGCTTAGGTGACGCACCAGTTAGTAATGCATACTACCCCATCAGTATGGAAGAAAGCCATTCAGTGGAGTCCATTGAGTGTGGGTCACTTGAGGCATAGATGGAAAGAGAGACATGAAGTAGGTGAGAAGGGTACAGTAAATAAAAGTGAGAAAGGGAGAAAAGATTGAGGAGAAGTGAGAAAATATATCGTTTTTTAATTGAAGGTCAACCACATCTTCAAAACCACAGAAATCTCCACACACTAGCTTTACAAGGAAGCAATTATCATATAAAAGAGAATAGCTTGAGCTCACTAACTGGGTTTAGGAACTTGAAAGTACTTGGATATGTTGGCCAAATCCTTTGTGCTAACTGCTAAGGTTCTAAGTTCAAAAGACCTGTATCTTCCCATCCCTCAAGCATCATTCGCGTCTTATGGATCTTTCTAATAAGAAGTTGGGAAGAATTGAAGACTTCCTAAACTCTTTGAATTTCCATTGAGGGTCACTAAGCTTGTCTTAGATAGATCTGGGCTAAAGGAGGATCCAATGCCAAGCTTGGAGAAGTCTATGATTCATACCTGCAACTGGATTTCCTCATCTGAGATACTTTGATGCTTGAATTCTTGAGTCAGCCGGAGGAACGGAAAGTGGAGAAAAGATCTATGCCTCAACTTATGAGCTTACTTGTGCTTCCAATACATCATCACCCTCAAAGAATTACAAATTTTGCATTCGTCAGTGAGGCTCTGTGATCGATTTCTTTGACGCGGTGGAGGAGAGGAATGGTGCAAAGATCCAGTATATTCTCCCTTGCATATTTTTCCATCGGCCTGTATTCAAGGTTCTTGTGAATTCCTTCACATAATTTTTTCACCTTTTTTAACTCTCGTAATAGTTTTTAATCCAATTATAAACCTTGAACCCAAAGGGAAGAATTTGCATTCGCCAATGCATATCCAGACGAGCATGATATTACATCATGTTCTGTTTGATTAGACCACCACAAGCAACTCAGCATTCTACTATCTGATATTGGAGTTTAGGGTAACTCCAAGGATGAGTTGAAGCCACTGGAAAGAGATCTGATAAGTGGATTTTTCAGCGCAGCCCTGCCAAGGATAAAACCTTCTGAAATTTGGCCTGTCCATTCGTCCAAGTTCACCGAAGGTAATAGGTGGAAGAGTTTCCTTTTTCCCATCTTCTTTTTTTTTATTATTATTATTCTTTTTAATAATCTTCGTCCCTCTTTAACCGCCTATCATTTTCGTTTCTTCTTATCATTATCTTCTTTTTTTGGGTCCATTTGGTAAGGTGTGAAGAACAAATTTTTTAAAAAAAATTTATCTCCTTCCACACATCTGTTGATATGATTTAAGATCTTAACCATATAAATGCTTTATTTTCTCTTTCGTTTTCTCATCTTCGTACTTTTTATCTTTTTACATAGTTATCTTATCCATTTTATCTATAAATAAGGGTTAAATTCAAATATACTCTCAACATTTATCCTTAACTATAAATTTATTCACTAAGTTTAAAATCCTTATATACACCCACTAAGTATAACATTAATTTCAAATATACTTAAAATCAAACATTCTGTCCATTAAGTCTGATTTTGCATTTGTAAACGACCATATCGCACCTGAACGAAAATAATATGCTTCATTATTTTCATTTTACAGCTTTCATTGCAGCCTAATGCAAGTGGGAGCTTTAGAGATATCATCGAAAGGATTTTTTTTTTATCGTGAATTTGTGAGGAGATTTTGGTTACAGTATTATTTTCGTCATTTTGAATTAATATACCTGACCATCGTTCAAAACATCTGATTTTGGGTATATTTCAAATAAATGATATATTTAAAATTAACACTTTTCTTTACTTCTAATTACCTCTATCATATCGTATTCCTTTTTCACTTGTTCGAAAATTTTCCGAACTTATTTGTTTGACGATATTGTTTCTTTTCCGTCCACTTATTATTGAAATTTCTTTCTACCACTTCAGTCTCACTTTTACTGAACTCTTCCATTTTACCATTCGAGCTTAGAGTCAATCTGTAAACCACGACAAACTTTATTTACAGCGATGAGATCTGCTGCATATGTCGCAATCAGCAACAAGATTGATAGCAGATTTCGTTGTGAAATATCAATGCAGCATAATGTTAGCCCCATTAATTATTCAAAAAACAGAATCTGCAACAGACATCGAAATCTCAGATCTTCGATTTTTTCCAATTTCCTATTGACTTAGCGTACTTTTTTGACATGGAGCAATATGGCTCCTGATCCATTAATCAAATAAATAAGAACTAGTTCAATAAAACAAATTTACTTGGAACCAGTTCAATAAAATATCCTTATCATCAGACGGCTACGCTGATAAGACACTGATATTCTGTAGTTTCTTCCACGCCAATGCATAGAAAAAACCTAATTGGTAAAGGAGAAAAAATTGTATAAAAGGTCAAATCTGAAACAGAGGGAATATGAAAGACAAAAGGTAATGATTTAAATAACGTGCATAAATATTAAAGACAAGGGAAGGCCATGGACCTTGGTGCTGGACCTCTTTTATGAAAATCTAAGGACTGATACGCCACAAAATATAGATGACAATGAGATACAAAATTTAGATGACGATAAGAAACAAAATATAGATAATGATGAGAAACAAGTACAATTATTTTGGACAGTCAAGCGCATGTCAATGTTACATGTAGGAAATCGCGTAAAAAGGAACTTGCAATCAAACATATAGACTATCATTTTTTGATACCTAGAATTATGTTAGTGTACGATAAGCAGCTGGTTGCATCCATAAGAAAGTTAAAAACAACAAACAAGATGCCACTCCGGTGTTATCCGGGTGGGTAAGCAGCTTCGGCTGGCACCTTAGGGACACAGGTTTGAATCCCTTCCCCTGTGATGGGATCTCCCTTTTGGGAAATAGTAAAATTTCTTGAGCTTAATTGTAATATAAATTGAGATGCAAGTACACCAATAAAAAAAAACAGCAAGATAAGAAACAACATGAGGTGCGAGCAAGAACCATAGGATAATAATGTACAACAATTGTGAGAGTTTATTGTCATTTTCCATTACAAGTACAGTGAATTGCCCAATAAATAATTAGAGACATGTTCTATCAACTCAATCAGAGTAATGATCACATTTCTATCCATCTACCCAATAAATAAAGACCTCAAATAATGTTGAATGAAAAGATGCAGAATGAGTTAGTACTAAAAACCAAACCAGACCAGGAAATGCCTGGATGCAGAACCACGGGTAGCGGAGCGCCATTGTCTTTTACCAAAAACATCTTTTCAGTTATAACTTCAAGAATGTGAGAAAGGAAACGAAAAGGGAAGCAAACATCCAGAAAGAAAAATAATGGAGATTTTTTTCTATCAAGGACAGGGTGCTCAGTTTTTCAGATTAGCTGCACTCCATTCAAGAATGATCGCAAGTGAATACATCAGGTGTGACGTAAAAATAATTAAACAAAAGCATCATTATGCAATTTTAACTCAAAAGCATATTTTCAAGCATGATACAGAGTTACAAGAATGCTCTCCAAACCTATGTTCATCAATCCCCAGAAAGAGGAGATCCTCAGCTTTAAATCCATTGTGTGAACCATCATATCTTGTACAGAGCCTCTCGCTCGCTGCTCATCAAAAGAAGGTTAATTTGTTCTGAATGGTTTGAACGCATGATATAGCACTGGGGTGCATCCACGACGACCATGGGGTGAATGGTTTGAATGGGTTTTAAGGAAGATGGTACAATCCCACTAATGTGAGGCCACCAAAGAAGGTGTCAAAGAAAAGATGGAGAAGGTAGACCATCAGAGTGCCACAGGATGATAAGAAAGCCTAAAACAGTTGCAAATACTGAACAGCTGCCATGAAGGTGTTTGTGATGGTATTTGGCTGAGAGAGGAATTATCTAATCCTTGACTAAAGAATAACCAGCGAACATGCATGCATTGGGTCATACACTCACACACACTCATACCCCACAAGATACAATGACATTACATTGTGTAATGGAATCTGTCTGCCAGTACACCCAAGGCATGCAGTTATTTTAACACAAGGACCAGTCATACTGTAGCAAATAACAGGAAAAACTTAAGGATAGCCAGGAGATAAAGCATTTAGAAGGCATGTTGCAACCAGTGATGTAAGAATTGACTCACCAAACATAGACAATGGTTCACAAGAGCCTAGTAAACAAGGATTGGGTGCTGCAAATTTGATCTTCCATCACAATATTGGCAACCATTATCATTGCCAAAAGTAAAATTTGTTAGATACGTAAACATTTCAGACCCTGGAACCACATTCTTTGTCCAGAAATGCAGATAACTGCATAGTCATCCCTTACATGAAAAGATTCCTAGCTACAAAAGCAAAGTGAGGTAAGTACAGCTTAAATTGACAGTTTCCTTAGCTACAAAAGCACATTGACGTAAATACAGTTTGAATTGACAGTACCTTCTTCCATTCACCTGAAGCCTTGCAAATGCACATCATGCCCAAAACTGGAATGGAATGGCTTCAGTTAACTACGTTATCTCTTGCGATGCAACAACTCTCTTTTTCTTTCTCTGGCTTTTCCTTCTTTGGCCTGGTGGTGGACAGCCAATGCGGCGGATTCGTGGAGGATATATAACTGTGCTCATGATGCTATCTTCATTTCCAGGCTTCTGCACATCTGGTACAGGATTGATCTGTTTTGAATATGTTAAACGGTAGCGTTCAAGGGTGTAGTATGTGGAGCAGAACTCATAATTGTTCCTCCCCGCCCGATCAAAGACAGCAATTGCATGCGTGCATGGCAAACCAATGATCTGCCATCGCTGGCATGTGCACTCCCATGTCTCAAGGTTGACAATGTTGACAGTGTCATCACGGACCTCAAACATACTGCCAGATGAGAATGACACATTTAAGGATTGCGAACGGTGCATCTCCTTCCGTAGCTTTTGCTCCATTGCATGTGTGAGCGTAGTTGACCACCTGTTGGCTGCCTCCTTGCGTGAACAAATCATCTCCATCATTTTACACCGTATCACATCTACCATCTTTATTACAGACAACTCGCGCTCCTCAGAGATCCAACCTACAAATAGTTCAGTTATGCTCTTTGGTACAGATACATGGTCATATCTTGAGCCCCTGAAGAACACATTCGACCAATGTTCAGGTTTGCTATCCAGGACCCAAGCAGCAATGTCCTGTGAGACATTTCTAATGCTCTCAATGCTAGCATTGAACTCAATGACCCTGCAAGCATGAGCAGCACGCCTGAATTCAACAGACATTAGCTCCCGCATTGGCTGTGGACATGACTTTGTTAGTTCTGCCTGGAAGTCTCTTATGAGGTGGCGAAGGCTATATGCATGATGACTGTCCTCAAAGACTTGAGGCACAGCCTCTGCCAGACCCTTGTGCCGGTCAGATACAAAAGTTATTAGATGGGTCTTCGAAATAGCAGATTTCAACTCAACTAGAAACCAATGCCAGCTATCAAATGTCACATCTTCTACTATAGCAAAGGCAATTGGAAAAATGCCATCATCTGCATCAATGGAAGCTGCAACCAATAATGTTCCCCAATACATATCCTTTAGTGATGTCCAATTAAGAAAAATGAGGGGCCGACAGCCTTGCTCAAACCCATGTTGAGAAGCATAGAAAGAGACGAAGAGTCGGTGAAATCTTGAGTCATCGGTAGTGACTAAGGTAACACGACTTCCAGGATTTGTCTCCCTTATCTTCTCACAGAACCAAGGCAATTGATTGTATGTCTGTGCATGAACACTCTGAAGCTGCTCCTTTGCAACCTGCTTTCCATGCCTCACCTGATGGTACTTCAAGCTGACTCCATAATCTCGGTAGAGATCATCTACAATGTCCTGGGTCTTGTACTGTGGAAAGCTTCGCAGCTTGTCCTTTATAATATTTACAAGCCACTGCTTTGTTGCCAGAGGATGACCATAGTTGCCTCTCACACCACCACATGTATGTACATTAGTCAATGACCTAACTCTGAGCTTTTGTGTACTTTTCACTTTAGATGCATGTATCCGCCAAGGACAGCCATCAGCTTTACACTTAGCATGTAAGCGGCCAGATTCATTCCTAACAAAGATGCAGACAAAAGACTTTGCCATGGAGTACTTTCGTAGCGCATCACGGAAGTCATGGGCATTATCAAATTCTTGGCCAACGCCAATGGTAGCTTTCTCCCCTGTGTTTATTAGCCTCAGCCTGCTGATAGGGTCAGAAGCAGCAACAGTAGAAGCAATAGCGGTGATAGAATCTACAATTGTAGGCCTGCTTGCATTTCCACTTGCCCTGCAACAGGATGAATCCCACCAGATTTTATATAAGAGAAGTAAATAGAGGATATTCAACGCTGTTTCCACAAGATAAACCAAACAGATAGTACCAATGATGCCCCCAAGGACCTAATCAGATTATTTATGATAATCCAATTCCCAAAATTAAGAATAAATTATCACTTGTAGCTGTTGACTTGTGTTAGGCGCATTGGACCATTGCACAAACAAAACCTGGGAACAGTAGTCATCCGTAGACCAGATGAGAAGCCCATGCTTCCAAAAGACGTAATACATTGCAATTGTGGGAAGCGGAATTCAAAAAGCATTATATAGATTTTTAGGCGACAGATACCTGTTGATGACCATATTGAAACCACTTTGAGGGACCATATTATGAGTGTTATCTGCTGGTACAAGGTAAACATCTATTGTTGCTGAATACTTGTGAAAATCAATCATGCGCTGCAAATCTTTGTCATTAGATACTGTAATAGGAGTTCGCTTGTTTCCTGGAAGAAAATACTTAATAGATGAGACACACATATCGCATTTTCCCATCTCAGCTATTTCTGACCTAAACTCCTCCAGGTTTGTGCTCCGGTCAATCTCCATGGCATGTGCTTCACCACCCATGTATAGCATAGTTCCATCATAATTTGTTGTGAACTCTCCCCCAAATTGGCAAATAACCACAATTTTCCCAGCCTGTCCGCCATTGTCTAAGATTAGGCATCCAGAATAAGTTTCATATTAGTTATTTTTACAAAAATCATAATAAGGAGTGAACAAAAAAGTTAGTCCTATTTATCTACTCTAATATCAGGATATGTCATATTTATCAACTCCAATATTAGCACATGCCAACTTAAAAGAATGACAATATATTGGTTAATGTGAAAGCCAAAAGACTCTCAGGTGAGGTTCATGCACGGGTCGCAATCTCCTGCGCCTGGGAGCAGGCAGCGCTCCCTGCTCCCGGGCGCATATACCTTTTTTTTTTTTTTTTCAAAAATTTTTCATAGAACTGTTAATCTAGGTGTAGTTAACATGTGTATAAATTTTTACCATTTTTA
>JAXCLR010000081.1:56802162-56831346 GCA_035584095.1 Annona squamosa
AAAAATAAATATCTAAAATACCCCAAAAATGGTAAAAATTTATACACATGTTAAATACACCTATATTAACATTTTAAAAAAAAGAAATTTCAAAAAAAAATTAAAAAAAAGAGGTGTGTGCATCCGGGAGCAGGCAGCGCCCGGGCGCAGGAGATTGCGACCCGTTCATGCACACAAGTGAACTAGACGTAAAGGCTCATGCAAGCAAGTGATTATCACCAGCAATTTGAAGACACTCGAGATCAAAGCATCCTCACATTTCTGGAAACCTAACAACATCTCTGGAACTAAGGATTGACATGAAAGGAAGATGGGAAGTGGCGCAGTATGAAGGCACTTTCTGCAGATTACAATTATGAAGCAAACTCTCCACCCAGCAAAAAATTTTAAAAAAAAAAAATGAACCAGAAATAATGGCAGAAAATTTTGCCAGCAGCAGTTATGGATGAAGAAGGATTAAAAATACCATGGCAAATGCACAGTTATGAAACTTGCTGCCCAGTTTATAGAATGTCATCCAAAGTGGGATTATGGTCTAGCTATGATCTACAGCATTGTTCAGCAGATTTACCTTTCTTCTACGCTTCATGACTGCCTCACTGAGAGCTCTTAATGCATTTTTTATCTACATGAACTTCTCTATGAAGCATAAGCATATAACCGTATCTCACACCACATCCTTTAGAAATTTTAGTATAACAATAATACAAACTGACCAGAAAGAAACCCACCTGTTGATCGTAATTTTCATGAATTAAGTACATTTTAGCTTATAGATTCCTTATGATGCAACTACACCACACGTCATTGAAACCACTTCAAAGTGAAATGACCACCTAGAATCACATCACCTACAGCCCAGTTAGACAGTTGACAGTAGCAAACCTAAGAGAAAGACTACTGCAGCTCTATCTTTTGATATGTGCATAATTTCTACTTTCTACTGCAAGTAAGATTATACGGCCATCTCTCGCCGTGCTTCAAGTAACATGAAAATTTTCAACAAGACTGGGCCAATCTGAAATTGCAGTCCTCAGGTTCCATAGGTTTTGATGGCAATCGTCGCCATTAGTTTTCAATTTAATAATGCATTAAATGACAGGTTTATAAATTTAACAAAAAAAGTTAACGATGTTCATATATCTTTCAAAAAAGAATATAGAAAGAAAAACACATTTAAAGGCATTCATCTAACCACTTAAGGGAATGTCACCACAATTGAGCAAAATAATAAAGATGAACCAATTATTTTGTTATCTTTTACCTTGCTGTCGAAATGGCAGGGCACCAGAATCAGCACCAGATGAAGGAGAAGAAGGAACTGCTAATGCATCACAAAATGCTCGATGTGCGATGAAGCTATTTTTCCTGAGAATAAGAATCAAATAAAGTAATTATTAATGAATGAAACAAATGAACTTTCCGGTGAAATCTCACAGTAAATGAGATATAAGCTCAACAGTTGATGAGGTACATCATTTATTAATAGAACTTACCAGACTGAAACAATAGACTATGACATCAACTGGCTAAGTAAAACGTTCAGGTGGGGGGCATTCAAGCATGAGAATCCACCAGAAAAACTGCTCAAGAATGCTGAATCAATTAAGGCCCACCAGTACAAGTACATCACTGCTACATTCTGTCATTTCAAAGGATCCAACGAATAAAATCGTGTCGCAGATTCCATACCATTTTAACAAATCTGTTTCACTGAGTTACAGCCCTGCCCCCCATGAATAAACGCAAACAACTCATTAGATTAGAGTTAATATTTCCCCAGAATCTTTGGGAAGCGCTGGAAGTCTGGAACCATGAAAACACCAACTAAAACACTCACTCATATCGAGAATACTCAGATACACACAAAACGCTTAAACAACACAAGAAAAAGAAAATTTAAGTGAATGACAGATATCAGAGGCAGAACACCTTGAGAAGACACTGCCGCACCCACAGCGGTGTCCCATCCGCCTGCTCCGTCCGCAAGTCTTGGAGTGCGTTTTCCAGTCGGCCTCCACCGCATACTCCCGCTCACACCTCCCACACTTCCACTTCTTCTCCCCGTGCTTCCTACGGTAATGCATCTTGATCGCCGTGGGATCCCCAAGCGCCCGCGCCGGGTCGTGCCGGTCGCACGTCGGCTCCGGACAAATATACACCCGCTTCCGCCCTGCCGCCTCCTCCTCTTCCCGCGCCCGCCGCTCCAGCTCCTGCTGCTGCTGCAGCAGGAGTTGCTGCGGTAGATTGTGCGTCCGGAGGTGCATCTGGAGGTTGTGGTCCCGTTGGAACTCTTTGTTGCAGATCACGCAGATGTATCGATTAACAGCCGTTAGGGCTTCCGGGGAAAGCGCTATCACCTCCGCGTCCGGATCTGCGCCAGAACGGAAGAAATGCGAAAAAGATCGAATTTCAAAAATGCAGCGAAGGTTTTGAAATTTGTGCGTTTCTGCTCGTTTTGCTAGCTTACCTGGCGTGAGATCTCGCTTTCTCTTCGCCGTGGAAGCCATTTCTTCTTCCACGGTGATTTACTTTTTCTCGCCTTCTCCCCTTTTCCACAGCAAAGTGTGGAAGAGTAGTTGGAAATCCGATTCTAGGGTTTTTGCAGGGATACTGCGTTCTCATACAGGAAAGACGGGGCCGGAAAAAGCAGCTTTGGACATCACCGCCACCCTGTGCAGAGAAGGAATTATTAGCAGCCCAGTACTCCGCTAGTGCACCAGCGATTTTCACTCGCGTCTGGCGACCTACCTCACTTATCCGTCATCGGATTAAAATTAAAATATGCAGTCACGATCCTTAAAGGATTATGCTTCAATAACTCCTGTCTTACTAGTATGTGTGAATTGATAAAATTTTTGATGAAAAATTTTAAAGATTAAAAATTGTCAAATGATGTGATATGACAGGAGTAGTGATGAGGAATAAATAGGATAAAGTTGAAATAGATAGATTTGTTGTGTTGGTAGTTGTGTAGAAATAATTAAAAAGTATGATAATTGTATAAAAAAATGTGAAGAAATGATTAAAAAATAAAATAGTTGTGGAGAATGAAAAGTTTTAGATTGAAAAGTTTTAACTTGACAACTTTTTGTTGTTAACAAATACACCCAAAATCTTTCATTTATTTTGAAAATCTTAAATTTTAAAAGTTAAATTAGAATTTACTCTATTTATTGTATTAAGTGTCATTTATACTATCGATAACCAGGAAAATATTCTAGTTTGCTTGGTACAATGGTATATGGCCAATAAATATGTGAAATGAATGTAGTAAAATAATTTAATATTAAAAATTAATTTTAAATTAGTATTTTCAACATATGAGTAAATAATTTTATAAAGAATAATTATATTATAATATATATAAACATGTTTAAGCATTTTAATTATTTTATCTGATAATCTGCATATATACTAACACAGTTTGACAGAAGTTACTGGTATACTCATATAATATCATGAATTGCATATCACTCTCATATAATTTTATTAAAATTACATATGACTTCATATTAACAACTTCCATCAAATATAAGGCAATAAGGCGTCAATAAATTATTTGATTTTCAAAAATTCCTTTCAATTACAACAAACACATATTGCATGTCATCTTCAAGCGTGTTAAGGTTGCACAAGCATTGTAGATGTTTTTGAGGTTGTCGTGTGGTAAATTGTAGTGTGAAAGAAACAATATAAGGGATTGTGTAGTTAAGAGAGAGAGAGAAAGATTTGTATTATCTAAATAAGTCGAGTGGGTATTTTTATTTTCTAGATTGAAGTAGTGAAATTTTGTTCGTGCTGTGAAAACCTTATTGATTAAAATTATAATCATCTCAGGATCTTCCATATTAAATCACTAAGAAAAATAAATCATAAACGGAAACATACCTGAATCAATAAGAGCAGTAGTTTTGGAAGTTTATGGTTTCTGGGTCTTCCAAGTTAATGCCCTGGGATTTTCTGGAGAAAGTAGTCCATCTTTTTTAATGATGGAATGTTAGAAAATAAACTCTAATATATGCATAACTTGGAGACCACAACTATTTATAGATGAAGTTATCTTTCGTATTTCTAATTTAGCTCATCATAAAAATAAAAATTATCAATTAGGTTGTAGAGTTTCTACGCATTATAAGATCACTTTAAAAATTGGGCCGCTATTTATAATAGCGTACATATAATTAATGTATATGTGTGTCCAAAATTCCAACATGTCATTCTTCTTGTTAAATATTATTTACTTCCGCTGTCTTCTCTTGCATTAGAGGAATTTTGTCAGTGTTATTTTGTCGTTCTTGTGGGCTGTATCTCTTACATCATTTTTCCAACAATGCTTCGTTTTCCCATCAATTATGTTCTATGTTAGTTTGGGTAGGGATTGTTGATGCATTTTTTTCATTTCTTACCGTTTCTATTCATCCCATACTCATGACGTTCTTTCCTTTGCTAGTTTTCATGCTTCTTTTTACTTTAATTTGTCTTGAAATTGCAAGTATTTTTTTAATTTCATTTTTTATTTTGTTGATCGTTCTCTCTCCTAGGTTTGTCTTGAAATTCCAGAAGATTGCTTTGAGGGATTAGTTTTCATCTTGGGTCTCATGCAGTCTTGGCATATATTGACTTGTTGTTTGTAAACTGCCATAAAAATTACAGAAAATAACTCTCGCAGATGGTTTGATTGTGTTTCCATGTGTTGGCGAAGATGATTTTCTTCATCTTTAGGAGAGGAATTGATCTCCACTGTGATGAACTCCTCCACAATAATTAATTTCTATTAGTATCAGATGGGAGTTATTCTCCAAAAGAGAATTTAATCCATGCCTTAGAGGTTCGAAGGAGGATGTCTGACTCCAATGAAGGTCCAGAGAATCCAATGCTGATGATGCACAACTTAAGAGCTGAAACCCATTTCGCCCAACAAATTAAGCCTCGTGACAAGCTCTAAGTCCAGCATAGGACACAATCCAGTCATCGCCCTCTTCCTTCTTCAGGTTCAAAATGGTTGGGGGGAGAATCTCTGTTTTTGGGAACTGGAACCGGATGGACATTTCTCGATGAAATTTGCATATAGGCTCCTCACACAGACATCGCAAAGGTTTTTGTGAATGGCGAGGCTGACAATGATCGAAATCAAGAGATATTCAAATTCATTTGGAAAGTAAAACTCTCGAGCAAAATACTTATCTTTTGTTAAAGACTGTTACTAGATGCTCTCCCCACCCTTCTTAATTTGCAGCGACGTGGAATCACTGTGGACACCTCATGCCTCTTCTGTAAGATGCATCCGGAAGATATATTTCATCTTTTTATCAACTGTAATGTCACCTAACCAGTCTATCATAATGTTGTGGGAGATCTGTTTCCCTCTGTACAGGGTACCTCCATTTTGAATATCTTTCGGGCTTTCAGCACTACTAATCGTATGGATGTTTTTCTTCTCTTCCTATATTGTCAGCGTATCTGGTACTTGCGGAACCAACTCCGAGTGGAGGGCACTCTATCGGTGTTTTCGGATGTGAAGGAGTAGTGTATAAACTTCAGAGACCAATATGGGGCGACAATGGAAAAAAGGGGGGTAACTTGTTTTGAGAAACCCTTGATTGCAAGAGAGAGAATTGATTCTTTGAATGCATTTAAAGTGGACATTTATTGGATTCTTAGCAGTTTGTTGTTGGTGTAGTGAACAAAACAAAGATTCGAACATGTTTAGTTTTCTACACAGCCAAGGAGAGAGAGAGAGAGTCGGAAAAGGGCGACGGGCGGAGTGGGGAAGTTACCAATGTTGAGGCAGTCATTGAGACCATGTAGCTAAAGCCAATGGGGACTCTAAATTAAAGGGTTTTTTTAAAAATCACATAATTCACAAATGTCTTACTACCTTAACATTTGTGAAACTATGTGGGTATATTTGCGATTTCAGTCAAACTATATGGGTATACATGCAAATTATCTTTATTTTATATATTAATATATTTATTTTTAAGTAAATATGACCTATGCAGATATTAAATTTGGATGAAATTTAGTCTCCTAACTAAGAAAATGACGTTAGATACAATGAATACATCAAATGTTGCATCAAACATTAATATCTTAAAAATCGAAAGGGTATAATAAATCATTTCTCTTAAATTTTTATTAGGTTTGAATATTTCAACACTTGTTCATGACCTGTGAATGTCCAGTACATAGAAACAATATATTTGATAAATAATAAAACATAGGGAAAGTTTTGGTGTAAAAAAGTTTGAAAATAAAAGTAAGAGATATATGATTGATAAGAGAATGATTAGAAATAAAAAATGAAACTAAAAAAATAAGTCAATTATATGAAAAATGTGATGAAATTATTAAAAAATAGTGCAGTGACAAGAAAAGTTTGTGCAAAAATAAATATTGCCTAATACTTCCATAAAAAATATAGTTTAATGCAATTCTTATTTTTAAAATTACAAATCTCGTTTATCAATACATAACACACACTCTTCATCTAATGTCTCTGTTAAATTCCTTTTTATATACTAAGGCATGAGTAGTAATCATTCTTGTTAATGAGTTAGATAGGATAAGGATAAGATATCTCACTTCCTAAAAATATTTGTTTCATTCAAAAAATATAACAATTTACTTTTCTTATTTTTATACAACTTTTTTGAAATTTCATGAAATTATATTTATTCATAACATACAACAACATTTTTTCAATCTCACATCCTCATCCAATAGAAATCAATGTGCACGCCAACCTAACCATAATTTAGTCAAGACATGATAGAAAAAATTATTCATATGTATGCATAGGGTAGAAAAATTTACTTATCTTCGCAGAGATAAGACATGTGTAGAAGGTTTAATCACCACTTATTTCACAATTGGCATTTCGCTATAATAAGTTATTACTAAAATTCACTTTCTAGTAATCAATATTCCATCTTCCCATGTTTTGTTGTTCAACCTTCAACAATTGCAAGCTATTGTTTTTGCTTACCACTTATACATCAGTTCCCTACGCCTACACGAGAAGGCATTGCATAAAGAGATCAAAAAATGAACCGTCATCACTATCTAATAGCCTACAAGCAGAAGCAACCCGCAGAGTATCTAATAGATAGTGATGCTATTAAAAGCCTCAACACATCATCATAGATGCCTTTCCAGACTCATCTTTTCAAGTTGCATTAATAGAGTTTTTTCACACTCATTACAATAATTTTTTGCCTTGAATACATTTTCATTGATTGAGTTATATCCATCTATACTCATTTATAAGCTAAATATAGATCTAGACACTAAACCGATAAAATTTTTTAAAAAAACTTTGTACCCAAGAGACAACGAATAATTGCTCAATAAATAAGTAAATTTTTAATAACTCATTCATAAGCTAAATATAGATCTAGACACTAAACCGATAAAATTTTTTAAAATAGCTTTGCACCCAAGAGACAACAAATAATTGCTCAATAAATAAGCAAATTTTTAATAACTCATTCACAAGCTAAATATAGATCTAGTGACTAAATCGATAAAAAAAATTAAAAAAAAAACTTTGCATCAAGAGACAACGAATAATTGCTCAATAAATAAGCAAATTTTTAATAACTTGTTTCACTGAGTAAGTCAATTACCCTCAATGATTGTCTAATGTAGTTCTAGTATCCAAATTACTTGAAAAATGACGCATGTGTATTGACTACACTAGTTTAAATATACCCTCATGAGTAACCCTAGGCAAATTTCACGAAATCTTATCCTATCCCAAGTTAATGCTACTATTGAAAAGAGTTCATATATATAGTGGAGAAACATAGTAGTAAACAACTATAAATTGAGAAAAATTATTATATCATGATGAGTTTGTAAGCTTCATGCTAAAGCTAAGGGAGGAAATTTTGGTGTGAGTTGTGAAAAAAGGCTCCACAGAAAGGAAAGGCTTTACATGCTTACCAAGGTAAGTATTTTTGGCCATAGATTATACACTACAAAATATAAATCTAATCCATTTATAAATTTTCTAGCATAAATAATTTCCATTAGCAATGCTCTTTTGATTTTTTATAAGCCATAATTTTAGCTATTTTAAATGTGGACTTGTTATAATCATAGAAAGAGGTATAATAATGAAATAGCTCATTCATAGACATAATTAGAACAAGTTCAGCATCCATTAGCAATAAGATAATGTATTTAATATCCTTATGAAATTTTAGATAAAAAATTTAAAAATATGTAAATTTTAACAGATTTAATGTAAAATTTGTACGGTGGTTATCTAATTTGAAAGAAGAATACGAAAAAAATTACAGAAAAATATAAAGGTGAAAATGCGAATCTGATTCATGTAAAATTTTATTTCAGATATTTTGAATATTATAATTTTTTTTATTCCAGTTAGATCTGAATTTAGATAACTGTTTTACGTAATATTTAATTTGAATTTTTAAGTAAGAATGCTTTACTAAATGTGAAGTTGGAGAATTCTTTTTGAAATCGACCATTCAGATTAAAAATCATTATTTTAGAAACGTATCTGTAAATTTTTTATATCCAATGGACATCAGGATTAGCCGATCCAAGGCGTTGAATACAGATAAATGAGGACCGTTTAAAATATATTCATATGCAAAGTGGGCCAGATGAAGTCCACATAGCCCACCGTACCAGACCAGTCCCTCCACCTTAGGCCCAGTATCCAAGCTCAGTACCGAGCCTCGTAACTAAGATCGACATGGGCTCGCATTCAGTCCAGCAATAGCCAGCCCATCTATGCTGGCCCAGTCACGACCAGCTCAGGCGGGCACCACGGGCGAGTTGCCTCCGGCCGGCCATCAGGGAATTTTTAGATGAGAAAAAAAAACCGTAAATTCGGAAAAATCCAAGTAAGCTGTTATAAATATAAATAAGCCTAAAATAACTCCTTACACTAAAATAAAATGAATAAAGTTGCTTCCAAGTGAGAAAAATATGAGGAAACAGAATTTGTAAATTGCGAAAAATCAAGGCAACATCTTAGAGCTACTGCAGACTTGGAAAATATATTATTCAAGTATCCTGATACTATAAACTATATAAAAAATGTTTACATTATCGAATAAAATTTGCGAAACATATATTTTGGCTCAAAAAAATATAGGGAAAATATAGAAAATAGTAGATGAAATTAATAAGGCCAATATATAAATACATTGTGATGGAATATGCAAGAAATAGAGAATTAAAGGCATTCCAATAGTCAAACAAAGTACTTCAACACCTATTTGAGGCAAGTAATTTTATTCAAAATATGATTTCAAACTAATTGATGTAGGGTGTATTTGGTTAGATACAAAAAATATTAATTAAAATGTTTCAATCTAAAACTTTTTGCTTTCCATAATTATCTTATTTTTAATTATTTTTTACGTTTTTCTAGACAAACAACTCTACTTTTCAATCATTTCCACACAACTACTCATATAACTAGTTTATCTATTTTAACTTTATTCTCTTTATACCTCATCGTCACCCTTATCATATCATATCATTTTCTATCAACTTAACAACTTTTACCCTAAAAAGCTTTTCATCGAAAAGTTTTAACTTCAATCAAACACGCCGTAAATGATTTGAATTGAGATATTATTATGTGGTATTATTTATTTCCAATGTTGATTTATTTAAAAACAAATATGGTGGTGTAGGATAATTCTGTGTAACAAGTTATATCAAGCAGTGAATTTAACTGCTACAAATATTATAAAACGTAAGTGGGTTGTGTGCTTGCATGCGTGCCTTGTCATGGAGTGTAGTGGTCATCAGTCAACTTTCTAAGACTATGAAAGTGTGATGGTATTTGGATGGCAACCTTAAAACTACAAAAGGAGATAATATATCTAACGAAGGTGTAGTCAATTGCACGCGAGTGGTTTGGTAATATCCTTAGTTATACAACATGGTGCATTGAATATACATAAAGTGTGAATAATGTATACATGCATAAACATATATATGCATAGATTATTTTTAATTGATGTTTTGATTTGAACAAGGTATCAAAGATGAAGTGTTTATCCCAATACCAACAAATGTTGAAAATGAATATTGAATACTATTTATGCGAGCTTATAGCTCGTATTTTTTAATTTTTAGCAGTACAATACGACCCCAACTGGCCAACTGAAAAGTTAAGATACCCTGAAAATCTAACAACTCTAAACGCATAGATAATTAATATTATTTAGCTTTTCCTCCAATATTATGAATATGTAATAATAATTGTATTGATACTTAAAATTAGGATTGTGATGTATAAGACTGAATAATGCGCGCACTTATAATATTTATAGTGCGGTTCCATTACTCAGTATCAATTATGAGCTTTGGGAGACGTTAATTATAGCTATTAAGTGTATTTTTTATGCGTCTTTATATGGTAGCCTCATAACAATGGATAATCAGAGGTTAATACATGTTGATAATGGGGGATCCTATGCATGTCTAGTGGAGACGTTCACCAAATTGTGTCACGAGGAATTTATGTATGAACAAGTCACTAATGAATGGATAAGATGTTAAGGTTCACTTCCTACTAACTTCACTCGTTTAAGTAAGGGAGTTGGGGGAGTCTGGGGGTGAGGGAGGTGGATCAATAGTTACTTGGCAATTCGTACCATCAAAAAAGGAATATGCGAATGTAGAGATATCAATTTGGGTTAGGTTGGGTTGAGCTACTGACTCATCAAATCAAGTATAAATCAATGTCTAAGCTTTTTTTAAAGTCTACTTCAAAGTGAGGAGTTTAAATGTTAATACGAATTTTCCAATCAAATTTATAGTAGAGTTGAGTTAGGAATTTTTTTTAAAAAAATAGGTCATATAACATAATTTTGGAAGTGAGTTGATTTGGATTAGAGGGTTGTCAATCTTACCAAATTTGCATGTTAAAGTAAAATATAATAAATTATTGAAAGATAATCATATAAGATCAAGTACATTGATTTTTACATTAAGACTGATACATGTAGTTACATAATATATAGTCATTAATTAGATATCATTGTGTAAAAGTAAAAATAACTAGCAATTATCTTGCTACATTACCTGTAAACTATAAGGTATTATTGCAAAAAGAATTATTTTTTATTATTTAATATAAACTATATATTTCGAGATTAATTTAATTAAGTAAAAGATCATTCAAATATTTGATATTTACTAACACAAATTTTAACATGAATCGTTTTCATTTGTATAAATTTAAATTAAGGTTAGGTTGGAATTTGAAAAATATGGTTGAATGTAAAGTTAAGTAAAGGTTTTATGCATGAAGTTAGAGTCTTTAACATACCAACTTCCTAGCCAATTTACATCGAGGAACTTGAGCCTAATTTGCTATATTTATATTTAATGTAAAATATACCATGTACATAACAAATAAATAATATCTTATTCATATTTATGTATTTTATGTGATTTATATGATGAAAAATAAGAGGCTATATTGGAAATGACAAAATTTTGTTTGGCAATTAGAATTCACAGTATATTGCAATTTCATTTCATCTAATCGGATAATCCAGTTACCGAAGACATACAAATTTTTTCAAATTTATAATTTGTAGTTTGGAAATATTAATTTAAGATAATATTATAATTTTAAAGTTTGGTTCACAAAATATCTTACCCATTAAGTCAACTTTGACCCTTATACTTCTTATTGGTACAATTTAGTATGACCTAATATCTAGCGAACTTGCTTCTAGAAACCATTTTTTGTAAATATATTTTTTAACATTTCAATAGTTGATGGAAAAGGCACTCTATTTTGTATTTAGCATAATTTATATTATTATTAAAACTTTTCATTTGCTTATTATCATTGTATACAAGTTTCATTTATAAATATTTAAAATCAATATAATGAAATATTTAATATTGGAATATTAACTTTAAAATAGTTTTTTTTAATATTTGAACTATCTAAAATATGACTACTATATGAATAAATGATTTTATAAAATATTATTACATTTCAATATATATATGAACAAATCTAAGTGTTTTTTTATAATTTACACATTAATATATTTATTTTTGAGTAATTTGGATAAAATTTTATTTTTTAATTAAATAAGTAATATTAAGTACAATGAATGAATTGAATTTTATATCAATCGTTAATATCTTAAAAATTGAGTGGATTACTTAAGGCACCTTCCTTTATCTTGTGTGTAGGTGTCGGGTATTTGTGTCATATATTGTATAATAGATATAAGATCCCAATATTAAATTTGAAGGATGGGTTTTCTCCTTGCAATAATTTAATAAAAAAATCACGCGTCATCCAATCCGCAAGACCAATGGGCAAAACTATATCGAAAACTTCGAGTTTTTAAATTAAGAGTATGTTTTACAATTGATAAAAAATGTCAAGTTAAAACAAACTTATATTATTAAATATGTGTGGACGATTTGATAGGTGGGTGGATGAAGTCTTTTATTATTTTGTAAATTTATGGACTTACGGTGCATATGAAGGGTCCATTAGGGAAGTTAGGTGGGAAGTGAAAGAAAATTAAAAAATTGTGAAAATGATATAATATAATAGAAATAAAGTTAAAATAAATTAAGAAATTATATGAAAAAGGAGTGAAATATAGAAAAAAAATGAAAAAGTAAGATATTTTTTTATACTTAAAAGAAGGATAGTTAGGATGCTAAAATAATTAAAATTTATTAAGAAATGTATTTCTAATTTTTACTTTTTTCTTAATTTGCCAAATGGAACCCAAGCAAATACAAACAGATAATATAGCTTTTTTGATTTTCATAAAAATATCAAGTTCTGATTATCATTACTTAGATACACTGACAATTTAGACCTTATTTTAAGTCATACGTGATTCTTAAATACATTTTGTATATTAGATGAGAATGTAACAATGTGTATTACGAATAAGAAAAATTATATGGTTAGGGCATAATAAATTAGTAAGATTTTTGAACGAAAAATTTATAGTGAAGAAGTTTTTGAAATAAGAAAAATGATGCTATAAAATGAGGATAATAATGAAAAATAAAGACAATAAAGTTAAAATGGATATATTATTTGTACAAGTAACTGTGCATAAATGATTGAAAAATATAATATTGTATAAAAATGTAAAAAAAAAATTAAAAAAGAAGATAGTTAGGGAGATTGAAATATTTTTGTTTGCGAAGTTTTACATTTTAACAAAAGCATCATAGATATAAAATGTTATATTAAAAATCAAAAACCTGTTTTTTGAAATATCTTCTGTGGCTTGAAATAAGCCCCTAATAGGACACATCTGAAGGAAACTTTAGACAGCCAGGCCCAGCCACTCCCATCGCCATCGTGGATTCTGAGACACGTGTGCGACATGCGTACCTCTCTCTTACTCTGTTCGCCTTTAAAACTTTGAAACCATGCGGCGAAAAAATCGAAAATTTTTCGCTTCTCGCGCCAAAGGCAGGCATGCAGAGAAGCTCCGGAACCGGGCCTTTTCATCCCATTGGCCAAAATCAGAAGACGTGGATCGCTGCAGCGCAAGCCACAGCCGTCCATCCCCCCCAGTCACACGGATCGCCGTTCTCCTATAAAAGCCTTCCACTGCCATACTCACAGGCAGATAGCTCGCTAATAGCTTGTTGGACGAACAAAGCCAAAGTAAAACTCAGCTCTTGAAAAGGCAGAGACATGGACGGGGCGAAGAGCACAAAGGGAGCAGGGGGAAGGAAGGGGTCTGCCAGAAACAAACCCGTCCGCAAATCCATCAAGGCTGGCCTGCAGTTCCCTGTTTCAAGGATTGCCAGGTATCTGAAGAAAGGAAGATACGCGCAGAGGCTCGGAACCGGGGCTCCCATCTACATGGCTGCTGTTCTCGAGTATTTGGCCGCTGAGGTCGGTTTTTCTGACGTTGAAATCGAATGGGTCGGTCTTGAAATTAGGCAAAATGCTGTTACATAATAAAAAGATTTAATTTTTCGGCTTGGTTTTGAAATAGGTGTTGGAGCTAGCTGGGAATGCTGCTAGGGACAACAAGAAGAATCGGATCATCCCGAGGCACGTGCTGCTTGCGGTGAGAAACGATGAAGAGCTTGGGAAGCTGCTGAGTGGTGTTACGATCGCTCATGGCGGTGTTCTTCCCAACATAAATGCCGTTCTTCTACCCAAGAAATCTGCAAAAACTGATGCTGAAGGTGCTAAAGCCTCAAAGTCTCCCAAGAAGGATTGAAACGATGATATAGATGGATAGGATTTTGGGTATTTCTCCTTTTTGGTTTTTTGGTCTGTGTACATGTTGGATGGAGGAGGATATGAAGATGTCATCTAAGCTTCTTTTCTAAATGAAACTTTATTTACTGTCCTTTGCGCAATTTCCCGGTCCATTATCAGCATTGCATGTTTTTCACATTATCTCTGAATTTGTAAAATGATATGTTTTGGGTTTTACTTAAATGATTGCATGTAGTCGCATGTGCATGCAAGGCCTCTATCATGTTGCTTGGAATTCAAGATTCAAGGACCGGTTGGATTTCCAGTTGATCACAAGCCATTCAATCTGTTTCCTTGTATTTCAATCAATGCACGAGCTAATTGCAATTCAAGAGGGCCTTCCTTCTGTGGTATGTGTGACCTTAAGATTAGTAAGATTAAAATAAGGACTGGGGTGAGCTGTTTTGAATCTGTCGTTCGACAAACGAATGCACATTTTTGTCTGTCTTTGATTGTTTGAAATTAATTTGCTCTTATACCAGCTACAAAGCCCGCTTCAAATATGCATATCGGCTTTGGCCTAAAAGAACAGTAGAACTGCAAAATTGAACAAGAAACTCGAAGGGCCGTTTCAAAGAGCAATACAGTTGAATATAGTGAATCTCGTTCAGCATCTCTACTGGTCTTACGTTTCAACCTGTAGTTTTGTTGCTTCCATGTTCTTAGGTGTCTGAAAAATGAAATGGATTGCTGGTAAAACTAAAGGTAGCATTTGCGTTAGACATGTAGTCATGCATTCGTTGTAGTGTAATGCTGTGAATGCAGTACCATCGCTCCCACGGAAGATCAGTTACCCATAGCTCTATCGTGTGAAAATAAAGCTTGCGAAAGGCCAAAACTGTCTCAATTTACGTGAATCAGAAGTCAGAACCAAAATAAGCATTGCCATTGGGATGGAATGAAATTTTATGCCACTGCAGGAAGCAGAACCAAAACAACCACGGGCATTGGATTGGGCATGGGAAAAACAAAAAATTCTTAATCTACAATTTCTTACTTAGAGTTTTGGAATGCCGCTTGGCTTCTGTTAATCTTGCCTCCAAACCAAATTCTCGTGTTCCTCTCACCATCTCTCTGATTGATCGTTCATGAAGTGGATCTTGGTAATCTTGCAGGGACAGCTGTTGACCCCACTGCCTTGTTGGACTGGCAGAACCTTGTGCAAATCCAATCCTTGAGCTTGACAGTATGTGCTCTCTAAGGCCCTTTGCAGATTCATACCTTCCTGCTTCGCCATTCTGAAATTTCTTCTCAAGCCGCCTACCAACAACGCTGCTGCTCTCTGACAATCTTCCTTGATCAAGAACACTGCCCTGATGTAGGAGATTTTCAGTTCCAAACTCCCCTTCAATGCCTCTATTGCAGGCTCTTAGAAATTTTTCAGACATTGACTTCCTCCTCATTTCCTCTTCAGCTGACGTCCTTTTTCCTTCTTCCCTCAAGGTTCCCATGGCATGCCTCCATTTATAGCTTTTCTTGTAGTCATCCATGTTCAACTCGATTGACTGCAGATCACTCTCAGCTGGTGAGTCTACCACTGCTCCATTTTCTCGCATTTCATCATCTGCATTTTGATCCGATTCTTCATGGGTTTGCCTTAGATGGATTGCCTTCTTATCCTCCACTACAATGCCCTCACAATCTCTGTGCCTGCCTCTGGTTTCCTTGGGCCTTTTCATCTTCAAGAATGCTTCAAGCTTATTCTTTAGCCGATCAACAGCTGCAGTTTTCTGTTTGAGCGGTAACTCGGCATCTGATAGCTTTGCTTGGACTCTTTCCTCTTTTCTTATCTCCATAAGCTGAAGCAGTTCCCTATCTTCCTCTATCTCTTCTCGAATCTTTATGGACTCTCTCTTTAGTGCTTCAACTACAGCTTTGTCCTCTCCGATTCCCTTCACTATTCCACCACAAGCTTGCTCAATTCTCTCTCTTGCTCTTCTCTCACTCTCGAGCTCTTGAATGGCATTTGATAGAGCAGATTTTGTTTCTGCCAATTCCTTCCCAAGCTTCAGATTCAAATTCTCAGTTCGTCTCCTCAACTTCTTCTCGGCTTCCAAATCTCCTGCCATGGCCTGAACGGTGGCATTGAACTTCTCTCTTAGCTTGCTCTTCCACAAAGATTTCTCTTCTGCAAGCTGTTTCATCAGTTGATTGATGTCACCCTTTTTGGATCTCTGCTCTTCTACAAGCTGATCCACGAGCATGTGGGCTCGCTGGAGCTCGGTGTGCAGGGCAGAAATGAGGGAAATGCTTGAAGAATGCCGTTCCTCCTGGCTCCAGATACGATCAAGAATTTTCAAGAGCTCTCGAGATGTTGTCAAACTGCTACCAACATCCTTTAAAAGGTTCTTGGGTCCAATGATTGAACCTGTTGGGGAAAGCGCTTGCGGTTCAGTCTGCAAGCATGACAATGTCTCAGAAGCTGTTCTCATTAAAATAAGTATTGAAGAAATCTATTAGATGGGAAATCAATCCCACTGTGGCAATATCCAATGAAATCCATCATACAAGAATATGTTGCAGATGGATTTATTCCCCAAAAGATCATCCAACTGAATGAATTGCAGGATCTAATCAGAGAATAGCGAGAATGGATAAAGGGGAGTACAGAAGACATGAAAGATCACCTCCATTAAGCTAGCATTGCTTACTGAATCGAAACCTCTGTGAATCTGCTTACTCTGCCTAATTTTCTGAGAGATTGCTGTCATTCTTCTCCTAGCACTACTGGCGCCGGAACGGTCCATCCTCTATCAATTAGACAAAGAGACAGAACAATGAATTTCAGTAACATTTATCAAATTAAAAAGTAAAAGGGCCTTTGAATGCTGAATTGTAATTGAACCCACTTATGCAATCATTGGAGAAAATAATTCAAGCAAGAAAAGACAATCCAGCACCTCTGGCGTGGGGCTATGTGAGGGATCAGACAGATGGGGAGGGAGACTTCCCGACCGAGTGGACCTCGCAATCCTGTCTCTCCATCTCATCTCCTTCTCAATATCCCTTCTCTCCTGCACCTCTTTCCTCCCAGGTGAAGGGATCTCATTCAATCCCCAAAGAGATGCAGCAAGCTTCCGAGCAGAGACCGGCCCTGGCTTCAGCCTACTGCTGCCTTGTGACGGAGCATATCGTGGGGATTTGGAGATGCTCACCACGGATGGTGATCTGGAACCTGACCTCCATGGAGTGCTTGAACCTCCTCTCTTTTTCACCAAAACGGCCCGTTTGAACCGGTAATTCTGCAGCACTGATGGGGTGGACGATGAAGATGAGCATTCCCGTTTGCGGATTTTGCCTCCAATCAAACTCTCTAAGTCAGGATTATGTCTCTGCATTCTGAAAAGTTGGCTTTCTGATTTCTTATATTGGACAGTTTGTGACTTTCAATTACTCCAAGAATGTTTTTTCCCTTCTAACACTCCTAATCAGATGTAAAGGATAATTTTTTTTTTTTATTTTTATAAATGGGTTTCTGCAGATGAGATAATTGGATTCGACCACCCAAATGAATACAAATGAGATTGATTGAACTGGGATCTGTATGTTTCTGACACTCGAAGGCGAGAAGCTAAAACCAATTTACAGAGATGAGAGATCTTCAAAAGTGGGGTGATTTTTCAATGTTTAAGGGAAGATCTTAAGCAAATAAACAACGGAATCAGGGAAGAGACAACTCGTTAGTCCAACTAGCTTTGAAATTTCAACAACCTCGAAAACAAATGAAGAGATTTTAGAATGGATACCAAATCCAGGGGTGGACATTTCCACAGAAGGAAATGCAGAGAGAGAAAATCACAAACACGGGGTTGAAATTCAGCTTCTAATACTGCAACACTAAACAAAGAAAATCAAACCTTTGACTAAAGATCTCGGAAAAAGGACGAAAACCCATCGGTAGATATCGCAAAAGATTCCAGACATCTTCTGATTTGGTATTCATTCCTTGTTCCTTCGGTCCAGACTCCAGAGCGAGATTCTGAAGAAGAAGCAGAGCTTTTTGATATCTTTTTTTCTTTTCCCCCTCTTTCTTAACACAGCAGCAGCGGGTGTTACAAGCTGGCATGCTTTAGCGGGAAAAAGAACAGGAACACCGTATCGTACCGAGATTTGTACTCCCTTGACATCGGGACACTTCAAGACATCGGATGTAATGACATGAGAATAATATATTTTTTGTAATTTTTGCAAATATAATTACAAAGTTTAATTAATATTGCATTTGTATTTTTTTGTTTGTTGAAATTATAAATATACTTATAAGGTTTACATAAAATTACAAGTGTGTTTCTGGTAGTAGGAAGCTATTAAAATGACAATAATATATTATAAGCATATTTGAAAAATCTAAAATGATGATATATATAAAAATATGCAAAAAAAATAACAAATACATCTACAATAGTTAAAAAATTGCAAGTGTATCACTTACCATAAAGAGTATTATCCTAATATTATAGAAAATTCTAATGACGTCTTAATGAGAGGAATGCGCTTAGAAATTTAAGCAAATCCTATAAGCATATTTTAAAAAATAAATGATAATATATACAAATATATAAATAATAAAATAACAAATACGTTTACAATGTTTGAAAAAATTGCATGTTTATTACTTGACTTAAAGAACATTATCTTTATTTTACAAAAATTTTAACAGTGTTCTGACAAAAGAAACACACTTTTAATTTTATATGAATTTTATAAACATATTTACGATTTTAACAAACTTAAAAAATATTAGCCAAATTTTGCAGACATATTTGCAAAAATCTCTAATTTTTTATTACCCAAGAAAAATTCTCATACATCCATGTAATCTTTGATCTAGTGATACATAACAATTTTATTTTTTCTTTTTAATATTATTTTGCTATTCACAATATAAACTTTTATTTTCTACTATTCAAATGGTCATTTTGGCACTCGATCAAAATTTTGAAAAAAATTTGTATAAAAAAAATTGAGAAACTAACATGAGATAACAAAAGCAATTATTGAAAGTAAAGAAAATAAAATTAAAATAGATACATAAATTATGTGAAAAATATAAAAACAGTAAAAAATAAAGTTGCTCTATATGTTAAAAAATAAGAAAACAAATATATATTATTTAACTTTTCTATTGTGGAACACACCCTTATCTAGTCCTCCCCTCCAAATCTTATTAACTTTTTTGTAACATAAGACTAGAATATAGTCCTTGAAGTAGAATAAGACAAAACAATCAATTACCAAATTACTTTATTTTTTTCATTTTTTTAATGAAATTATTTTTCTATTTTAAACATTATTTATGTTAATTTTTTCATATTTTTCTACAAACTATCATATTTAGAGTCGTTTGAGAATAGATAAAACTTTTGATTAGTAATTTTGGAGAGTAAAAGTTGTCGAATGATGTTATATGATAGGGGTAATGATGAGGTGTAAAGAAGATAAAATTAAAATAAATAAGTTAGTTGTATGTGTGTATAGAAATGATTGAACTGTAGGGTAATTTTATAAAAAATGTAAAAAATTAATTAAAAATATGATAGTTATAATGAGTAAAAATTTTACATTAAAAATTCTAAGCACATCGCCGGACACACCTTTATTCGGAGGCTATTCCGACATCCCATTTCATTTCCAGCGTTGTCGGAAAGCCACGCACCTCAAATAAGGCTTATGCACGAAGTAGGACCCAAAAGGGCCCGGCATGGTACGAAAGGCTTGCGTGTGATGAGTTGCCAATGAGATCCTATGCACATTGGGCATGTTATTATGATCATAGACGTTGATTACAGGGCTTGGATGAAACCGCAAAAGGAAATCGTTTCTACGTACTTTAAATGCATAAATGAGCTTCCTAAAAGTCATTACGAATATTAATATTTTAGATGTTACAGCTTCCTGGAAATCCAGAATATGTAAATATCGATAGTTTATTTAAGATGAACGGTTTGGATCTAGTAATTTCTTCATGGTTTTGAAAATCGAAATGGAACGTGCCAATTGATTACAAGATCCCGACGTGCATACGATCTGAGTCGGGAAACCTCGACGTCGTAAAATCTGTAAAGCGGGGCTGTGCAGCTTAATGGGCGACGCCTCGTCCTTCTCACGTTGCAGCAATCGGTCCATACAAATCGGAACAATCGACTGGAGCCATCAAAATCTTCTTTTTTCTTTTGATAGAAAAAAAATAAAATCCTCTTTTTAAGTTCGTAATATGCAAATAGGGAGATGAAGATGAAGGGCTCAATGCAAACTACTAATATGCCACTGTTTTTAAAAATATAAAAAATATATACAAATCTTCAAAAAATAGTAAAACGTGATACGTATGTTAAATATGTTTAGAATAACAGTTGCATAAAATTTTTTTAAGAAATAAAATATAATTTTTAGTGCAGTCGGGTTCATAATACCAGGCATCAAGAATAAAACAGATTGGCTAGGAGTAAAGTCACAACAACGTCAAAATAAATAAAGTTGTTGTAAAAAAAAAAATTAATAAAATGAATGCAATATAAAAATAAAAATAGTAAGATAGATCGGTAATTAATAATCTTGAATTTTTTCATTTTTCGTTCCTCATTCCCGTTGTCAAAATCCCAAACATTAAATATTTATTTAATACTAAGATTCTGAATTTCTTGCATTCTTGGCATAGTTTTTGTGTAATGGTTCATATATAACACCATAAAATGATTATGAAAGAGAGCTCACGTTGATTTTGGGAGGACACACATAATACAGGATATCAGCTAGAGTTTATAAGAATATTTTTTGTTGTGGAAAAATGCCGGGCTAGTATCTTATTTATCAAAGCGAATTCATATTTCTCTTACATGACATATTCCCTTTTTAGTAGGAGAGTTTTAAAAAGTTTTTATGTCTCATGTATTTGATTTTATTGTTTTTTATGTTGATGATTATGAACGCTTTAAAAACAGGTGGCACCAAAGATAACCAGGCTACCAAACATTTTTTTTTTTTAAATTTTTATTTCTACGGATTACTCGTGAGGCCGAGACCAAAACGCCTGATGAAAAAAAATATTATTCCGTATTATACGAGAATCGAGAAAAATTATATCAGAAATGCAAAATAAATTATTTTTTGTTCATAAAGAAATTATTTTTAATAAATTGTAAATTTCGGATGTGTTTTGGTAATGAATAAAATTTTAATGAAAAATTTTAGAGAGTAAAAGTTGTTAAATAATGTGATAAAATGGAGATAATGATCAGTAGTAAAGAAAATAAAGTTAAAATAGATAAGTTAGTTGTATGTATAGTTGAGTAGAAATGATCGAAAAGTAGGATAGTTATAAAAAATGTGAAAAAATAATTAAAAAATATAATAATTGTGGAGAGTAAAAAATTTTAATTTGACATTTTTTAACAACAGTTGGGAGCAGGCATGAATTTGACGAATCTCAAGGCAAACTTGCCACGTTGATCAATGGAGGTGGGGTAACCGACAATGTCTTGCGCGGGGGCGGGGCTTGGAGGGTGGAGGGAGGAATTTCAAAGCTCTCATGTGACATGTGCACTCGGCCTTTTTGACTCAGTGCTGTTCGGTCAGCAGCAATCCAGGGCCCACCCTCCCTAGAAAAACTGTCAAATTTCAACCGTCCATCTACTGATCTACTAATGTTTCTTAGACGATGCTATCCTTTTCGAAATATTAAATACAGGCTAGTCATAAGAAAATAATTATAAATAGATGGCCAGTCGAATATCTTCATCTTATATTAATATGAATGATGATGCTTGTGCAATGGGCAGGTATGGACTGGATTGTGGTCCATTCCAAGTCCGTAAATGTGGCTCGCACAAACGTCGCCTATTTTCTTTTCAAAAGTAGCATGTATCTTTTTTCTTTTCTCCCTCTCTTTGATGAATTCTAGAGTGTATTTGGGAGGTGATAAAATTTTTGATGAAAAATTTTTAATATAAAAATTTCTGAAAAAAATGATGTATTATAACAGAAGTAATAATAAAGAGTAAAAAAATAAAATTAAAATAAATAAATTAGATGTATGAGTAGCTGTATAGAAATGATTTAAAAGTAAAATAAATACGTAGGAAGAAGTGAAGAAATAATTAAAAATAGATTAGCTGGAAAAGTTTTAGATCGAAAAGATTTTAAGTTAAACAAACATTTACCAAATATTTATAAAAACGACAAAAAAGGTGAATAATTTAGTTTACTTTTGAGCTTGAGACATATCTAATTGTGAATCTAAGGCCTCTTCATTTCTTATATATCTCAAACATTGGTGTTAGCCACTTATTGGCCTTAGTGCTTATGTAAAAATGACAAACATGATTTCATATTTTCACCATATTTTTGAATATAATGATGACATCAATTTTTCCTCTCTCTTTTTGTTAATGTATTTGCTACTCAATTCAATTACATAATCTAATCCAATTTTTAGGAATATAAATCTGACAATGTTGCTAAATAACTAGCTACACAGACATTGTTTATGAAAACAGAAAATAAGCTTTTCAAGCCGAAAATATCTTGTCCCAAAACTCGAAGCTCGGATCTTTCACACCTAAGGCTGGGCTCTTGGCAAACATTTTTTGGCTTCCAATCTTCTTTTTTTTTTTTTAATTTTATAAAATTATTTAGGCAAGTGGTCTTCTATACATGGTGGGGCCACAAAATAAACCGTCTAAATAGCTAATAATGGATTCCTCTTTTAGCTAGGAACATGCAGATGCTATGCAACGCATGACTAGTATGAAATAGAAGGGTTTCTCCATTTGTAAATTTGGGCAGCTACGTACGATGAGTGGTAGCCCTCTATAAATTCTTCTGTGTATATAGTCTATATTCGTTTTAAATTTCGAATGAATCCGTTTTAATTGAATAGCTTGGATCTAGATACAAATCATTCCTTGTGTTAATTAAAAATATATTTTCAGCTAAGAATGCATATATCACAGCCTTCTATAAATGTTTCTGGATATACTCCTTTGGAATTTCAAACGAATCCCTTAAATAGCTTGGATCTAGATACTGATCATCCAGTTTCATTATCTGCTAGGTTAAAATGCTCAGGAAAGTGAGATGGCGGCAATATGAAGAAGACCAGCTAATGGAAGAATTAAGATCAACCTGTATGCCAGGAGATGGCCATTAAAGGAACTCTGGAGTTATTGATGATGGAGGCAACTGCATTGCTTTTCAAGGTTACACGCCCCCCTGGATAATCAGACAATTGTTAGAGGATATATCTATGGAAGGGATAAATGAGACAAGTTTCTCTACTTAACTTTGAACTCTAAACTTCCTTATTAATGTTTTTTCATATATTAACAAGTGCACATTAACATGGCTCACATGTAACATATGTTTTTTTTATTGGTATATTTACATACATTTCAATATTTATTATATTGAAGCTCTAAGGCATTCTTACAAATCTAGAGACAACTCCACCTAATAAAACCCGAAAACATAACTCCATCAAAAAAACAAGGAGGCAAAACTCCCAAATAATAAATGGGAACAAAAAGCCATGACTAGGCACATGAGTTTTGACCAGGATGGTAGGCCTAGTGGTCATGCAACATATGTTTCATATATTTATTTTAAAAAATATATAAATTTAGAATCGTAACTCCCCTAATTATGAATTGAAACTCCAAATGAGTTAAGGAGGATGAATGTTTCATGGCTAAGGATATCTCTATGGTGTCAAAATATCAAGCCTAAAAATATATAAATTTAGAATTATAACTCTCATTTTTATGAATCGAAACTCCAAATGAGTTAAGGATAATGAATGTTTTATGGTCGAGGATATCTCTATGGGGTCAAAATCTCAAGCCTAAAAATATATAAATTTAGAATTGTAACTCCCATAATTATGAATTGAAATTTCAAATGAGTTAAGGAGGATGAATGTTTCATGGAGGAGGATATCTCTATGGGGTAAAAAACTAGAGCCTATAAATAAAGATGTCTTAAGCCTTCTACCATTACTCAATTTAAGTGCAAGACATCTCATCACTTTGCATATATAGATTTAGAGATAGTGAGGTAGTAGGAGGTGCTAAAGTTAATGAGTATCAAAGCTCTGTTCGTACTTAGTAGTCCACCATCAAGTTGAAAATCATGATACACATCTCTAGTAGCTACGGCTCAAGATGCACATTATTTATTTTATTAATTTATATTTTATTGATATCTAGTAAATACATGTATTTCATGATCTTAGAAATAGCAACGATTAAAGTAATTGGTCCAATAAAATTCTAACACTCCCACCCAACACTCTTTTACAAACTCACATTAAACATTTAATTTTATGACTTGATGGTGTGGGCTACAACATTATATCATGGATCATCTGTATAAGGATTATCGTTTGTCATATGAATGGAAATGAAGGCACCTTTTTTTTTTTTCTTTCAATTTTACCTGGATTATAATATGTAAGAGGGGTAAAATAATTTTTTGATGAGGCACCACATTTCCTATAAAAAAGAGACCCACGCATTGCAAACAGCCAACATAGATGTAGATAAAACATTGAAATGCAAGAAGGTAATTTTCATATGCAGTCGGTTGCATGGCATGATCCGTTGCATCAAGTTGAATTTTTGTTGTGTATATCTTAAATTAAATTCATTATATAATCATAAATATTATAAAAATTGCTTTGATTGGAAACTTATATATTCTAAAAAATTAAAATCATTTAAAATTGAAATATAACTGTTAAAAAGTTTGAAAATGAATATATGACCTGTAAAAGTCTACAATGAATGTAGGGTTTAAAACAAGAAAGTTATTTAAAATGACAATGTGCAAAATCCATGCAACCAGTTGCATGTCAACATTACCCCCACTAAATCATGAAAAACGTAAATGCTAAATTCACTTCTTTCATCCCCATATGAAAATTTTGAGTGATCTATTTTTACTTGAGGATTATTTTGCATCAATGTCAAGTTATCAACTCGATTAAAAGTAAAATATTTACATCCATATTGACAAATTTAATTTTTAACATGGATGCCTCGTTCTTCATCATAATGCCATGAATTCTCGAAATTAATTTTATTGTAAAATCAATTTTAATATTTCTTAGATTAAATAGATTGCTTTGGTGTCTTAAGATTTGGTAAATTTCTAACTTAAATATTAATTTAATAGGCCGAATGATCTGTTACGACCGGTAGGAAATCAGATTTCCGACCGGTCAAAAAATATATATTTTTTAATTTTTTTGAAAAATATTTTTATAAACATGTTAATCTAGTTATATTTAATCTATAAACCAAGTTTTACCGTTTTTGTATACAATGGCTATACACACATATGTATATACATATGTATATACATATATGTATATATATGTATATGTGTATACATCACATATACATATATGTATACACACATACACACACACACACACACATATATATGACAGCTGTTCCTGTGTAGCGTCACTGCACCGGAACGGCAGTGTAGTTGTGTAGTTGTCCAAAAAATGGGCTTCACACATATTAAAATGAAATTAAACTTTATACAATCCTTTATCCATATACAAATCATGCTTTAGATGATTTAGATGTTGAAAAAATCACTTTTAAGTTGTTATTTATATCAAACTATTTTATTATGTTGAATTTGTACCCTTTTCAGATGGGGCCCATATACATATCTGATTGATATGAAAATTAGTATGATAATAGAATGTATTATTCTAAATACAATGGGTGGAGTTAGATTATGATTTGATGATCATATGATGCCCATTTCAGTGATGCTGCACGTGAATATTCCTTTATATATATATGAGGCATGATCTTTTTAGGCTTAAAAATGTACTTTTTTTCATGGATAAGTAAATCTAGGTGTATTAAATCTATAAATCAAGTTTTATCATTTTTGAATGCTTTTAAGTAATTTTTTTGGATTTTTAAACACAATGGCATTTTCGTAATTTTTTGATATCCAAAATTTATAGAAATGCCACTTTGTTTAAAAATCCAAAAAAATACTTAAAAATCCAAAAATGATAAAACTTGATTTATAGATTTAATACACTTAGATTTACTTACTCATGAAAAAAATGAACAAGAGAAAAAAATAAATTTTGGGGCCTAAAATGATCAGCTTATATATATATAATGCAGCTAACTTAATCATAATTTGTGAGATAGTTAACTCAAAATGGGCCCTATATTATTTTTAATTATAATCTACTTTATTTATTGTATTTAAAATTATTTATTTTATAAGTATACTAGTTTTCATCTAAATTGGATGTGTATAGGTTCTATTTGAAAATGATTTCAAATCAATTAATAAAATAATTTGATGTAAATAATAATTTTAAAGTTATTTTTCAATATATAAATTATTTAAGACATAGTTTATACATAAATAAATGATTCCATAAAATATTTTAAGCCAACTAAACCATAACTAGTTGTATTGTATTATCTCTCTCTCTATATTCTTTGAGAACTGATTTATATATGGAGAGAGAGAGAGAGGTTATGGTTGTATTGTATTATCTCTCTCTATATTCTTTGAGAACTGATTTAGAGAGAGAGACACAAACACATGTACATATGCATATGGACAACATGAGTATGGACAACATGAGTAGTCTGTTGCAAAATAAGGCCCACTTATTCACGAAATCAATATCTATCTTACTTATTGTATTTAGAATTATTTGCTTTAATAGCATATTAATTTTTATCTAAGTCAAACGTATGCATCGTCTCTATTTTAGAATGATACAAAATCAACGTAATAAAATAGTTTAACATAAATAACAATTTTAAAGTTGCATTTTTAATATCTGAACCATTTAAAACATGATTTATATATATATATGATTACATAATATAGTATTATACTTTAATACATGTACGGCCCATTTGCTGCAAACTGCACCCTAATGATGGTGTTCTCTCACCTCTGTACTTGAAGAGTTCTCTATATATGTACATATGATTTTAGACATTGAGGGAGTGCACATACCTATCTTTTTTTAATTTTTTTGAATTTTTTTATAAAAATGTTAATATAGGTGTATTTAACATGTGTATAAATTTTTACCATTTTTGGAATATTTTATATACTTATTTTTGATTTTTGAAAATCAGTGACATTTTAGGTAATTTTAAATTACTAAAATGCCACTAATTTTTAAAAATCAAAAATAAATATTTAAAAATCTCTAAAAATGGTAAAAATTTATATAGAAGTTAAATACATTTGGGTTAACAAGTTTATATGAAAATTTTCAAAAAAAAAAAATGTGTATGTGCCCGGGACCCGGGTGCTGGAGATTGCCCTCCAACATTGAGACGCATAAGAATAACCATGCGCCCGGCCCAAAACATATATATTTAATTTTAAATTTTTTTATAAAATTGTTATTCTATGTATATCGAATTCATATAATAAGTTCTTTTTCCATATTTTTGGAGATTTATATATGCGTTTTTGAATTTTAAATATAATGATATTTTTTGATCGGTATATTATAGGCCTAAATACTACAATCAAGCACTTTTGTTATTTCTTAAAAAAAAGCACCTTTGCTACTACTTAAAAAAAAGCACCTTTGCTACCGTCAAACCACGGAGGGAATTTTCTATAAGGATATTTTAAATGACTAAAATAAATATTTGAAATTTATTAAAATATATAAATACAAAACGGTAAAATTTATTATATATTAAATATATATCAATTTTATGAAAAAAGCAAAAATAATATTTTTGGGCCGTTGCATGATTGCTCTCATGCATTTGGCTTTACCAAAATCATAGCACGTATAAGTGAACTGCGTATATATATTTTTGATTGTAATAGTCAATATTATGGGAACAGAATTTGCGATCAAACTGCTAAAGTAGCTAGTTCGGTTTCAACCGGTTAGACTATTAATTAAACCAAATCGGATTATGAGAATAATATAATTATGTCGTAGATATGTAATATTTTTAATTGTATATGAATATTGAAAATTAAGAATTTAAAAATTATATATCATACTTACTTTTTGTAATTTAAAGTCTAAGACAAGTAAATATAACATTAAAAAATGATGACGATATTTTTTAATTAAGAATTTTTTAAAAAATGCTTAGTCCAGGCCAATAAATATAATAAAATTTTTTAATTTTTTTCATAAATTCGTTAATCTATGCGTATTTAATATAAATTAAGTTTTTTTTATTTTTGAATGTGTATATATTTTAATATGTTTAAATGCAGGAGTATTTTAAGCATTTTTAACTATTAAAAAAAGGCTGAAACACTCCTTTCTTTAAAAATTCAAAAAAAATAAAATGGTAAAATTTGGTCTTATATATGAATTTATGGAAAAAGTAAAAAAATAAGAATAAATTTATTAGCCTAGGTTAATAGGATTATACCTCTTTCAGTTTTGTCCAGAAAAAGTAACGTCATCTAGCATTGCTATCCTTTTTCTAAATACGTGCACACATAATTCTTTGTAACGGTGATCATCAAAAATAAAAATAAAAATTCTTTGTAACGGTTTGAATCGGTTCAACCAGCGATCCCAGTGCAACTGCGGTTCACATAGTTCTTCCGGTTTGGGGGAGTTGAACCGTACCGGGTTAAGCAAACCGGTTGCGGTCGTATCGGTCGGTTTTAATACCACTGCTCATACTTCCAAAATAACGGCGAAACATCCCACCATATTTCAGCTTGGTATATTTGCATAACGACGTATAGTAATATAAGGAAACTAAAATTCGTATTAATGTGAAGAACATTTGTAACAATAAATCTTTATTTATATAATAATTTCTATCATTATTTACAATAGTAATAATTTTATATTCTACTATCATTAAATTTATATTTTGGTTGTTAATATTAAATAATAATTC
>JAXCLR010000081.1:56831359-56843333 GCA_035584095.1 Annona squamosa
TTATAAATATAAATGAATATAATATATGATGGGGCCTGATGATCATTTGCTCCTCATCGTAAACGAGAATGTATTTTTTAATTTTCAGTTTTTAAAAAAGTGTTAGTCTAGGTATATTTAATTTTTAAGCTAAGGGTATATTTGTTTACATCAAATTTCTTTTCAAACAAAAACTTTTCGATCTAAATTTTTTTACTTTCTATAATTATTCAATTTTAATTATTTTCATATTTTTTATATAACTACTACACTTTTCAATCATTTTTAAATAGCTAATAATACAATTAATTTATGTACTTTAACTTTATTCTCTTTACTTCTGATCATAACATTTATTATATCACATTATTTTTTTACGTTTCAAAAACTTTCACTCCAAAAAATTTTTATAAATTTTTTTTATCATTTCCCAACTGCATTCTAAATTTATCATTTTAAAAGATGTGCATATATTTTTTTGGATTTTAAAATTATTTGTAATTTAGTCATTTTCAATTGTTTAAAATGACTAAAATATAACTATTTTGAAAATAAAAATTATATATGCATCTTCAAAAAATAGTAAAAATTAGTTTATAAATTAAATATATAAATTAACAATTTTATAAAAAACAAAAGAGTAAAAAAATACAGTTTTGGACGGCTGAAATGGTGAAATGATCAGCCCTCATACATGATGAGTTCCACTTTGGTTTAAAATAATCTCATCCATTTTCTTTGCTTTAATGACAAATGAGAAATTAACATAATTGTGTGTTTGAGAAGTGATAAAAACATTGGGATGAAAAGTTTTTCGTATAAAAATTTATGAATTAAAAGAAAATGATATGATATAATAACGGTAATGAGGATGAGTAAAAAGAATAAAGTTAAAATAAATAAATTAGTTGTATGAGCAATTATGTACAAATAATTGAAAAGTAGGATATTTATATAGAAAATATGAAAAATAATTAAAAATAGGATAGTTGTGGAGATTAAAAAATTTTAAATTGAAAATTTTTATTTGGAAAATTTCACATTTATCCAAATATACCTTTAGTATTATTTATTTAACTAGTGGATGAAGTTTCATCTTGATCAAAGAGTTGCATGAATCAAATTTGGTTTAAAATATATTTATACATAAATTATAAAAAATTGTTCGATTTATTCACATATTAATTAGAATGTTGCAATACTTTATAGAATAATTTATCCACAAATTAAAGATATTTTCGATGATTTAAATATTGAAAATACAACTCAAAAGAATATTTCGTATTAAATTATTTTATTATTTTGATATTACACATTTCTAGATGGAGCTACTTATAATGATATTATACAAATGATGGAGTTCCTATCATAATATAAATAGTGTTACATAAGAAGTAAATTTCTATAAAGCTATAACACCCTATTGCCGAAACATCTTCAATGACTAGCTAATGGATGTCATATGACCTAGAAAAAATTAGGCAGCATGTTCCCAATAATATATAAGGGATGGTATCGAATACAAGACTTATTATTTATAAGCATCTTAATTTTATTTTATAATATAGCATTTAACTCAATATTTATATATTTGCATTCTCATACTATAAATTTATTCATATAGCAAGAAAATCCTTATAATTCATTATTACACAACAAGCAATCCAAAAGATCATACACATATATGTCCACATAAGTTGTAATCTAGCTCAAAATACGCTAATATAATATATTTGTCATAGTTTAATCTAATGGTCTTCAGTATTATGTCCTCCTCTTATCCTATCTCAAGTCTCCTCACCTGGCTTGTAATTTAAAGGTAGAACAACAAATCTTGTGAGTCTAAACAGACTCAGTAAGTAGATATGAATTAGCATAAAATGAAAAATAAGTAAAATTCTGAATACACATGCCATGACAATATTGTAAAAAGATGATTCACCCACACATAAGAATATATACATATAACTGCATGAAAGTAGAAAGGCCACAGATAATTCTCTCCTCATGTCAACCAAGGGCTATAAACTACCATCTTCTCATGTCAATAAGGCCAGGAGCAACCCTTTATACCCACTAATCTTTAATAACACATTATCCATAGCACACAAGAACGAATGTCATAAACAACATATATATTATTAGCAAAATTAACAAGATTTACTTTAAATTTAACATACCAACTGTTACACAAATATATCATCGAGTACATAATAGGCACCAAAGAGGAAACCTCTAATTCCTCCTCCAGGTTCAACCCACTCAAGCAATGTCATATTTTAATGATATGAATTACTAATGGGTCATCTATTTTACAAAAACATCACTTAATAATACCCAATTTCCTTATAAACCTTGCTAACTACAAACTGTCACGAACCTTAATGCTCCAAACCATGTAGTTGTTAAACACTGCCCCTTCCCGCCAGCCTTATATCATATTTAAGATGAGTTTTCATCACTAATTCGAGAAGAGACTACATCTACTTACCTTGATCATGATCTTCTTCAAAAACAATGACCATAAACTTGATTCTCTTAGATTTTGAGCTTTCTTGATGTGAATTGACGATCCTCAAGCAATTTGGAAAATTTTTGGAAAGATCTAAGGCTACATTGAATTGAAAAGAAGGAAAAAAGGAGGAGGAGAAGAAGAAGAAGAAGAAAATGAAAGGAGAAGGGGAAGACGGTGGGCCGTGAATAAAGCCCTAGCGCGGGTCCTTCTTGTAACTAAACTCTCAGCGAGTCAGCCGGTCCCAAATATGGGCCGAGTCAAATAAAAAATTTCTCTAGAGGCGCTACCCCCGTAACCCCTTCGACTTACCTACTTTGTGAGATGGAAGATAGTCGTAATACCCAAAAATGACATGTCTATACCTCTAAATCTGTGCCTAATAAATTATACCAAAACTAAGTGGAGCAACTATAAAAACCTGCTAGCGTACAACTCATATTCATGTCCAACATGCTAGGATACAACCCAATGTGCCAAGATCATAATACATGCATGTATGCACTATATGTCCCGTAGATGCCATTTCTATATATGTTGTGCATCCCAATAACATTATTAATTCCTAGTAGCGTGTTTATAAATTATCTCAAGGACAAGAAAAAATTATAATAAAAATAAAATAAAATACTTGGTCCTTACAGAATCATTATGGTGGAAAAAGTCGATGGGATTACAGAAATTCTTTAGTCTTGATTCTGAATTTAATGCACATAACTGTGTAACATTTTTCTGCAATAAAATATGAATGTGATGACAATGTAAGAAAATATTTCGTTCCTACATTTTGCTCCGAGTTTTGAAATATTCTAAGAAATTTAGAGTACACTGCACATTATTATATGTTACGGACCAATTGCAGCCGGAAGTAGTGACTTTTTATTTGACTACAAATATTTATATAAAGCTAAATAATGGTGATCTACAGTGAATACATTTGCTATGAAAAGAAAATTTTCTTGTATTTGCTACACACAGGCAGTCATATGCTACTGAGCAGCAAAAAAGACTAAAAATCTATTTGACAAAAAATATTTTTATGTCGCAAACGTATTTTGGGAGAAAAATTTGCTATTCCTGGAGCGCATGGGTTTGAAAAATAGAAAGCCTCCTATTGCATTGCAGCAGGTGGTTGGCTAGGTTCATCGAATAATTCATGAAAATCGATGATCCATCATTGCATCATAGGAAAAAGTTGTGTTTACAAAAACAGAAAAAGATCTATAAAAAAGGAAAGCATTCTAATAGGTGGCCCATACGTGCAATAATCAGGAATTATTTTCTCTAACTTTACCCTGCCTCCCACCGAACGAGGAAGATTAAGGCAAAAGAGGGATTATCCCCACCCCACTCATTCACCGGCCAAAATGATTTTCCGTGAACATAGATTACGGGAATAAAGTACCCTCGAAACTTAAACTTTGCTGCCGCCGCTCAGGCTGCCATCCAATTGAGATTTGGAATTCTCATGATGAATCATAATTTGGGTAATTTGTATAATATACATATAGTTTGATTATAATGGCAAATATATCTATTTAGTTTTAAAAATTACAAATAATAATATGTTATTTGACTATAATTATAAATATATTCACGCAATCATGACTATATTACTATCTACTTTCAAACATGAGCATATTTGTAAATGCATCAAAATTACGTGGGTATGTAAAATTTTAAAAACAGAATAGATATATTTAAGTCTGCGAATTTGTCTATATAGTTGGCATATGGCCAATCGATGCTGCGACCAATGGAGATAAACTTGAGCGGATATTTTTAATTATAGTTAAATTATGTGAAATTTATTTGCAATTTTTGAGATTGTGCGGATACATTTACAATGGTCCAACTAGGTGGATAAGTTACAATTATCTTAAGAATTAATTGGGATAATATGCATTAGATCTACGGGCAACTTAAAATTTTTTTTTTTTAGATATGTAAAATTCGCTCTGATTTTTCACGATGTAGAATTTGATAATTTTTAAAATTTTTTTGGGTGTTTTTTTACAACAAAAAGGAACGACTGCCACGTTCCTTTTTTGATTTTTAAAAATAAAAAATAAACAAGTTCAAAAGAACTATTAAATTTCACGGTGAAGTTTACCCACATATTTTTATTTTTATTTTTTAAAGTTGCCCGTAAATCACTTTATTAGTTTATTTACGGACGACCATAGTAGAAACATACACTTCTAATTACTTCATATATGTGGCACGGATTCTATTCAAGTATGCAATTGTTGGCGTGGGTAATTTTAATGAATCCAAACTAATAATGATATGTATTTATTTAATATTCCAAAAATCATTAATATTTAAAACTTATATGTTATAAAAATTCGAAATCATTCAAAAGCATGTGACCGCTTTTTTGAAAATAAATACACAATCTGCAAAAGTTTCTACTCCATATGATATGATATTTGGAATGTCCAATAAATAAAGATCAATGAACAGCATTATTATTAGCTTAGATTTGTGTGTGACACACATTTGACATTTGATAAAATTTTTGAAAAAAGTTTGATGAGTAGCGGAGAATAATGTTAAATAAACAGGGTAGTTGTATTGGAAATTATAGAGAAAAATTAAAAATATATTATAAAAAATGTGAAAATATAATTAAAAACTAAAGCGATTTTGCAGTAAAAAGTTGTAGACCGACATGTTTTTATAATTTCAAAACAAGCTAAAATTTTTTACATTAATTTTATTAGCTCATTTTTACGGATTTACAGCACCAACTCAATGCAAGTATGAATTGTTGTCGCTGGTTATTTTTATTCAGTTGAAACTAATATTATATTAAGGGTCCAATTGGGTTGGGTTCAACCAACAAACAGTTGAACCCAAATCACGTTAAATCAGGTTGGTTTGGGTTGGATTTGGATTTGGAAGCTGGGTTGATAGGCCCGGTTCAATCCAGATTTTGAAGTTGGGGCACGCATGGCGAAGCTTGAACCCGCTGCGTTGACGTGGACAATTCCATAAGTGGTATGGATTTGCACAATTATTATTTTTATTTTCATATTAATTTAATTGATATGGGTATTGCTTTTGTGATTCTTCATAATCTTTGCCATTTTTAATATCTCTATACTTGACAGGATATCTACTTCATAATAGATGATGCTATAGATGGTTAGCATCTACTTCATAATAGATGATGCTATAACCAATCACTTTATTATTGTGAAAATTCTTTCGTCTGCTTAGTATTATTTTGCACGACCCTTATTTATAAATATATAAATTTAACACAATAAAAGAATCTGACGCTAAATTGTATTTTCAACATTTAGACTATTTAAGATATTATTAATATGCGGATAATTGACTTTATAAAATATCACTATATTCTATCACTTATGTAAATTGATCTAAGCATTTTTCATTATTTATATATGAATATATTTTTTTTGGTAAATATGTTTCACTTTAAGGTTGAAAAAATAAAAATGAAAGGAGTTATATGAAAAATCTTCTATATAACTAAGTTACCTGGAAGTAAAGTTGTACATCAATAGATTGTTAGTGAATTTATCTCTTTATCATTATTAATCATGATTACTATCTATATATTCTTTATTTTATTTTGACATGTATTACTTGATAGTCTTAGCTTCTATAAAACAACTCTTTTATGCATGAGTGTAAATGGGGTTGATACATGATTAACTCAGTTACATTTATAATACGGCTGGGAAGACATTTTGTCAAAATTAAATTATATAATTCAATTTGAATTGACTTGATTTCAAAAGTGAGTTGATTTAAATTAGTTGATTGTCAATTCGACTCGAATCTATTTCATATATTAGTATAAAATATGTTAGATTATGTAAAAAAATCTTACATTGGCACGTGATACATAAGAATTAATTAAATATTATTATTTTGAAATAAGATTATTAAACAATTATATCACTGCATAAGTCGAATATTAGAAGGTTTCCTATAAAAAGAATTAATTTTTATTTTTTCATATAAATTTATATTTTAAAATAGATTTAAATAAACAAAATATTTTAAATATTATATATTTATTAACTCAATTTTTAACTCAAACCAAAATGATTTCTATAGGGTCAAGTTAAAATGCGAAAAATAAAATTGAAAGTGAGGTTAAGTTAAAATTTTACAAGGTGAGTTAGGATTGTGTTTATCCTAACTCAAGCCAACTCGATCTAATTTACACCACTATTTCTATATAAATTTTTTGTTTTAATATTTTAATGATTGATAGAAAATACATTTATCAATTATGTTGGGTCCCATATAATGAGACTTAAAGAACTTTTGTAAAATGATGTGAATTAAGCAAAAAATATAAGCTACAATAAAGAAATAAAATCATACAAGCAAGAACACATATAGTGGTTTCGAATCTCCCTATCTTAGTCTACTCTCCAAGTATGATGATTCGGGTTACATTAGTCAACTTTAACATACAAGTTACAGTAGTATAGTTTATTCAATTGTCTTTTGGATAAGTACTAAGCTCTAGGTAGGCTTGTGAAGTAATCAACAATTTGATTCACTTTCTCTTAGTTGATTACCATCAACACCAAGGTAATACAAAGAACGAAATTTTAAACAAAAAGTAAACCGGTTTAGCACATCTGCAAGAGTAGCATATTCAATATTTGAATAATAATTTGAAGCTTTGAATCATCATAACAACTTCACTTGAGAGATACAACTTTTCTTTAAGAGTGTTCTACACAAAGGAGTAAGTTTGAATTCTTCACTCTTGGGTGCTTGGTGAAGTTTTCTTTGATGTTTCTAGCTCTCCCATGTCATCATTTTAAAGCCTTTTGAACCATTGAAATGTAGCTCAGAAGATAGCTTAAGAGGTTTTCATGAAAATCCAAACTTCTCAAAATTTGAAATTTTGGTGTCTTAAAAAGGTTGACCTTTTCTGTAAAAAAGGTTGATCTCTTGTTACTTGCATTCAGATGGAGTGTTTTCAGCATGAAAAGGTCGATTTTTTCCTTGTTTTTCAGAATTCGAATTTTAGGGAAAAGTTTTGCTTTGAGTGAGTTAATCCACTTAAGATAGGAATAAACAAATGAATTAATCTTGATTTAAGATTAACCACAATGCTAAAAGCATATTTCATTATCATTTCGTGCAACACATCTTCTGAATATTTTAATACGTAACTACTTAATTACCTTATTTTTCTATTATTATCTTTATATCCTTGGGTGTGTTTGATAATAGGTATAAAATGTAAGTTAAAACTTTTGAAACTAAAATTTTTTGACTACTATATTTTTAATTATTTTTTCGCATTTTTCTATACGACCACCCTACTTTTCAATCATTTATACACAATTATCCATACAACTAACTTATCTATTTTGACTTTATCTTTTTTACTTCTCATCATTACCCCTATCATATCACATCGTTTGACAACTTTTATTCTCTAAATTTTTTACCAAAATTTTTATTCATTCCCAGACATATCCCTAATCATTTTAAATATTTTTCTGCACATACTGCTATCTTTTTTGTCTTTAATATTTTTACTGATAATCATTATCTTTGTTATATTATGTCAAATTCTCTTTTTTCAAAAGTTCTTTGCTAATTTTTTTAAAACCATTTCTAAATAGATCATGAAAATAAATAATAATTGGGCATTCAATTGTTCAAAAAGTTAAACCTTACCACCTAGGCAATCCTATGTGAATTTTGATTGGTCGAACTTATAAATTTTAGAATATTTACATAATTCATTACCCATTTACAACCTTTGGCTTATTGAGAAAGATCAAATGAAAAGAAATAAAAGGGATAATGTATTAGAAGTGTATATGGGAAATATAAGATGATATATAAACATGAGTAAATTAGTCGGGTAGACTTTGTAAATATGCATGCCTGATTTATGTCCTCTTATTTTGAAATTTATTTGGTAATTTATATTGATATTAAAAAGTAGGCGCTTGGTTAGTAGAAATATACTTATTTTCAAAAATCAAAATAAAATATAAATTAGGTTAGACTGGTTCCATCGTTAGTTTAGATTTTTTTTTAATTACAATATTAATGTAAAGGGAATAATTTTGGTAACTTGAGCTAAATAAATGTCTTGCTTAATCCACTTAAAAAAATCTATTTACAATACTTTTTTTGTTTGTTCTTTATACACTTGTTTGCTTATATGTATTTAATATATAAATCAATTTTTACTATTTTTAGATATGTGTATATATATTTTCAATATTTTAAAATTGGGGTATTCTAAATACACACACGCAAATGTTTAAAAATTACAAAAATATATATACATATCTAAAAATGGTAAAACTACACTTAGATAAACAAATGCATGAAGAAAAAAGCAAAAAAAAGTGTTGTAAATAAGTTTTTTAAGGTGAGTTAAGAGAGACATTTACTTAGCCCGGACTAATAGAATGATTTTTAATATAAAATAATAATTAATATAAACTGTTAAAATTCAAAATTTAATTTGATTCTTCAGCTAAAGTATATTTTTATCCCATAACCATGATTAACTAAACATACAATTTAAGAGTTGTAGTAGAGAAGGTGGAAAATAAAAATATTATATTTTATTTTCTTTTTAAAATTATAATAGTGAAAACGGGAACTATAAACAAACCGGACCGTTAAATTTCTGGTTCATGGTTGGACCGATCTGATCTGGTTTTCAAAACAGTGCTTGGAATTAGTGTCCCTTTCCACCTTCTCTACAAGCGAAGCACGAAAATGGAAGATAACCAATAAGAATGCATGATAAATGAATTTCGAGGGGCTTAGCACAGTTGGCTCTGTTTGTTAGCCAGACGTCAAAATGGAACAATTAAAAAAATGAATTTCGATATTAATTTTCCATGTCAGCTATGCTGATTACGATGATAAAAAACGATGCCCATCATTATCTTGTTGATCACAGTATAATTATTTTTAATTGAGAATGGAGATGGTACTTATAGAACTTAACGGAAGTTCATGTGAAGGTGGTTTCCTTTTATACGCACCCAGTTTAATCCCATTCTCTTTCGGCTGGAGTGCTGGACCCTTCCAAACGAAAACGCATGATGGTGATGTCAGCACCGGTCCAATAGATCCAATGTTTGCTGTTCAAAATGAGGTTTTTAAGGTATGTTTGGTGATGTAACAAAAAAATTTTCAATCTAAAAATTTTTCACTCTTCATAAATACTATATTTTAATTATTTTTTCTTATTTTTTATGCAATTATCTTAATTTTTAATTATTTATATATAATTATTCATACAACTAATCTATCTATTTTAACTTAATTATTTTATTTCTTGTTATTATCTCTATTATATTACATTATTTTTTCTCATTTTAAAAACTTAAAAATTTTATTACTTTCTAAATACACCCGCAATTAATTCTCATTTAAAAACTTAAAATTTTTATCACTTTCTAAATACAGCCGCAATTAAAATGATCAGAAGTTGCATGGAATCTCATTTCTCAGCTACCAACGCAGGCTTCAATTCTTAAGGCTTTTTTTATTTTTTTAATTTTGTACCCCTGCAAATGGGACCATACGGAACTTTATTTAGAACTCTTCTGCAGACACCAACAAATCCCTTCTTTTGAGAACATTTGGTGGCTTCGTGGAAGAGGCAAGCGTGCTTTAGGAATATGTTCCCTCCACCTAAAACAACTGCAGTCGTTGAAATTGATTGCGTGGTGGCCAAGGAGAGCCATTTCTCACCCTGTCGTCCGCTCCGCTTCATAGTTCATACATGGCTCTTGGGGGGTTGCCTCAATTTGCTCTAATAATAGGGCCACATATGGTCATATATGAATTTTAAATATGAACATACAATTTCAATTAATCGTGTATTCTCATAAAAAAAAAACAAAAAAATTAATTGTGTGATTTTTTTATTTTATTGAAAATATGTAATACTATGTATATATAATACTATGCGTGTTGTCATATAGTCGAAAATATAACATAACAATGTTATTGTTGGAAGCATTATTTAAAATATAATTACGCGGTTATACTTGAAAAATAATGACAAAATTTGTGAAGTGTTGAAAATATTTAATCAACAAGTTGCGTGGAGTTACCCACTAGAGTTTGAATTGGATGCGACTGGGTGGCTTCCAAAAAAAAAAAAAAAAAAAAAGGAATTGTATCACTGCAAATGCTACTTCATTGTTCGTTCCAGGCTTGAAAACTGTAATTTCCTAATAAAATCATGGGATGAGAATTGAGATAAATATGGAAGCAGAAGATTTTCTTGTAAAATAGACCCTCTTAAATAGAAATAAAATTTGGGTTGGATTAAGCTTAAAATCAGCCTACCAACTGTGAAGTGTGAACCTGAATCTAAGAAATCAAATTTGTAAATAAAATTAAGATTAGAGTTCAAGTAATGTATCACAGGTATGCTTTTATGAAACTCCTCTTTAATTGTTGATTGAAGATTTGCTCTATTTATTATATTTAGCTATTTATATTATCGTGAAATTCCATTTATTTATTTAGTATCATTGTATATAGGTTTTAAGTATATAAATATGTAAAATCAATGTTATAAACTGATTTTTTTAAAATATCAATTTCTAAATAGTATTTTCAATATATAAATTATCTAAAATATTGTTATTATGTAGACGCGTGATTCTATAAAATGTTATTATGTTCTAATACATATATAAATAAATTTAATCATTTTTCCTAATTTATTCTTGAATGTACTTAATTTTGAGCAAATGTGGCACATGTATATATTTAATTTAGATGAAACTTAGTTTCCTAGCTAAACAAATGATGTTAAATATAATAAATGTATTGGATTTTGTATCAATTATTAACATTTAAAAAATAAAGGGGATTACATGGTATTGCTTCTACATGATCCAATTATATAGAAGCGAAGCCTATTGTATTATGTGCATAATATTTAATTAATGTTTCTTTACATTTATGTATCTTATATTATTTATATTTATGTTTGCATAGATGTTTAATATGTTGAAATTATATTGGAGGCAAATTATACTATTTTAATTTATGCTTATATTTATATTGCTTGCTTTTACATTAGTTGGTTTTTTTCTTCATCTTCTTTATATATCTTCTTTTAAAAATAAATCATATTTCTATGTTTTCTTAGGTTTAATTTGACTATGCAAATTACTATACTTTCTCAAATTAATTGGGTATATATTATTATTTTTGTCTCAATAACTTATTAATTTATATTCACGCGAAGGTTTTACAATTAACACTACTGGTTCCTACTTCTTGGGGAGATCCCTACCACTTGGAGAGAATAAAACTCGGACACTGATGCCGAGATTTTAACACCTAACCTACTCAAAATGAGGCTTCGGCATTCACCAAACTTGTCATTTTTAACTTAAATGAAAAATTATCAACCTAAATTTTAAGAATTGAGGTTTAGATTTTATAAATAGAATTATAATTAGATTTTAAATT
>JAXCLR010000081.1:56843433-56854734 GCA_035584095.1 Annona squamosa
TTGTATCATTGTATACAGGTTCCAAGTATGTAAATATGCAAAATCAATGTTATAAACTGATTTTTTTTAAATATCAATTTCTAAATAGTATTTTCAATATATAAATTATCTAAAATATCATTATTATGTAGACACATGATTCTATAAAATGTTATTATATTCTAATACATATATAAATAAATTTAATCATTTTTCCTAATTTATTCTTGCATGTACTTAATTTTGAGCAAATGTGGCACATGTATATATTTAATTTAGATGAAACTTAGTTCTTTAGCTAAACAAATGATGTTAAATATAATAAATAGATTAAATTTTGTATCAATTATCAACATTTAAAAAATGGAGGGGATTACATGGCATTGCTTCTACATGATCCAATTATATAGAAGCGAAGCCTATTGTATTATGCGCATAATATTTAATTAATGTTTCTTTACATTTATGTATCTTATATTATTTATATTTATGTTTGCATAGATGTTTAGTATGTTGAAATTATATTGGAGGCAAATTATACTATTTTAATTTATTCTTGTATTTATATTGCTTGCTTTTACATTTGTTGGTTTTTTTTATTCATCTTCTTTGGAAAAGATATATCTTCTTTTAAAAATAAATCATATTTCCATGTTTTCTTAGGTTTAATTTGACTATGCAAATTACTATATTTTCTCAAATTAATTGGGTATATATTATTATTTTTGTCTCAATAACTTCTTAATTTATATTCACGCGAAGGTTTTACAATTAACACTGCTGGTTCCTACTTCTTGGGGAGATCCCTACCACTTGGAGAGAGAATAAAACTCGACACTGATGCCGAGATTTGAACACCTAACCTACTCAAAATGAGGCTTCGGCATTCACCAAACTTGTCACTTTTAACTTAAATGAAAAATTATCAACCTAAATTTTAAGAATTGAGGTTTAGATTTTATAAATAAAATTATAATTAGATTTTAAATTTTAGCAATAGGGCTAAAAATAGGTTTGAAATAAACTTAGGTTTTATGAATCCAAGTTGCACCCCACAAGTATGCATCTTTGCATTTTGGCACATGTATATTTTCACTTTCCATAATCAACATCCCAAGTTTCAAACTCTTTCAAAATAATCTTATATGCTTGTGAGTTATAAGTCGTTTTGTTGGCTCCTTTGTCATTTTAGAAGAATTTATAACTTGTAGTCTTACAAGTGTTTCATAAATATGAATCATACGGTTTGTTTTTTAGGTTTTTATTTTTGCAAAATGCCAAAATATACATGCTAGAATCCAATTAAACCTACTCATAGGGTCTATTTTGCAAGAATCCCAAAAGGGCCTTATTTCATCTAATTTCACGGGACTAATGTTCTGTTTTTGGAGCATTAAAAGATCGAATACTGAGATGCCGTTGCTGCTTTTTTGAAAGCCTGTCATTTTTGTGTAAGGATCCAAGCAATCATCCAGATTATTCCAGAGGTAGTCCTTTTTCTATGGTGGCCCACCTCTGGCCTTTCCTCACATGAATCCCAAACTCGAATAATGCGCTGGAGCAGACCTCCTTGAATGGGCTGGGCGGAACCCATTTCTCTTCTTTCTACTCTTCAAGCTAATCGTGATTAATTTCTTCTTTCTAATTTTCAAGTTAATCCTGATCAATTTCTTAGAATTACATTAATAAAAAATGAAAGAAAAAGGTAAGACATGATATTTGTAGCATATATAGGAATTTATTAGCCATAAAAGGGAATAAATATGAATAAGAAAGTCGATGACTTAAAAAACAGGACCATCAAGGAAAACACATTCTGTGCTAAAAGGGAAAAAATTTCCCACTTTCATGCTATACATCTTTTGAATACTTTGATATTTTAACTACTTCGTTACCTTATTTTTCTATTATTATATTTTTATTCCAATCATTTTAAATTTTTTTATGCAACTACCAATATCTGTTTTGTCTTTAATCTTTTTTACTCATATTCATTATCTTTATTATGTCATGTCAAATCCTCTCTTTTCGAAATTTTTTGCCACTTTTTTTTATACTTTACTAAATAGATGGTGAAAATAAATAATAATTAAGCTAAACTCATTAATAACTACTTAGTTTAGTTGGTCAAAAAGTTAAACCCTACCGCCTAGGCTATATCTTATGTGGATTTTGATTTGTAAAACTTAAAAATTTTAGTATATTTAGCATGTGTTCCAAACCATACAAGATTTTTAGATCGAATATGTATTTAGGATGAAAATATAATGATATGTATTGAGAATTAGTAATGTTGTAAAAATCCATCTTGAAAATTAGAAAATTGTCTTAGGAATGATGATGCAAATTCAATGCAAAAACCTTGTAGGGCTTGGAACACGCCCTTACAAAATTCATTTTCCATTTGCAACTTTTGGCTTATTGAGAGAGAGAAAATGAAAAGAGGCATAATGTATTAGAAGCGTATATATGAAATATAAAATGATATATAAGCACACTATTTTTTATAGTCGTCAGTAAATGAATTCTATATTTTTTGTAAATATGCGTGCCTGATTTATGTCCTCATATTTTTGAAATGTATTTGATATTTTATCTTGATATTTAAAAATAGGCGTTTGGTCAGTGGAAACTGGAAATATGCTGATTTTCAAAAATCAAAATAAAACACAAATTAGGATAGACCGGATCAATTTTTAGTTCAGACTATTTTGAATTGCAATATTAATATAAATTAGTTATCATGTAAACTGTTAAAATTCAATGTTTAATTCGATTCTTCAGATAAAGTGTATTTTTATCTCGTAATTATGCTAAACTACGCATGTAATTTAAGAGGTGCACTAGAGAAGGCGAGAAATAAAAATATTTTATTTTATTTTCTTTTTAACACTGTAATTGTGAAAAGTGAAAATGGGAACTATAACCAAACCGGAACAATAAATTTTCCGTTCATGGTTGGACCGATCTGATCTGGTTTTCAAAACAGTGCTTGGAATTAGTGTCCTAATGTAACTACCAATGAAGAAACAAATGTTCTCCACGCAAGCAAAGCTCAAAAATAGGAGATGATGGATTTTCAAATTGAATATTTACTGATTACCAATAAGAATGGGTGTCAAATGAATTTCCAGGGGCTTGGCGCAGCTGGTTCTGTTTGTTAGCCAGGCATTGTAAAAATGGAACAATTAAAAAACAAGAATTTCGATATTTATTTTCCATGCCAGCTATGCTGATGGCGATGATAAAAAACGATGCCCATCATTATCTTGTTGATCACAGTGTAATTATTTGTACTTGAGAATGGAGGTGGTTCCTATAGTACTTAATGGAAGATCAAGCCAAGATGGTATGCTTTTTATACATATGCAGTTTAATTACATTTTCTTTCAGCCGGACCTAGGGGTGGGAATCGGGGCCGGCCGTACCGGATTAGGGTATGCCTAACCCTAACCCTATTTTTTAAAATTTGAGTTTGACCCTATTTTTATAACGGATCAGGATAATATCGATTTAGCCTCTACTTTTTTTCGTAAGTTCTAAGACAAGCTTCGAGTTAGTATCGGTTTCGGGACAGCAGGTTAGGTAAAAAATATGGGTTAAATAAGATGATTTTAAGAATTTATATTCGTATCAAACATAAAAATACATCTATACTAAATTTAAATGTTATATGCTTCAATATTTCACTAATTATTAAAAAACATATCATTAATATAACAAAACATGAAAAAATATAGTATAAATTTATGAAAACTGTTTAATATGTAATTATATGTGAGAGTTATATATATGTGCGAACTCTTCTTATATTCTTATATTGTTTTTTAAATAAATTGATTCTTCTACTATTATTATAGTTAAATATACAAAAATGAGAATTTTTAAAGAAACATAATAATAAAATTTAAACATAGGTTTATAATTTTAATAAATTAATATATGTGGGGTGGGTCGGGATTCTTTAGGTCAGGACATGGTTGATCCACTTCGACCCTATTTTTGAATTCAGATAAAAATTTATGATCCATCCCTATGTCGAGTAAAAAACACATTGGTCTTGCCGGTCAAAAAATGGGATGGGACAAGATTTGGTAATGGGTTGACTCGCCCCAATTCCCACCCCTAACTGAAACATTCCAAACCAAAAGCGCATGATGGCTACATTGTCAGCAGTCCAATAGATCCAATGGTTGCTATTCAAAATAAGGATTTTGAGGTATGTTTAGTAACATGAAAAAATTTTCCAATCTAAAACTTTTCATACTTAATAATTGTCATATTTTTAATTATTTATTTATATGTTTCTATACAATTGTCATAGTTTTCAATTATTTCTATGTAATTACTTATATAACTAATCTATTTTTTTAACTTTATTTTTTCTTTCTTATTATTATCTCTATTATATCACATCATTTTCTCTTATTTTAAAAACTTAAAAATTTTATCCCATCCCAAATACGGGCAGCAATTGTATGCACATAGGTGTACTACACCTATTTTTTTATTTTTTTAAAATTTTTTTCTTGAAGCTATTAATCTAGGTGTATTTAACATATAAATTTTTACCATTTTTGAAGACTATTAGATATTTTTTTTAGATTTTTAAAAATCAATGACGGTTTTAGTAATTTAAAATTACTAAAAATACTACTGATTTTTTAAAATCTAAAAAAATATATTTAAAAGTCTCGAAAAATGGTAAAAATTAATAAATATGTTAAATACACTTAGATTAACCGCTGAGTAAAATAACTTTTTGAAAAAAAATAAAAAAAGGTTGTGTGCACTAGGTGCATTCCATTGCAACCCCCCAAATACACCCTTAATTAAAATGATCATAAGTCGCATGAAATTTGTTTAATTTTTTAATGGAAGTAATTAAATGAGATTTAAAAATATTACAAATTATAGAAAATTTAGTCTTAAATCACCAAAAATAGCGCAACAGAATGCTTATGATGATGATGATGATGATGATGAAGTCGCGTGAAATCTCAATTCTCAACTACCAACGCAGGCTTCAATTCTCATGGCTTGTTTTTCATTTTTTTAATTTTTGTACCCCTGCAAATGGGACCATATGGAACTTTAGACCTCTTCTGCAGACACCAACAAATCCCTTCTTTTGAGAACATTTGGTGGCTTCGTGGAAGAGGCAAGCGTGCTTTAGGAATATGTTCCCTCCACCTAAAACAACTGCAGTCGTTGAAATTGATTGCTTGGTGGACAAGGAGAGCCATTTCTCAGTCTGTCGTCTGCTCCGCTTCATACACGGCTCTTGGGGGGTTGCCTCAATTTGCTCAAATAATAGGGCAACATATGGTCACATATGAATTTTAAATATGAACATACGTTTTCAATTAATTATGTGATTTTTCGATGTTATTGAAAATATGTAATACTATGTGTATATAACACAATGCATGCTGTCATATAGTCGAAAATATAACGCAAAAATGTTATCGTTGGAAACATTATTTAAAAATATAATAATGCGATCAGACTTAAAAATAATGATAAAAATATGTAAAGAATTGAAAATATTTGGTCATATTCAGGTTCTTACATCTTTGAAAATAACCACGGCTCTTTTAAAATTGGGAAAATTTCTTTTGTACCAAATGCATTTTCACTTAATTCTTAATACACCTGTAACCTTTTACAAATTTATCTTATATCCATAATATTTTATTCTAAATTCTTATCATGCCCACACCATTAACACAGTGAGTTCTCTTCTATAAAATTCCAGTTTTACATAATACTACCATTTCTCACTTATATTAAATTTATTACATTCATTGTAATTAATATAATTGATATATTTAAGAAGGACTTCTATTTATTGGTATCATGGTGCATAATCTTATCTACAAAATGTGTAAAATTAACACAATAAAATGATTTGATACTCAATACCAATATTAAAAATTATATTTTTAATATTTAAATTATATAAAAATCTCACAAATATTAAAAATATCATTAGTATATGAATAAATAAATTTATTGAATATTATTACATCTTAATTCACATGTCAATACATTTTAACATTTTTCATAATTTATATATGAATATTTATTTTTAAGCAAACATTGCTCATATTAACATTTGATTTAAGTAAAACTTAGTTTTCTAACTAGTAATAAAACTTTTCAATAAATTTTTTTATGATTATTTTAATTTTAATTATTTCTTCATATTTTTCTATATAAATACCATACTTTTTAGTTACTTATACACATATAACTATACAATAAATTTATCTAATTTAACATTATTTTCTTTACTCTTTGTTATTATCCAGTTATATCACACAATTTTCTTCTATTTTAAAAATTTTTATACCAAAGAATTTTTATTCAAAAGTTTTATCACTTTCAAAACGTATTTCAGAACTTCTTAATCTAGAACTTTACTCTCGATAATTATCTTATTTTTAATCATTTTTCATACTTTCTCATATAATTACTATACTTTTCATAACTATCTATACATATAACTTATTTATTTTAATTTTATTCTCTTCATTCCTCATCACTATCTCTATCATATCATATTTTTTTTTACCATTTTAAAAAATTTTACACTAAAAAGTTTTCATCCAAAATTTTATCACTTGCTAAACTCACCTTTAATAAATAATGCTAAATGTAATGACAAGAGTAAATTTTGTCCACATAAACAAGTTATAAAATTAAACATATGTCCACATAAATTATATTTATGTCAATAAGTCAAAAAGTTAAATGAGAAATGATCCTCTTAACCTAAGTTAAGTAATGACTTACTTAGCCATCTCAAAAAATCCATTAAATTATTTTTTTGCTCTTTTCTTTTTACACTTGTTTATGTAAGTGTATTCAGGATGTGTTCGGGAAGTAATAAAATTCTTTAACGTGAAAATTTTTTAATGTGATATGATAAGAGTAATGATAAAGAATAAAAAAAATTAAAATAGGTAAATTAATTTTATGGGTGCAAATGATTTAAAAGTAGAGTAATTTTTAAAGGAAGATTAAATAAATAATTTAAAAATATGGTAGTAGAAACTAGAAAATTTTGGATGAAAAGTTTTGTTTTTTTAATAAACGTACCCTTAATATACAGGGCTCCGCTTCTATCTAAGCTGATTACACAGAAACATGATAATTGACTGAAAATTTAATCTATTTATTGTATTTAACATTTATTTATCTAAGAGACCAAGTTTCATCAAAATCAAGTATATGTATGGGGCCAAATTTGCTCAAATATATATATATATATATTCATGTGTAAATTATGAAAAATACTTAGATCCATTCACATATATATTAAAATGTAATAATACTTTATAAAATTATTTATTCACATGGTATTGATACTTAAGAAGGACTTCTATTTATTGGTATCATGGTGCATAGTCTTATTTACTAAATGTGCAAAATTAACACAATAAAATGATTTGCTACTCAATACCAATATTAAAATTATATAAAAATCTCATAAATATTAAAAATATCATTAGTATTGAATAATTTATAGAATATTATTACATCTTAATTCACATGTCAATGTATTTTAACATTTTTCATAATTTATATATGAATATTTATTTTAAGCAAACATTGCTCATATCAATATTTGATTTAAATAAAACTTAGTTTTCTAACTAGTAATAAAACTGTTCAATAAATTTTTTTCATGATTATCTTAATTTTAATTGTTTCTTCACATTTTTCGATATAACCACCATACTTTTCAGTTGCTTATACACATATAACTATGCAATAAATCTATTTAATTTAACCTTGTTTTCTTTACTTCCCATTATTTTCCTATCATATCACATTGCTTTCTTATATTTCAAAAGCTTTTATACTAAAAATTTTTCATTCAAAATTTTTATCACTTTCTAAATGTATTCTAGAACTTCTTAATATGAAACTTTAGTCTCAATACTTATCCTATTTTTAATCATTTTACATACTTTCCCTCATAATTACCCTACTTCTTAATCATTTTTATACAACTAGGTATCTATACCACTAACTTATTCATTTTAACTTTATTATCTTCACTCCTCATCACAACCCCAGTCATATCATATTATTTTTTATCATTTTAAAATTTTTACACCAAAAAATTTTTATCCAAAATTTTATCACTTGCTAAACTCATATTTAATAAACAATGCTAAATGTAATGAAAGGAGTAATTTTGTCAACATAAACAAGTGATAAAAGTAAATGCATGTGCACATAAATTATATTTATGTCAATAAGTCATAAAATTAAATGAGAAGTGATCCTCTTAACCTGAGACACCTCAAAAAATTCATTAGGTTATTTTTTTACTTTTTTCTTTTTTCACTTGTTTATATAAGTGTTTTCAGGGTGTGTTCATAAATTCTTTAATGTAAAAATTTTTAAATAAGAAAAATAATGTGATATAATAAGAGTATTGATGAAGAATAAAAAGAATAAGTTAAAATTGATAAATTAATTTTATGGGTGCAAATGATTAAAAAGTAGAGCAGTTTATAAAAGAAGATTAAAGGAATAATTTAAAAATATGGTAGTTATAGAAAATAAAAAATTTTAGGTGAAAAGTTTTATTTTTTAATGAACATACCCTTAATATATAGGGCTCCGCTTTTATTTAAGCAGGTTACACAGAAGTGGTCCCATGTAACCTCTTACTTTTTAAGATATTGATAATTAATTAAAATTTAATCCATTTATTATATTTAATATCATTTATTTATTTAGGATAGCAAGTTTCATCCATATCAAGTATGTGTATGAGGCCAAAATTGCTCAAAAATGTATATATTCACGTGTAAATTATGAAAATACTTAGATCCATTCATATATATATATATATATATTAGAATATAATAATACTTTATAGAATTATTTATCCACAAGGAATTGATATTTTAGTGGTTCAGATGTTGAAAAAATACTTTTAAATTGATATTTTAGCATTAAACCATTTTATTATATTGATTTCACATATTTATAGATGAGACCCATATATAGTGATTAAAAAATGAAAAAGTTTTCAAGATACTAAAAATGATGCTAAATATAATGGACGAAGTAGATTTTTCATCAACAATTAAGATTTTAACAATGGAGTAGGTTACATAGAAGTGAGACCGTAATATATAAATCAAGTTTTACTATTTTTAGACATTTGTATCTATATTTTTAAGAGTTTTAAACATACGGGTATTTTGGCCATTTTTAATGGATGAAAATGGCTAAAATACCTATATATTTAACTTGTCACTTTTAACTTAAATGAAAATTTATTGACCTAAATTTTAGGAATTGAGATTTAGATTTTATAAATAAGATTATAATTAGATTTTTAGATTTTAATAAGAGAGGTAATTTAGTTAAATCGGCCTAAGTTAGACTTTAAAAATTCAAAAATGGTAAAATTTAGTTTATAAATTAAACATACATAACTTTACATGTCCATGAAAAAATAAAAAATATGTTTTATGGCTGGCCGCATGTGATGAGGTATATTTTAAACCATGGGTCTACTATGATTATACGATTGATTTTAGTTTATGAAATTATGTAATTTTTCATTTGCAAAAAAAGGAGAAAAAAAGAGAAAAAATTAAAACAAAAGAAAAATTGATAAAAAAAAAGAAAGAAGAGAAAAAAAGAAGAAGAAGAAGAAAAAAGAGAAAAAAAAGAGAAAAAAAATTACAAATGGCTAAAAAAAATTTATGATAGCCGAGAGTTTTTTTTAGTTACAAAAAGAAAAAGGTTGCAAAAAAAAAGATAAGAAAAAAAGCCAAAAAAATATGATTGGCAAGTCAAGGCGAAATATATATATGTGTATAAATAAATTAAGGGCTTTTGCTACAAAGAATTTAATTAAAGATGTCTGGCGTCAGAAATGTCAGCAGCAAATATTAGTAAATTTAATTGCAAACAAAGATAATCTAATAAATTTAATTCAAGATAGAAAATATTTTAGTAAAATAGATTTTGGGGGCCGGTTCCTCTTTGTTTTATTCTAACACGAATTGTAGCTCATATAAATAGTTTTTGAGAACTACTAACCCTGTTGTTTCTGAGTCTATAATGTTACGAATTTCTTCCAATTGTTTTACTAAAGCTGGGCTTCCTATTTCTTCTATTTGATTGAGTTTATCTATAGAGTCAACAGTTTCTTCAAGATTTTTTATTATTTCTTCTATTTTATTTATAATATCAAATTTTAATTCAAGACTTCTGGTATGTTTTAAGAGAGGGTTTTTACTTCTTTTATAATATCATGAGCATCATACCAATTCATTTTTAGAATAAGTTAAAGAGTACGGTTGTCAGGCTCATCTTTGTAATGCAAAGTTACCGGTGGTTTAGTTTTTTGCGGAATTGTTAAAATTTTCTAATTTTCTTTATTTCAATTTCAACTCTTAGTTCTTGAACTTCATCATCTAAATTTTCTTTCTTTTCTAATAATCTATTGTATATTTCTGCATTATTTTTAATTGTTTCGTTCTTTTCAGTTATAACTTTTGCAAATATTTTAGTTATATATACTACATTTTTCAGAATAGAAAACATTTTAATTTTTCTTTAGAGTTGGCTCGTTACTTGTATGGAGATTTTTGAATAATTTTCCTGCTTTTAATAGGCTCTCACAAGCATAGCTTTTCTTTTTGTTCTTCAGTTGAAGGTTTATCCTTTTTGCATTACTTCTTTTAGTTTTACTGTCTTATTAATATAGTCTATTTCTTCTTTCTTTCGCATCCATCCTTAAAGCAGAAAATTCCAACCCTAATGGTATATATATATATGAGATCCAATCCTGTGCAGTCGGACTGCACCGTAATTACGGTGCAGTCCGTTGTAAAATGGACCCCACACATATTAGATTGTAGTAAAACTTTATACTCTCATTTATCCATATATAAATCATACTTTAGACAGTTTAGATGTTGAAAAACCACTTTAAACTTGATATTTACATTAAACTATTTTATTATGTTGATTTTGCACCATTTTAGGATTGGGACTACACACATGTTGGATTTGGATGAAAATTGGAATGCTAATAAAGTGACTAATTCTAAATACAATGCATAGGGTGGATTTTTTATTTATGATCAGGTACAGTCGCATGCTCTGGATTATTTTCCTATATATATATATATATAAAAGAGAGCGTGTGTGTTAGAGCGCGCATGCCAGTGTCTATTTCTTATATTTTTCTTGAATTATGTAACAATTTCTTATATTTTTCTTGAATTTTTGAAAATTTATTAATATTTTTTTATTTTTTGAATATAATAGAATCTA
>JAXCLR010000081.1:56896560-56915568 GCA_035584095.1 Annona squamosa
AAATGTGAAAAAATAATTAAAAAATAGAATAATTATGGAGAGTGAAAAGTTTTAGATTGAAAAGTTTTAATTGACGTTTTTTTATGCTAAACAAACGCACCCAAAAAAGTAAAAAGCAGAAAAGGGTAAAACAGTCAATAACACTTAGAGAAAGGCGGGTAGTGACGAAATACATGTATAGGTATACACGTGGCAGCTCTTAGGTTGCTGTGGTTGGATGGGCCCTTATTTTAATGGCTTCGATCGGTGGACTCATTCCAATTGTGCCTTTTTTGAATTATTGACCGTTAGGCAGGCAGCTGGTGCAGAACCCGTTTATATCGAACTATAATCACACGTATGCACATCAAATCTAACACGTGTGCTGATAGTTTGGCAGAAGCTACCGGAGGTCCGATCTTTTCTTATAAAAACCGGTGCAATTTATAGCCCAGAAAAAATTTCATCTATTTACACTTGCAGGAGATTATATAAATTTAAGTAACACAAATTTTCAAATGAGTAAGATCTGAAAAATCGATAAAGCAATCCCGTTGAGTTAATAATAATACCCCCTAAATTTTTACTATTTTTTTAGATTTTTAGATTTTTTTAAGGATTTTTAAAAATTAGTAGTATTTTTACTAATTTAAAAACTAAAATGTCGCTGATCTTTAAAATTTGAAAAAAATTTAAAAATCTCCAAAAATGTAAAAATTTATATATATATATATGTGTGTGTGTTAAATACATTTAGATTAACGGTAGTGTAAAAAAAAATTTTAAAAATAAAAATGAATATTTCTATTCAGGTACTCCGAGTCTGAGTACACCTAATGCTAATTATAATGGAAATGGAGCCTAATGCCAGTGCGTCATGAGTATCATGTCAATGGCATTGGAGCAAGATGTATAAAATACACGGTACGTCGATTTATAATCATGGCATTGCCACTGGCCAAAACTATTCATTCTTTCACGGGAATGACTCCATCTATTTCACTAGTTGAAAACCTATCTACTTATAATATTACAAAGGATTATCCATTCATTAAAACCATATTCAATTGTTGTATAGCAATTAAGTACAGGACTTATTTCATAGAGACAAATATAATTTAGTTATTTTGACATGAGTACACAATTACATATTGTTAAATAGCTGGTGTGTTTGGGGAGAAATAAAATTTTTGAAAGAAAACTTTTCAGTATAAAAGTTTTTAAAATGAAAAATAATGTAACATAATAAGAGTAATGATAAGAAATAAAAAGAATAAAGTTGAAACCGATAAATTAGTTATATAATTAATTGCATAGAAATATTAAAAGATAAGGTAGTTGTATAGAAAAATATGAAGAAATGATTAAAAAATAGAATAATTGTAAAAAATAAAAAGTCTTTAGAAAATTTTAGGCATAATCAAACACACGTTGCATATGTTCGGTTTAAATGATTAAAAAATACATTTAAACTGAACATATGCAAGGTGTGTCAAAATTTTTGTAGAAATATCATTGACTATTTTTTAATATGGTATTACAACTAGAACTATGTACATTTATTTTTGGGTAATAGTCCAATACTTGCAAAAAGCATGCTTCACGCTTATTCTTAATTTTAAAAAATGTAATCCATTTATCATGTTTAACACTTCTTATTTTATAGTGTTATCAAAAATAAAGATTTCATTACAAACTTGTAATAATTAGCAACTTTTGAGAGTGGACGTATAACTATTAAAATTTTCAAATTTATAAATTATAAATATCATATATGAAAGTTTGTAATACCACATGGATAAACATAATAAATAATTTAAATTAAAAAATAATTTAAATTTTAAAAATAAAAGATAAGCCTAGAAATCTATACTTATGATAAGTATTAAATGGTTACCATTTATATTTATCTCTATCTACTCATGTTACTTATGTTTATATACACCTTCCAATATTATGTACATGACTTTTTTTTTCAATATGTTATAAAATGGTTTTGAGCTTGTTAGTCAAGACTAACATAAGCTTATGTTAGTCTAGGTTAAAAGGTATATTTTTAAAAATTTTTAGGCTTTAATGAAATTTTTTTTCAAGTTTATTGAGGGAGTGTTCGGTATTTGATAAACATTTTAAAAAAAAATCTTTTGATGAAATATTTTTTTAAATGAGAGAAAGTGATATGATATAATAGAAGTAATGATGAGGAATAAAAAGAATAAATTAAAATGAGTAATTGTATGAAAAGTCGCGAAAAAATGATTGATAAATAGGATAATTATATAAAAAGATATGGAGAAATTATTAAAAAAATAAGATAATTATAAAGAGAAAAAAGTTTTAGATGAAAAGTTTTAGTTAATACCGAAAACACCCTTAGTTTATGTACCAAAATCTACAACTTTCGGATATTTTGATTTTCAAGAATCAATATTTTTGAAGGTAAGCGAAAAAAATATTTTTGAAGGAAAAATGACTTAAATACCCCTCAAAATGTTGAATTTTGCAAAAAAAAAAAAATTTATAAATTTAAAATGTTTGATTTTTAATAGGATGTATTTAATTTATAAATCAAGTTCTACCATTTAAGAGATAAATATATATTATTCCTAAATATAAATCAAGTATCCAAAATTGATTAAATATTCATAAATCAAGTATTTTGTTCATATACTAAGTTTACCCAATTACCTTGCATTTAAAAGTTTGAAAATATATATTTTTAAAATTAGTAAAACTTAGTTTATATATTAAATCCATCTAGATTAATATTTTATAAAAAATAAAAATATAATTTGTGGCCGACCTAAATGGCTATATATGATCAATTCACTATATATTAAAGTATGTGCACACTATAGCATGAGAACTCATAACCTAGCATTGAAACTCCATATTCTAATTCCATATCCTTGTTTTGTTCTTGTTTTTTGCATTGTCTCTGCCTAATAAGCAATTCTTCACCTCTTGACTGTGTGTCTAAAATTCCCCATAATTCTTGTGTGGCTAAACATTTCGATCCCACCAACTCTGGTCATCCCAATCTCAATTGCCAACTCCGAAGGTGATCAATATTTGAAGTTTAAGGATATAATTATATTATTAATTTTTTATTGTAGATTATTCAAATGTTGTGAATTATTGATGAATTATAGAATTTAGCTCGAGCTTTATTGTCATTTACCTCAACGTAGTTGCTAGAGGTAGATGGAAAGAAGGTATATTTTTATTAATGCTAAATATGATTTATTCACGTAAAATATGCATTTTTGTTGATACTGTGCTAATTAGCTAATAAGTGATTTTGTAGCGTGTAGAATGCTATGCTAATATTCATTGCTATTACTTACTACATTTCTAAACGTGATGCCTCATTAAAAAACTATTCCCACATGAGATAGAAGACGGGGGAAATAGAAAAAGAGTGCATTCAGTATTATTCATTAGAATTATTGTTATCCTTACATAAAAATATTGAAATGCAAGCTCCAAAAATTGTAAAACTTAGTTCATGGATTAAATATACTTAGGGTGCGTTTGGCATTTGCAAAAGAACGGTGACAGTTTTTCGTCACGTAAAAGTTGTCGCATCATGCTGCCGCATATAAATTTTGAAATGTCATCGCGTAAAAAACCGTGGGGGAGATTAATGTACTGCTACAAATTGTCCATGCTGGCGCCGGCAAAAAAAACTATTGACGACTTTGCCGTAGTATGCTGGGGAAGATAAAGGATGACAGACGACGACCGAATACCTGAAGTGACAGGTTTTTCCTACACCCCCTTGGTCAATGAAAAGTTTACCATGATTTTACACGTTTTTGTAAATGCCAAACACACCCTTAAAGTAATAATTTTATAAAAAGCAAAAAATCTAAAAAGTATATTTTGGGCTAGTACATGGTTTCTACCGTGTAGCCGGATGTATAAAATCATCCTATTTATAAATTTATTTAGATACAAGGGTATTTTTATCACGTTAAAAAGAATTTAGGGTCTGTAGCTAACTTGTAATTTCAGGTAAACTTTGTAGGTACAAAGATAAATTTCATAAAAGTCATGACACATATGCAAGTTCGGCCAAATCTTCTAGGTATCGATGCAAAAATCTTAAAATTTTTTATTTTAAAAATTCCTAATTTTTTTTCGGGAATCAAAAACTCCTAAATTTTAAGATAGCTTTATTCTAACAGAAAAATTTAGGAAATAAATTTGTACTAAAAGTTGATGAGATATAAGGTTTATTTTCCTAATATCGATATTATTTTCAATATCATCTTTTTAGTTAGTTGCTTACATGATAAATAATTATAAAAGGATATTTCTATTTATTGATATCATATCCAACAAATATGATAATATTTATTAATTATCTATATTATATTCTATAAATATGATATATTTCTTGTTTATCAATATTATCTTTTTAATGCTTATTTTTGGGAAGAATGTTAAATCAATTTTAAGTCTGTCGATGGGAATTTAATCATTAAAAATAAAATAAAGAATTATTTTATTATTTACTAACAATTATATATATTTTATTTTATCTTTTGAGATACCAATTTAATTAATTTAAAAATTAATATTATAATTATTTTCTAGAATAAATTGATATTTGAGAATATATTATTATATGGGCTTGCTTCCATGTAATCTCCTTTAATTTCAAAATTTTGATTTTTGATGAAAAATTTAAACAATTCATTGTATTTAATATTATTTGTTTAGCTGGGAGATCAAATTTCATCCAAATTTAATATTTGCATAGGCTGCATTTGCTTAAAAATAGAAACATCTATGTGTAAATTAGAAAAAAAGCTTAAATTCATTCACATATGTATTAGAATATAACAACACTTTATAAAATTATTTATCCACATATTTGAAAATATTACTTGACAATAAATATTTAATATTAAATCATTTTATTACATTAATTTTACATTTTTGTAGATGAGGTTCATATACAATGGCACTAGACAAATAAAAAAAATTATATGATAATATAAAAAAATTATAGATGAAGTCAATTTTTCATCAACCATTTAAATGTTAAAAATGGAAAGAATTATATAGAAGAAAGGTTTTATAGAAGCACTCATGATTCTTGATTGATTATTGTATAGTGCATATACATACTCATGTATAGTGTTTATTTTTAGAAAATATTAAAAATTAGTATAAATGTGTATTAGATTTATATGTGTTTAGGAAGTCACGAAACTTTTAATTAAAAATTAAGATAATTATATATGAATATGTGAAAAAATATTTAAAAATAAAATAATTATAAAAAGTAAAAAATTTTACCTTGAAAAGTTTTTACTTGAAACAAACATGCCCAATTTCGAATCCTCGTGTGAAGCATTTATCTTCTGCTCCAACCCTGCCAATGTCAGTTATGTTCATGACAATGATTAAAAAATGATCCCATCATTATTTGTTGATCAGAGTACAAGTATTGTACTTGAGAATCGGGATGGTGCCTAAAGTATTTAATGAAATTTAAAGCGAAGGTGGTTTGCTTTTATATGCACACAGTTTAATTAAATTTTCTTTCGGCTGGTCTCTGTCGGCAGCAGTCCAATATATCCAACGGCTGCTATTCAAAATGAGATTTTAATAAAATGGTGCCAAGATGGCGTGGAATCTTAATTCCAATTTCCCAGCTGCCAACATAGCCTTCTATTCTCATGGCTTTTTTAGTATTTATTATTTATTTTAATTTTGTACCCATTAAAAATGGGAACATTTTGAGCTTTAGACCTCTTCTGCAAACGCCAACAAGTCTCTTCTTTTGAGAATTTTGGTGGCTTCGAGGAAGAGGGGAGCGTGCTTTAGGAATATGTTCCCTCCAACTTCAATAGCTGTCTTTGAAATCGAATGCTTAGAGGCTAAGGAGACTGCGAGGGCCATTTGTCAGTCTTGTCTGTCCGTTCCGCTTCATATACGGCCCTTTGTGTGGGCGGGGCGGGGGATGGGTGGTGGAGATTTGCTCTAATAATGGGGCCACGTACGGTCACATATGAATTTAAATTTGAACATACATTTTCAATTAATTATGTAATTTTTTGATGTTATTGGAAATCTATAAAACTATGTATGTTGTCATATGGTTGAAAATATAACAATAAACAAATATGTTATCGTTGGAAATATTATTAAAAACTATATCTGATGCGGTCATAAAAATATGTAAAGTGTTGAAAATATTTGGTCATATTTAGGATCTTGCATATTTGAAAAAACTACGCTTATTTTAAAATTTAACCCCTTTTAATCCTTTCATTTTCTTCTCTTATCTTTTAAACATATTTTTTAGAAGGTCATTGAAAATAACCTTTTCAAAAAACAATTTATTGATTGAAAATAACCTTTAAAAAAAACAATTTATTCTCTTATAATCATTTTAGTTTTTTCTGTCTCTTAAATCTATTTCTACATATATTTGTATCTTATTTTTTATTAATATATATATATATATATATATTAGATCATCTAATATTACAATCTAGTACATGCATATCCTTATAAAATAAAGGAACATTTCTTATAGGGATCCGATCCTGTGCACTCGGATGCATTAACTAATTTTTTATATTTTTAAAATTTTTTATATAACTGTTAATCTAAGTGTATTTAATATATGTATCGATTTTTAACACTTTTGAAATATTTTAGATGTTTATTTTTTATTTTTGAAAATCAGTTACATTTTAGGTAATTTAGGTTATTTAAAACTACTAAAATGCCACTTATTTTCGAAAATAAAAAATAAATATCTAAAATAATCTAAAAATGGTAAAAATGATATATATGTTAAATACACTTAAATTAATAGTTGTATAAAAAAATTTTAAAAATAAAAAAATGAGTTAAAATGAGTTTAATACACCCAAGTGCAAAGGATTGAGTTCCTTTATATATATATATACATATGCACATGTATAATCCGTCTTATAGAGAGGAACATTTCTTATTCTATCTCAATGTATAATCCGTCTTATAGAGAGGAACATTTCTTATTCTATCTCAACATTAGGGAGATTTTTTCATAACCTTCAATACTGTAGGAGAGGAGAGTCGATACCATGACCTCTAGCATAGCTGTAAAGTGACGTACCATGCGGAACGTACATTGAAGACCCAAATCTGTTAGACGTACAAGTATCTTGAAAAGACATGGATTATCAACGAGCAATGATTCAATGTGTACGGCTGCATTTACAGGGCATGAGAGCCTCAATTCTCCAATCTCTATTAGTTGCTTATTTTTTGATTTCGAACTACTTTTTAAAATTTGACCCATTTATTATCTTTATTACTTGTTCAGGATGGTCTCATGCATTAAGATAAAATGTGAATAAGATAAATAGTGTGATTAGAAATGGAAAAAAATAGTATTTAAAATGTAAAAAATGTAAGCTGGGTATGGATTGACAAATGAGAAGTTGTATTATAAATTGAAAAAGTATTGTTGGTAATGGAAAATTTCATCCTAAGCCATATGATCATTTTGAATTTGCGTTTAATATATTTTGTTTTTATCATGTCACTAAAAGTAATTTTCATTAAAAATTTACATTTTTATAAAAATATTATTTTTTATTCTTGTTTATACACTGTAACAATTAGTATTACAATAAGACACTTTTCACAACTCTTACACTATAAAAGAATTTTTCTTTAAGTGTCCTCCACTCAAGAGAGACTCAAATCAGCGTCTCCTGCAAAAGAGAGAAATGATACTACCACTAGGGCACCGTCATAATTTGCAAAAATATATAATATATGAAAGTTCTTTATTTTTGTATTTTTTATGATCATAGAGTATTCAAAAGTATAAAAGCGGTCTAAATGGGACAAGAAGCTTGAACGAGGACAAGTTATTGTGGATTTGAATTAAAAAAAAAACGATATTGAAAATTAAAAAGTAAAGTAGTTATATATTGAAAAATTAGAAAGTGTATGGAAAATAAAAAATTTAGAATGAGAAATTTCATGTCATTCACATTCCATTCTGCCCCTTGCATATAAAGCTGTGGTGAGAATTTATTAAATCATTGTTCCCTGTTAATTGCTATCGTAACTTTATAACTTGTATGCAGAGCTACATGGAGTTGAAGGCGGGCAATTGCCCCACATTTCAAAAGTTACTTAAAAATATACTTGCTTTCTATATAATTGCCCCCTTCTAAATAATATTATGCCTCCCTCGTGATAATACCATACCCTCCTTAATGTCAGTTTGCCCCTTCTCCTCCCCAAATGTCCTAGTTCCCACTGATATAACTTGATCATTGTTTCTATTTTTTCTTACAAATATTGGGGTCCTTTTGGATTGTTTCTATTTTTTCTTACAAATACCGGGGTCCTTTTCGATTGTTTCTATTTTTTCTTACAAATACTGGGGTCCTTTTCGATTGTCCATGGAAATTTAAGTGGAATATTGATTCCTTGCATGAGAAGAGGCTAAAAGCCATAATACATGGAGGCATACAGGCATGATCCAATTAGTCCGATATAACAGTTTCATTCGTTAGTTGGAGCCGTTAACGATATTTTTGTTATCATGTAAAAAAATAATTCAACAAAATGTATGGACACGATTTTATTTTGATTATCAAGGTGAGCCTAAATGGGAGTGGCACACTAGCTAGTGGTATCCGGTATTACCCAGACCGAAATACGTGGTGACATGAGCAGCTTTGCGAAGGGGCAGTGGAAATTTGGCAACGTGGATCGGGTGCAAGGTCACATCAGCAACTAGGCCCATGTTTTTTGTGGGTGGCCCACGCACTGAAATTAGGTCACATGTAAATTGCCTAGAAATGGGTGCACATGCAAATATATATAAATTAATAGGTAGGGTTGATTCATTTGGCTGCTGATCAAAAAATCTCTTTTGATCATCTCAGTTATTGGCCCATGCTTCTTTAATATATATTAGGTTGTGTTCATTCATCAAAAAGAAAGAAAGAAAGTTGCGGGAGAGAGGATGATTAAGGGTATGTTTGTTAATGACTAAGAATTGCCAAGTTAAACTTTTCAATCTAAAACTTTTAACTCTCCATAACTATCCTATTTTTTAATCATTTCTTCACATTTTTCTATACAACTATCCTATTTTTCAATCATTTCTACACAACTACTCACATAACTAATCTATCTATTTTAGCTTTATCGTATTTACTCTTTATTATTACCAATGTTATATCACATCATTTGACAACTTCTCCTCTCTACAACTTTTTATCAAAAGTTGTATCCATTTCCAAACACACCCTAAATAAGGTTGGAGGATCCACTCATCCAGAGCAGAATATATGGTTTTAATCTACGATAATCTTCATATGGACCGTCCAATCTGTTGGGTGATCCTCCTAATGAAAATCGTGTTGATTGAAAAATTGACCTCCATATTTCTGCCTCACAGGTTGAGGGCTCAAAAGAAAAGTAAAGGAACCAAATGTGGCTAGCTTGGTTGGTGACGTTGGTCACGGCAGCCAAAAAAGGTCAGTTGTGTGCAGGCATCAGAGGTTTGAATCATGCCATGAATAAAAAAAAAAAAATTCGGCCCCGTATTGGTGGGGGCAGTAGGTCTCTATGAGCGTATAAGGAGAGTTTGTTGTCTTTCTTTAGGACACTCAAAAGCTTTTTATTTTTTATTGGATGGCTTAATATGTAATATTAATGTCATGATGTATAATACCAATTGAAAAAAAAAAAAAAGTAAAGTAAAGGAAATTTCCCAATAAGGAAAGCAGAATTAATCTCAGCCGTTGAATTGGTCAGTGAAACAGGATTAAAACCAGTCAATGGACACTTGATCCAACGGCTTAGATGAATGGTGTTGATATGTAGATGTTTTTCTTTTTATCATGCCAAAGCGCAGAGATGGTAAGCTCGTGGACTATCCTAGAATATATTAGGTTGTGTTCACTCATCAGAAAGTGGCGGGAGAGAGGATGATTAAATAAGGTTGGAAAATCCACTCATCCAGAGCAAAATATATAGTTTTAATCTACAGTAATCTAGATCTGGACCGTCCAATTGTATGGTCATGATCTGTTTGGTGATCCTTGTAATGAAGATCGCGTTGATTGAAAAATTTGAACCTCCATATTTCTGCCTCACAGGCTGAGGGCTCAAAAGAAAGGTAAAGGAACCGACTGTGGCTAGCTTGGTTGGCCATGGCAGCCGAAAAAAAAAAAAAGAAAGGCAGTCATGCATGGGCGTGGAGGTTCGAACCACATTATAGACAAAAAATTTAGGCCCCATTTGCGGGAGCAGTTCGTCTTCACGAATATAAAATGGTAGCTTCTTTTTGTTTTTTGTTTTTTGTTATTTTTAGGATATATGAGAGGTTGTTGTCTCCCTTGGATAGATAGAAGCCTTATATCTCCCAATAAATTAGCTTAATATACAATATCAGATTCCATGAGGTAGAATACTAATGAAAAAAAAGAAAGGCAATAGAAATTCCCCAACGAGGAAAGCAAAATTAGTCTCAGTCGTTGAACTGATCAGCCAAACAGGATTAAAACCAGCCAATGGACGGCTCAGATGAATGGTGCTGACATATAGATTTTTTTTTATCCACCCAAAACACAGAGATGGCAAGCTCGTGGGCTACACAAGCACTGGTTGGATCCTTGTGAAAAGCAATGCTGTCTTCTTCATCCACCAGTAGTGCATGTACCTCAGATATTTTTCATAAAAAAAAAAAAAGGAAAAAAGCTCAATTATTGAGAGCATGGGATGGTTGATTGTCCAACCTGCTAAAGTTACGTGGTTTTCCAATCTATCATATTGTCTTGACATGAAAATACTTTGAAAAAATCAAAGCATAAAGCTATAACTCGTCCCTAACTTGCTCCCTTTTGGACTTGATCCACTTGAAGCGCTTTGCTTTGAAATCAAACGTGGTACACCCACGGATTCAATCATGCATATTTTTAATTCCTCACTAAAAGCGTGTTACAAAATACTGAATAGATTAGATATTTTTTAGAAAATATATGAGGTGATAGCCAAAGGGTTCTACATGGACTACAACAAATTTAAGTATAAATGATAAAATTGGCAACTATTTCGTTACATAATGGTTGCTATTAGAATGTTACGTATGCCAAATGTCAATGCAAGGCATATACAACAATCCAACAGTAACTATAGGGTCCTAAATTATGGGATAATTTATAAATATACCCACTTAGTTTCACCAAAATCGCAAATATACCCATGCAGTTTCAGAAATCATGAATAACCCCACATAGTTTAATCATAATTGCAAATAACCTCTATGCCTTTATAACATTGTCACGACATGGGTATATTTGCAAAACATGCAAACTATGTAGGTGTATTTGCAATTTAAAAATTAAATGGTATATTTAATTTTTATAAATAACTCCTATATAATTTAACTATAATTACAAATAACCTCTCACGATGATGATACAGTAACGTCATTATAACAATGTGGGGGTTATTTGCAACTATGGTTAACTATGTGGGGGTTATTCGTGATTTTTAAAACTATGCAGATATATATGTAATTTTGATCAAACTAAGTGGCTATATTTGCCCATTATACAAAAAGTGGCTTTATATGCAAATTACCCCAAATTTTGTGAACAAAATCCTACCTCTGTTGTTGGGATGTAGAAGATATGTGAGTTTCATGATGGTTGGATTAGTTAAGACTTTATGGTTAACATTTATACATTTGTAGACGGGACAAATGAAATTTTTTTATCATAATAAATAATGCTGAATATAATTGATAGACTAAATTTTTTTCAAATATCAAAATATTAAAAAGAAGAAATGCTTTGTAGAAACAAATCCCTTTAAATTATTCAATCTATTTTAATATTGGATGACACTTTTATTAAAAAAAATATTGGATGACACATTTCTTCTTCTTTGCTTGACATCTATTCTCTTGATGGGCTATTCGGGAAAATGGAATAGGATGAGAAGATTTCAATAAAGTTATGACATCTTTCAAATTTATAAAAACATTATCAATATATTGTTAATCAAGGGATGTATCTAAAGTTGAGGAGTAGTAAATTTATATTTTTTATTCTATATTGGATAATAGTTTCCTTGCCGTTAGTAATTTGTGTTTGTTACTTATTTTGATAGGAAAGATATTTAGTCATACATCATATGTTATAGTAATTCTTGAGGTACATTGAAATAAATCTAAAAGATTACTTATTTTGTCATAAAGAGTTTATATCAATAAAATTTCAATATGTAGAGTAGCTCATCGTGTGAAGTGTCCGTCTTTAAACATCATAAATTTAGTTTACATGTGTTTATCAATGGAACAATATTAAGAATCAAGAAATGAAAATTATCCTATTTGTTTCCACAATGAAAGAACATAGTTTTGCATTGAGATGCAGAAGATTATATAGAGAAAAATTAATATTAGAAATTTAAAAAGTTTATTATACATTTAAAATGGAAAAATTCTTTTGAAAATGGAAATCTTGACCCATCCTCGTCAAGTTACTTTCTCATTCAATCATCTTGGACAGGCAATGAAACCTTCGTTAATTTATGCCATCTACACAGTTGCATACGTCTTATACCCCTACTGTTTGCTTTTCTTCTTTCAAGGCACGCGAAGAAGGGCCCATAGACTACTAAGATAGTAATCAGATTAATTAGACCAAATCCACGTATATAAGAATGAGATGACGTGATCATTGCACCAAATGCGTGCCGGCCTGCTGCTTTAATGATTTAATCACGTTTTCCGGCTCTAATTCAGGCTTCTAAAGCTGGAAAAAAGGCTTCACGCATTAGAAAATAAATGAAGAGCATACATGTCTTAGTAATGACTCAATCCAGCCTCCATGTATTCCCTTGTTAATTTTTAATTTAATTTTTCCTAAATTTAAACCATTTATTTTGAGATGATTTGCAAATACCCTTAGTTTAATCGTTATTGTAAATATATCTATATAGTTTCAGAAATTATATATAATTTCCACATAGTTTAATCATAATTACAAATATACTTATTCCATATGTGTTAGCTTGGTTGAGGCCTCAAAAGAAAAGGAAAGGAACCAAATGTGGCTAGCTTGGTTGGACACGGCAGCCAAAAAAGGGCAGTCATGTGCAGGCACCAGAGGTTTGAACCATGCCATGAACAAAAAAAATTCGGCCCCCTATTTGGGGGGGCAGTCTGTCTCCGTGAACGTACAAAGAGAGTTTGTTGTCTTTCTTTAGGACTGGCAGAAGCTTTTTATTTTTTATTGAATGGGCTTAATATACAATATTAAATGTTATAATGTATAATATTAATAAAAAAAAAAAGTAAAGGAAATTTCTCAATAAGAAAAGCAGAATTAATCTCAGCCATTGAATTGGTCAGTGCAACAGGATTAAAACCAGTCAATGGACACTTGATCCAACGGTTCAGATGAATGGTGTTGACGTATAGATTTTTTTTTTATCATGCCAAAGCACAGAGATGGTAAGCCGTGGACGATAACAGCATATATTAGGTCGCGTTCACTGATCAGGAAGTGGTGGGAGAGAGGCTGATTAATTAAGGTTTGTAAATCCACTCATCCAGAGAAAAATATAAAGTTTTAATCAACAGTAATCTTGATCTGGACCGTCTATTTGTATGTCCATGATCCGTTGGTTGATCCTCGTAATGAAAATCGTGTTGATTGAAAAATTTTAACCTCCATATTTCTGCTTCACAGGGTGAGGGCTCAAAAGAAAGGTAAAGGAACTGACTGTGGCCAACTTGGCTGGCCATGGCAGCCAAAAAAAAAAAAAAGCAGCCGTGCATAGGCATGGAGGTTCAAACCACGTTATAGACAAAAAATTTAGGCCCCAGGGAGCAATTGGTCTTGGTGAATGTATAACGACGGCTTGTTGTCTTCTTTTGGATTAAGTGAGAGTTTGTTATCTTCCTTTCGACAAAAGCTTTATATTTCTTAATAAATTAGCTCAATATGTAATACCAAATGTCATCATATATAATGCCAATAAAAAAAAAATAAAGACAATAGGAGTTTCCCAATGAAGAAAGCAAAACTAGTCTCAGCCGCTAAACTGATCAGCTAAACAGGATTAAAACCAGCCAATGGACACCTGATCCAACAGCTCAGATGAATGGTGTTGACAAATAGATATTTTTTTTTTTTGGTCATCCCAAAACACAGAGACGGCAAGCTTGTGGACTACACGAGCACTGGTGGGATCCTTGTGAAAAAGAAATGCTGTCTTCTTCATCCACCAGTAGTGCATGTACATCTTTAGATATTTTTCATAAAAAAAGAAGCAAAAAAGCTCAATTATTGAGCGCATGGGATGGTTGATTGTCCAACCTACAAAAGTTTCTTTATTTTCCAATCTATCATATTGGCTTGACATGAAAATACTTTGAAAAACTCAAAGCTTAAAGCCGCAACTCGTCCCTTGCTCTCTTTTGGCCTTCTTTTTTTTTTTTTTTATTCTTTTATGCTCTCTTTTGGACTTGATGTACTTGAAGAGCTTTGCTTCAAAATCAAATGTGGCACACCCACAGTCATGCGTATTTTTCATATCCTCACTATAAGCTTATCACAAACATACTGAATAGATTAGATATATTTTGAACAATATATGAGGTGATAACAAGGGGTTCTGCATGGACTACGACACATTTAAGTATAAATAATAAAATTGGCAATTATTTCGTTACATAATGGTTGCTATTAGAATGTCGCACATGCCTTTTGTCAATGCAAGGCATATACAACAATCCAACAGTAACTATAGCAACTTAATATTTGGAGTAATTTGCAAATATATCCATTTAATTTCAAAAAACATAAATAATATTTACATAGTTTAACCATATAATATCATCCCAGTGTGGGTATATTTGCAAAATATGCAAACTACGTGGTTGTATTTGCAATTTTAGAAATTAAGTGGTAGATTTAATTTTTGCAAATAACCCTATATAGTTTAAACATAGTTATAAATAACTTCATACCATGTAGTAACGTCATTATAATAATGTAGCGGTTTTTTTACAATTATGATTAAACTATATGAGGATTTTTTTTATTTTGGAAACTATACAGATATATTTGCAATTTTAATCAAACTAAGTGTGTATATTTGTAAATTATCCTAAATTTGTTAACAGAAACCTAACTCTATTGTTGTGATGTGAAAGATATGTGAATTTCATAATAGTTGGATTAATTAAAACCTCTTGTTTTCCTACCTCACACATCTTTGTTTTCTATCACACAGTCAGGTAGTTGTTTCATTCTGTTTTCGAGCTTTCTGTTTTTTGAACTAATTTTAATATTATACTTCATAAAAAAAATTAAGACTTTATGGTTAACCGTTCAACAATTTATGAGCTCCATGTTAAGATAAGGGTGAAAAGTTTGGCACGCTTACTTACTGATTTTATCAGGTTTTGAACTTACTTAAATAATATTAATAAAAATTTAAAATAATTAATAAGGGATAATTATATAAATTTGAACATTTTCAAAAAATAAGCCTATATATGTTAGAACTACAATACGATTTCTATGTAACTAGGTCTGGTTCCATATAACCTTTTTAAAATACAGAAAATTCACTCTATGTAACAATATTTGTTTAGTTAAGAAATCAAGTATGTGCATGGGTCACGTTTGTTAAAAATATATATTCATATATAAGTTATGAAAAATGCTTACATCCACAAATATATTAAAATATTAAAACAACAACAACAATAATAATAACAATTTATAAAATCATTTATCCATATAGTAATAATATTTTAGATAATTTATATTTTAAAAATTAAATTTTAAAATTAATAGTTAAATTATTTTATTGTCTTCATTTTATACATTTATAGATGGGAGAAATGAAAAAAAATTATTATAGTAATACTAAATACAATAGATAAATTAAAATTTTCAAATATCAAAATATTAAAAATAAAAAGGATTACATAAAAGAATGGTTTTGTAGAGACAAGTTCCTTTAAATTATTCAATTTATTTTAATATTGGATGACACATTTGTTCTCTATTTGCTTCTCTTGATGGGCTATTCAAGAAAATAGAATCGGATGAGGAGATTTCAATAAAGTTTTGACGTCTTTTAAATTTATAAAAACATTGTTAACATTGTTAATCAGTGTGTGTGTGTGTATATATCTATTAAGTTGAGCTTAAGTAAATTTATATTTTTATTATATGTTGGCTAATAGTTTCCTCGCTATTAATAATTTGTGTATGTTACTCATTTTGACATGAAAGATACTTGGTCATACATCATATGTTATAGTAATTCTTGAGGTTTGTGGAAATAAATCTAAGAGACTACTACTTATTTGTCATAAAGGTTATATATAAGATTTCAATTTGTCAAGTAGCTTTTCATGTAAAGTTTTAATCTTTAAAGATCATAAATTTAATTTACATGCGCGAACCCATAGAATAATATTGAGAAGCAAGAAATGAAAATTATCCCATTTGTTTTCCCAATGAAAAATTATTGTTTTGCATTGAGATGAGAAAATTATATACAAAATGAGCAAAATAATATTAGAAATTTAAAGAGTACGTTTAGTAGACATTTAAAATGGAAAATTCTTTTGAAAATGGAAATTTTGACCCATCCTCGTTAAGTTACTTTCTCACTCAATCATCTTGGACGGGCAATAAAACCTTCGTTAATTTATGCCATCTACACAGTTACATGCGTCTTTTACCCCTACTGTTGGCTTTTCTTCTTTTAAGGCACGCGAAGAAATAAGAGCCCATAGCACTACGTAGATATTAATCAGATTAATTAGGCCAAATCCACGTGCATGAGAATGAGATGACGTGATCATGGCACTAAGTGCGTGCTGGCCTGCTGCTTTAATGATTTAATCACGTTTTCCGGCTCTAATTCAGGCTTCTAAAGCTGGGAAAAAAGCGTCACGCTTTAGAAAATAAATGAAGATCATACATGGCTAAGTAATGACTGAATCCAGCCTCCACGTATTCCCTTGTTAATTTTTCCTAAATCTAAACCATTTATTTTAGGATAATTTTCAAAATACACCTACTTAGTTTAACTATAATTGCAAATATATCTATATAGTTTTAGAAATTATAAATAATTCTCAAATAATTTAACCATAATTATAAATATACTTATGTCGTTACGACATAGGAATATTTGCAAATATGTCATATAGTTTATATATATTTACAAATATACTTATGTTGTGGCAGTGTGTCATAATGGTATAAATATATTTGAATTTATGGTCAAACTATACGGGTTATTTTTTATTTCTAAAACTATGTCGGTATATTTACAATTATTGTCAAATTATATAAATATATTTGCAAATTAACCTTTATTTGATTACTACTCTTGTTTTATCACGTTATTAAAAATAATTTTTATCACAAAATAACATTTTTGAGAATGAATATAAAATCATTAGCAATGTTAAAAAAGTATAGTATATAAAAGTTGGATAAGATCATGTATTTTATAGTTTATGTTTTTGTAGTTTTAAGCAGATTTAGTTGATATACTAAAATTTGATGTTTTCGGTTTCTTGTATATATTTTTATAAATTTTCAAAAATAAAAATATCTATTTATATCGCACTCCCTTGCATGCACACAAAAATAGTAGAATTTTTTTATTTTCGAAAACCTACAAAAATATATAAAAATAAATTTTGATAAAATTTAATTCGGACTCTTCATATATGCCTTAGAATATCCGAAATAGTAATTAACCGGCCATAATTCGGACAATTTGGAATGTTATTCTTCCTTGCCTGCAACTATTTCCATGTAGCATTGGTCCGAACAATTCAGTCGGTATGATTAGATAGACTAATATACTTCTATTTAGTCTAATCAATTTAATATTAAACGTGAAATTATCAGCAATCTCTTGGCCCTTAAGCAAAAGGTACGGTCATGGTACAAGTTCTTGTTCATGGGCCTCCAAATGTGAAATTTCACGTGCCTATTTTTCTATTTTAATTCCAGAGAGCGGCTGGACAATGCCTTGCGATTTGCGCATGTTGGTATCAGATTTCAGAATCGCACTCTTCATGCCAAAAATAATGTTGAATATCTCATGTCATATTTAACATCAATAACTATTCCATACAATTAATATCCATCTTCTTCTGTGTTTAATCAATAATCTTATAAAATAAAACTGATCTTAAGAAAATAATTAAGAAGTTTAATGACATTCACGCTTGTCATGAGATGAAAGTGAGATTATGATGGAAAATAATCTTACATTTTATAAAATATTTTCTCATTTTCAAAAAATAATAATTATTTTTTGCTTCCAATATAATTTTTTCTAACCCCAATACATTTGTTCCCGTTCATAATATAAATAACATTTTTGTCTTTCGACATTCTTATCTCATCTTTATCCCAGAGCATAAGTATAAATATAATACATTAATTTATTCAATGCAAAGGATTCATTATATTAAAAGAAAACATCTGTTTAGGTAAAAATATAGTTATTATGGTAGTAAAAGTTTTGAAAGGCCACAATCAAGTCCAGTTGACAGTAAACATTTTAATGGGTAATGGGATTTGATTTTGTGGCCCTCGGATGTGCACATCTGCTTTCTTATTTGAATATACATTTTAAAACGTTATTAATTAACTGTTTAAATTTAATAAACTAATACACTAAGCCATTAAACCGTCCGTTTCCTTTTAGATTGATTCGTTTGGGACCTATTCAAGAGTATATACTCGGATGGAATCACATGTGGGACAATTTTTACATTTTTCAATCCGAAATTTACTTGCCCCATTTAAAATATTATTTCTTTTTTCTTAACATAATTTCTTATTTTCTAATACACGTCAATCCTTCTACACGCACATCCTCCTCATCTAAACCCAAACCCGTCTCATTAGGGTGCGTTTGTTTCGCATCAAAACATGTCAACTAAAACTTTTCAGTTTAAAACTTTTCACTCTCCATAATTAC
>JAXCLR010000081.1:56935591-56949474 GCA_035584095.1 Annona squamosa
GTTTAAAAATAAAAAAATGCTTAAAAAATTCAAAAATAGTAAAACTTGATTTATACATTTAATACACTTAAATTTACTTACTTATGAAAAAATAAAAAAAAATAGATTTTTGGGCCTCCGTAGAGCCGCCTTCAAGAGATCAGGACTCTACAACGAAAGGCGTAAATTTTCATTAATCATAAACGTATGAAAAACGTATCGGGTCACGCGAAACCGGTGGACACATAAAGTACGGATACAAGAAATTGCCAACCAGGCAAGCGCGAGCGACAGGTATCGATCACTTGTCTGGACTTTAGAGAAGGAGCCTTCCCTCTCTCCTTCTTCGATATTTCCTCCTCCTCCAACTTCCGCTAGTTCGCCGTAGTGGGAAAAGGGGGAAGTTGGCAGAGTAGAGAAAATGTCGGCATTCGAATCAACCGCCGTGATTCACCCGTACATCCCGCGAGATCTCCATCTCCCGGACTACGTCCCCTGCTTCCTCACCCAATCTCAGATCGTTGCTGTCTACGGCGTCGCATCCGTCTTCGTCGTCTCTCTCATTTGGATTCTATCAGGTGCCTTTCTCTCTCTCTCTCTCTCTCTCTCTCTCTCTCTTCCCTAGCTTTCTCCTTTGCAATTTGATCCATCTTTACTCTCATCCCTTCCCTTAACATCTAAAAAGGAAATCTGCTGAGGAAAGAACTGACCTTTTTGCACACTTAACCTTTTCATGGCTACTCCTTTTCGTTTTAGTTAGTTTTAGTAACTGGACATCAGAAATGGTGTCTTTTTTCTGACTGAGTGGGCATGTGCATCAATCAATATCAAACTATGAAAATCCGATCTTGGCATTCCATTCGAAGTGGAATAATTGGAAGCTATAGTGCGATGACGCTGATCAACAGTCTAGATTGTCTCGCTGTGGACTTCACATGGATGGGGTGCGGGCGTTGAAGTAGGACTACTATACATGAGTGAAGTTCATGCCCGAACTTGATATCGACACTCTCCTTACTGATAAAAACCACTCCTGTTTATTTGAGACAATCCCAGAAATTGGTATTGTGAGAAAGAGTTGGGAATGTACAATCTATATAACTTAGCTTTAAATGTGTTATCTTCTTTATATATATATATATTTATATTTATATTTATATTTATATATAAAGAAAAATATATAAATTTTCGAAGGTAAGTGACACTTCCATGATTTTGACTTTGGACCAACAAGCAGACATGTGCATCTCAATCACCATGACATCATGTAATTAACATTCCTTAGGCTTTGGCTGAAATCCATATTCAAATCTCATCGGGTGATCATCACCTTTTTAGATCTGTAGCCTAATCCTCACTTAAGGAGATTGAAGGAACTAATAAGATGAGCCAGGCCAACTCCCCACCTTCAATATGTCAATTGAAGTCAAATAAAGACTCTTTTTGGTGAATCCAATTTACCATTTCAATCTGTGAAGAACCATATCCTCACCTGAGCTACGTGTACCTTTAAGGAACATGTATTGGGGCTTTAATCGCACTTCTAGAGCCCTCTTACTTATGCTCTTAAGTGGGTAGGCTTCAACTTGTTGAAAGAGACGAGATTTAAACTAATGTGACTGACTACTTTGCATTAAGGCGAAGATGACCCAAATTTCTTCTTGAATATATTAGGATTGGAAAAGCTTATCCAAGAAGGGCTATGGTACCGTGCATGATGTTGCACTATGATGAAAATTTTCCTACCTTGATGATGAAATCAAAATCTAACCAATTATATTGTTTAACATCATTTGTTTTATCATGACACTGGGAATTAGCTGAATCAGAATTTTGGGTGGGCTCCATCTGTTTAAAAACACGAGTACCCATATATAAATTATGAAAAATACTTAGATTCATTGATAGATACATTAGAATGCTATAATAATTTATCGAATCATTTATCTATATAGGAATGATGTTTTAGATGTTAATTTAGCATCTTTAAAATTGATATATAAATTGAACAAATATATTACTCCAATTTTACACCCATGCAGGATAGTGGTCGTGCACATATTTGATTCAGACAAAACTTGTTATGTTAGCTAACGTATAATTCTAAATGCATTAGGTGGATTGAATTTTGATTCCATCATCAAGGCATGCTTTGTTTAATCATTGTGCATCCTAAATATATCCCATCTGAAAATGGGTTATATACGATCAAAGTCTCTCTCTGTCTACTGTGTTTAATATTAGGTCGTCCAATACTGCTAGCCTAATGTGTTTGGCCACACATCAATTACAACTCTTTGATTGTTTTCAACTGTTCATGCATAATATGCAAGTAAGATTATAGAGGCATGGAAGTTTCAAAATAATGCAAAAAATGTCTAGACTTTCAATGGCTAGAATCAAGTCATCTAGGGAAAATTGGGCACAGTCTAAATAGGTCTGTATAATTTGAAGGGGCTTTTGCATATTTTTTGACTTTGTGCTTCTTAAGTACTTGACAAATTGTAAATCTCTCTTAAAGTTTTGTATAAAAAGGTGTTTCATCATGTTTGTTCCTTTAACTAATGACTAGGTAACAGAGTGTGCTGCTGTTGTCCTATTGCCTATGTAATTTTGTTGAACTCTCTGTGGTTGTGGTAGGGCGTATATCAAAGATATCCAAGACTGACAGAGTGCTTATGTGCTGGTGGGCATTTACGGGATTGACCCATATTATTCTTGAGGGTTATTTTGCTTTCACTCCAGGGTTCTATAAGGAGAACACTCCATTTTACCTTGCTGAAGTCTGTAAGTTCACTTTCTATCTGTTTCACATTTACATTCATTGCCCTGACAATTTAGATAGGAGGATATGAGTCAAGCTCAAACAAATTAGTTACTAAATGGAATATCCCGGAACTAAATTTGCAGGGAAAGAATACAGCAAAGGTGACTCCAGATATGCAGGTAGAGACGCAGCAGTCGTCACAGTTGAAGGAATTACTGCTGCTATCGAGGGTCCAGCTAGCCTTCTAGCTGTGTAAGTCTCAGTTTTCAAGCATCTTAAAATGATGCATACGAACATTTCCTTGCCTTTGCCTGCAGATCCTTAATGATGGGAATAAGTTATAAGTCTGTTACTGGAAGATCAACCAAAAATCATTGCTTGTGTTTACTTTTCTGGGCATTGATATTTTGGCTATGTGCGCGAGCTACAAGGGGATAAAAATGCAGTTGATGTCCAAGAACCTTTTAAATGGACAGCTGAATCAAAAAGGAATCCTTGGTCCACATCCAACTGGTAAAATTAACAGTCGCATTAGGGAATGATTGAAAATGTGATTTTAGCTGACCACTAAATTGCTGTTTGACCAAAGTGCAGATCAATTACCTTTTTAATGGATAGCTGAGTCAATATTGAACCGTTGATCCACATCCAACTGGCAAAACTTACTGTTACATTAAGAGCGTGACTGAAAAAGTGGTTTAGCTGATGCTGAATTTCTGTTCAACTTTCACCGAATTTTAACCAGTGTTTATAGGTGCTGCTACTTTGGTTGTCTCGGCACTGCTGCATCTTGCATAATTCCTGCTGCATATGAAATCATCCATTTTTCAAGTTTAGTGTTTAGCTTACCAGAATTCCTTGAGCACCTAAGGTTCTATGTTATGTCTTCTGTTCTTATCGGAAATGTGATGCTTTGAAACAATTTATAAATTGGTGTAGCATTGTTCACTAGATGTTAAGTTATTTGTGCAGTCATATTTCTTCTTTTCTTTCTGACTATTACTCAACCTATAACTCATGAAGATTATAATGTCGTTCTTATTCTAAGAAGCTATTTTTTAGTAAGAATTGTTAGTGACTGTGAAATGGGACCAGTTCCAGTCTATTTTTTTTAATCAGCTCACCCACCTTAGATGACTAGGTACTTGACAGAGGTGTACTCCAGGGGAAGCATAATGAGGCCATTGCTTCTAGCAAACTTCGAATCCTGGACCTCCCTACCCTAACAACCTATATAGCTATGCACACTCACATCAGCCACTTGGTCATCCAAGTAGTGACCTATTATATTATCTTCCCTTTACTGCAAAAAATGGAAGTTCGGTAATTTCAACTTCAAAATCTGTCAGCTCTGGATCTTTTCAATACGGAGCACTAGCTTTTCAAACAAGAAATCTCTTGAGTTCCCCAGGAAATGTCATGTTGGGATGCAGGCATGCAGGCCTGAAATTTGCAGGCACTTTAGTTTCAGCATCATTTTTATTATGATCTGGAGATCCCAGGTGTTCACTGTATATAGAGTATGCTGCAGATCCCTGATTATAATATTCCCAAGAAATATGGTTGAATAAGTACAGGTTGGCAAAAGTGATATGCAGGACGGTCACAGGTTAACTGCCAAGTTAAGGTGCATTTGCCTTGATTTGTTGGATCTAATGATGGAGTAATTTATCCATGATTTCAATGCTTGCCATGCAAGATGGTCGGATGCCATTTATATGGATTTTAACTATCACTATCATCATTGTTATTCATTAAATATGTTTTCCATTGCTTGTAGGTATGCTATTGCAACGAGAAAGCCATACAGTTATACACTTCAGCTAGCCATTTGTTTGGGCCAACTCTATGGTGATCTTGTGTACTTCGTCACATCATTTCTGGAGGGAGACAACTTTGCAACCAGCCCTTTTTATTACTGGGCATATTATGTGGGAGCAAATTTCTCGTGGATTGTGATCCCAACAATTATTTCAGTGAGGTCCTGGAAAAAGATAAGTACTTCATTTGAAGCGCCAAAGAAGCAGAAATCACAATAAAGACAGTCATTGGGTAATATTGAGTCCGGTAGAATTTCCAAGTCACAGCAACTTGCATTTCTTGATGGCTGTTTTTACTGATGTTTGTGCTGGGAAATTCTTTCATGATTGACTTCTCCTGGATGGATGGAGCTCGATTCTCGTCTAGATTTTTTCCGTCTGAACTTGTACTTTCTCTTTTGAAAGAGTATGGAAATTTTGAACTTGGCCTTTACATGATTGTTCTGTCAGGCTTTGTTTAAGGGTGTGTTTGGTAACAACATAAAGTTATCAATTTAAAACTTTTCAATCTAAAACTTTTCACTCTCCATAATTATCCTATTTTTTAATTATTTCTTCACATTTTTCTATACAACTACCGTACTTTTCAATCATTTCTACACAACTACCAACACAACAGACCTATCTATTTCAACTTTATCTTATTTATTCATCATCATTACCCCTATCATATTACATCATTTGACAATTTTTTATCTCTACAACTTTTCATCAAAAGTTTTATCCATTCCCAAACACATCCTAAATTACTTGCAACTTGCCATCGTGCATCAGTCAAATCCAACATGTACCTCTGGACAAGAAATCCATCGTGGTGACTCATGATTCTGTTACTGGTAGCAAATCCTTTGAGATTGCTTAACTTAAAACTGGTGTTTTTGTTTCTCGTTTTTCACAAAATAGTGCATGCCGAACACGTTATGATGGTAGGAATTCCAGAATTCCCATGGATTGTGCAAGCATGTACTGGGATAATGGCAGCTGATCTTTATACCAACCTTGTCTTTAGCCACAAGCAAGAGCTAAAACATGGAGAATAAATTGCAGTGATTGAGCAACTTCTGAACTAATTACTAGTTGATGGATTACAGTTCAATTGTATGCTTGGCAGCAATAATATAAATATATATATGTATGTGTGTGTGTGTGGAATATTCAAGTGCAGCGCCACTGCACTGTAATTATAGTGCAGTGGCGTTGAAACGGGCCCCATATGATAATAAAATTATAATTTATTCCACCTATTATATTTAAAATAATTTATTCTATTACTATATTAATTTTCATCCCAATCGGACGTGTATGGACCTCATTTGAAAATGATATAAATTCAACGTAATAAAATAGTTTGATATAAACAACAATTTTAAAGTGATTGTTTCAACATGTAAACCATTTACTATAAAATTTATATATGAATAAATGATTATATAAAATTTTATTGCATCCCACCGGAACAGCTCTCTTTCTCTCTATCTATGATGAAATTGGTTGGCAACTACAGTGGTTGATTTATCATTTGCTCTTATAATTCACGGAAGTTACATTTTAATTGAAAATTTTAATGAGCTTTTAGCTGATGAAAGATTGATCAGCAACTAATGTCATACATGTTATTGCATTTATTTTGTTGCCGGATTGGAATTCATTTTCCTTTCTTTCCAACCACCGAGTTCAGCTGTGGAGCCTTTTCAAGAATACCTGTTGCCCAATTACTGGCTGCGGAGGAATAGCTTCTGTTGAGAACAGCAGCTCCGATGTGGCCAAGGGATTTTTGAGCTTTGGCAATGGCTGAAGTTGCTTGTTCTCTCAGCAGCCTGCCTCTGTCAGACACTCCTAGTTTAGCATCTGCCTCCCTTGCCCTCTTCAGAGCTTCCTTAGGAATCATTAGTACCGACCACTTTGTGGCTTGCTTCTCATTCTACACGGAAGAGAAATCTTTTTCATCAGGTGATCGCAAGGAAAGACACTCCCCTCCAAGTCATTGAAAACTGAAGTTTCTAGGATCTAGTTTTGTGTATTGTTTTCGAGCCTGCTTGGCCATGCGGTTTAAGAGAAAACGGATTTCCCACTTCAGGTGTTTGTTCAGCTGGACAATTTTCATGGCAAGCTGGAATTCTAGAACATGAGATGTACAATTGCTTCCTGCTGATGTTAGACCAAACAGACCCTGAATGAATCTTTACCATCCATTAAATCATCTGGTGTAACAGAAGTTCCCCATTGCAACATGTCTGTTTCTCTTCTAATCTCTCCGCATCTCCACTCTTTTTCTAGAATGTGCTACAAAGCTTCAAGGCCACACTTTGAGTTTCATCCAAGTGCTTTCTCACCCTCTCACAAAAATGAGCTTTGCATGCCACATACATACAGAAAGGACAGAATCAATACCTGAGATTTTCTATCCGTAGCAGCATCGAGAATTGGAGGAATCATTGAAGCACTAGAATCATCCAAAGAAGATATAAGAACTGGCCGATCTAAAATGACAGCTCCCTGCACATGAATAGCCCAACTGAAGGGAACATTGCCACCATCATTTCACTACCGTTACGAAGTTTTTATACTTTGTCAGTTCTATAATTACATAAGTTTTCATTGTTATTGGTAATTCCTTTTGTTATAGCAGACTCCACGAATCAATCATCCCAAAAGTCCAAGTGCATGCTTGCCATTAACTTGTCATACAAGCATTAACTCATCAAGTATATGTGAGATTGATAGGGCATTGTTCCCCAAAATAGGAGGATATGCATATGAAAACAATTTTTCTGGTATCTTTCTGATTAATTGCTGGTCCCCAATTTTGTGTCTATGTTTTTTAATTTTACATTATCCAATATTTACTTCACTTACATTTAAGAGGAGAGCAATTTTCTGGGCATAAGGCTGCCTGAAAGTGACAGAAGCCTTCTGTGACCCTTCTTCGACCCTGCCCATTTCCTCATTATGTTTGCTCTGTCACCATATCAAGTGCAGTAACAAAAAAAAAAATCTATGAGAATGTTACCTTTCTAGCTTGACATGGTCGATGGTGCCGCAGTAGGAGAAGAAAGTGGTGAGGTCTGCCTCTGTAACCGTATTGGAGAGGTTACTCACGTTCACTTCCAGATCCACCTTACCCATAAATAAAAGGTTGTTGAGTTCTACACACCTTTCTTGAATGGAAACCTTTCCTGCCTTCTGAACTCACAGAGGCCTGTGTTATAAAAAGAAGAAAAGGAGTTTTGAGAATCCAAGATGATAAGGGAACATAGTTCAATGGACTATGGAAGATTTGGCTAAAGTTGAGAGAATAAAGGAGTCTGAGGAGTTATTCTTCTTGTTTGGTGTTCGCATATGTTCATGTCTTTGAAGATTAAAATACTCTAAATGTTTATTTGTAGAAGATTAAAATTTGCTCAAAAAAGGATTGCTTTTGGTGGTGGAGATCCACAGAACACACATACAAGCACGCACAAAAATGTAAAGCAACTGACTGTAGATATTAGATATATGAGAAAAGAAGGCAATCATGGATGACCTAAAAATCAATATGATCAGTCCATTTGAGTACCAATTCAGTGATTTTTCATTTGAGATTACTATAGATGTTACTGTTATTCCCAGAGATTTAATTTTTGATGAGCAACTGACTGTAGATATTACATATATGAGAAAAGATGCCAAGCATGGATGGCCTAAAAATCAACATGATCAGTTCATTTGAGCTGCCGAGTCAGTGATTTTGGACCATTTGGGTGAGGATCCCCCTTATGATTGGATTAGATTAGCCCAAATGTATGTATGTATTCTTACAGCCTCTCCTTATTTTGGTGGTTAGCCACTGCTGCCATATGGTCATCATCACATCGTACACAACAAGCATGAAAGTGATATGATCAAGATCGGAATGGGCTTTAAGGGATTGATAAATGATGATATTCCTTCCTCCACCTGCAGAGTCAGAGAATTTGCAGCTCATATTCGGTCCAAACAGCTTTGTAGCTATGTAGCAATTCTCAGAAATTAATCGCATATAATTCTCTTGGATTAGTCTTTTTTTGCTGATTTCATCCATCTTACGTAGTTGTGGATGACATGGCCATGCGTCACTGCTGCCTGCAGACCACGGGGACGACTGACCTTGTCATCGAACAGCTTGCTCGCTGCGTGATGTAGGTCTATCCGTCTCTGTCTAAGTACCTGTTATGATATAATATTATATTATTATGGAAACACATCCAAAATGTGCAGACTTAATTCCAACAAGCTTAATTAGTTAGCAGCAGAAACTACATGGAAATTTCATTAGCACCATTTAATTTTAGAGAATTAATTAATAATAAGTGATCCTTGGTCAAAGCAAATATCATATTTAGCCCATCTCAAAAAAATCAATTATAACGACTTTTTATTTTTGCTTTTTTCTTTATAAAATTATTTATCTAAGTGTGTTTAATATATAAATTAAGTTTTACCATTTTTGGATATGTGTATATATATATTTTTTAGATTTTTAAATATAGGAGTAATTTAAATACATATATACAGATGTTTAAAAGTCTCGAATAAAATATATGCACATATCTGAAAATGGTAAAACTTGGTTAATATGTTAAATACACTTAGATAAACAAATGTATGAAGAGAAAACAAAAAAATATTATAATTGAGTTTTTTGAGGTGGCCATATTTACTTAGCCTGGATTAATAGGATCATTCATCTTAATTAACCATCTTAACTAATCTCCAGTCGGCCCACATAAAAATAGTTATCCAGGTTTTGTTGAAAGTTGCACCCACAATCACAGCAGTTGTTTCTCGGAACCGACGGGTTTCAATAGAAGTAGTCCTCAACTGTTTTATTCATCATCGTCATCAATAGAATTCATACCTTGAATCGCTTGACTTTGACTATTCTTTATTAGAACCGGTTTCGTGTTTTATGTGTTTTTTAAATATCCATACCGTTTATAAATGGATTGGATTACACCTTTATTGACGCAGTAGGAATGCGTGAGTTACTAGGCCAACAAACAACTATATCACTAACATTGATAAATAAGTTTCAACTTCTAAACTCAAGTATAAAATTTAGAGGAAATCTATGAAATGCCAATAACAAAAGTAACCACAACTTTATAAAAGAAAACAAGCAAACAATAAGATAATAATCCATATGTAAGTAAAATGATGAAAATTCATATTTCGCGTGTTTTACCAAAAATAGTAAAAACCCACAATTACTATCAATAGTAACTAAAATAGTGTAAAACTTCAATAGCTTAAATTCATGAGTAAATCATGGATTTTTTACATTAGAAATGTTCTCAACTAAGTTTAGTTGATATGTTGTAACTTCTATAGCTCTTTTTAAATCAAAAGTAACAGTTAGCTGAAGTTGGCATGTTCCTTTATTACTTTCAAATCCTTCGAGAATCCACTTAACTTCAAAAAGTCCTTTGTGATGGTCTCTACATTACTTATCCAAGCATTTAGTAAAAAGAAATTTTACATATGATGTGTGGTAAGAGATCTTTAGTTTTCAAGATGGTCCCAACGTAATCAAACCAGATTGGATTTCCAACATGAGGCATATCTATTTTCTTGAACTTGTCAATCTAATCTGATTTTGATAACATTAGTTAGCCCACCTACCACCTGAGGGTATCTTTCTCTTTCTTTTCTTTCTTTCTTTTTGTTTGATAAACATGTTAGGTCAATTAATGCAATGTAGAAGGTGTCAATGATTTGTACATGGATAATAGGAAGGGTGTCAGTGACCGCTAGACCAATGTGGTTGAGGTAGATGTGATAGTAAGCTTCAAAAATTGTTAAGCAGTTTCCTCGACATATATAACGCGATCATTGAGATCTAGAGTGTGTTTGGTAAGTAATAAAACTTTTGTACGAAAAATTGTTAACATGAAAGAAAATAGTATGATATAATATAAATAATAATGAAGAATAAAGTTAAAATAAATAGATTAATTGTATAGTTAATTGTATAGAAATGATGGAAAAGTATTGTAGTTATATACAAAAATGTAAAAAAAAAAAAAAAAAAAATTTAAATAATTATAGAAAGAGTTTTGTTATTTACCAGAAGTGAAACCGAAGATTCCTTATTCGAGGCCTATTTCGCCGAACTACCGTTCCAATGCAAAAGAAGCCAATGCACAGCCGTCTAAGAAAAGCTAAGAAACATTTTAAAGCAATCAAACGAGGCTTTAGAACATGTTTGACCTAGCATTTATGAGCAGCAAAATCCTCTAAACGTCGGAATGATCAATGGTTGACACAAATGCACGACCAGATGCGTGTGTAAGAGGTTCGAGATTTGAACGCAAGTCGGGGCATTCGACTCTTATCGAGACCAAAAATTAATAATAATAGACAGCAAAATCCCACCAAACATGCGTTTATTGGAAGCCATCATGGAAATTTCCTAAACATTTTCCTACGTTCTGGGAGACGATGTAATTGGGTAATGTCGTACTCAGACCAAACACCTGAAATTCTAAGAAGCACTGTCGGCTTGATTTACCGCAGGACGAAGCTGGCGGTCTTTTCCATTTACTTCTCTCCCAAAGCAACAACTTTTCTTCTGCCGTGTTTTCAAGTTCCACGGGTCAAGCCCTACCCCCTCGAGCGAATACAAAAGAATCTTCGTAGGAAGCCTATTCCAAAGTTCCCCTTACCAAAGCACGTTTACCTGCATTGGAAGAAAAACAAAAACTAAAAAGGCCTTTTGCATACTCCTGCTCATAGTTCAACGCATGAACCTACAAATACAACATTCATGCTCAGATCATTTTCTAAATAATATTGTTTATGAAATTAACAGATAGATAGTTGGTGGGCTCTGAATTTTGGGCTAGATAATTTTCTGGTCTTGTCCTTTCTAGTGAATGTTCGTGCATGTTTACTCAAGTTGATTAGTATGAAAGCTCATCTATTTCATACAGTCTGCCGTGTCAGCTGAAAATTGAACAGAAAAGCAAGTTAATTTACCAAGCAAAAGCTTATATGACCCCAACCCCAAGTATTCTGCTAATATATATATGTGCGCATTTTTCATTTCTCACAGGCAGTCTCATTTCATTGCAATCTGTCCGCTTCTTCAATATCTGATCACTTACCCATCTGATTAAGCACTAGAAACTATGGGCAAGTCAGCGTTAGCAGAACCCTTCCAAATTCCTCTGCCAGTAGCATACTCTGCAGGAATTCTCTGCTTTCACATGGTCTTCAATTGGCTCGGCAGATGCCGTCGTCCTGCGCTGTGGAGATGCCGTCACAACAACTCCATGGCTAATTTCTTTCAGTCCCTAATCCAACCCCTCATTGCACAGGCATCAAAAATACATGACACCACCGCCCGAATCACCATTTCAAAAGAGATTGAGAAGCAGCAGCAGGAGGCCCCAGTTCTCCTCGAAAAAGAAGAATGGCTGAGCAGAGAAGAGGTGGAGATGGTGATGGGGAGCCTTGGAATTGTCTGCAGCTCAGATAGCAATTATCAGTTCACGAAGGAGTTTTTGGGACCTCCTGAAATTTCAGCCCTGTTCGAGGAGCTCGAACCGAGCTTCGATGAACTGAAGGAGGCTTTCGAAGTTTTCGATGCAAATCGAGATGGATACGTTGATGCTGACGAATTGCATGGAATCTTATGCAAGCTAGGGCCGAGGGAAGGATACAGTGTTAGTGCCTGTAAAAGGATGATTAGAGCCGTGAGCAAGAATGGATATGAGAGGATAGATTTGAAGGAGTTCGTGACTATGATGGAAAACGATCTTTGCCGAAGTTAAGGCAAATTAATTTATATTGCTTTCAGTAGCGTTATAATTTCTAGTGTCATACCCATAACATTTGTCACTAATTACTTATATACCTACAATATTTCATAAATTTTTCCTGTACTCATAATGTTTTATCTTAAATTCATCTCATACTCATATCATTAATTCAAACAAAAGACGATTTTGCCCGGTGAAAATTTTCTATTGAAATAATTCATAGAAAAATTTTTAAAAGGGCGTAATCGTCTTTTTAATGGAATATATAACAGCTATGTTAAGAATATGAGTATAATAGAAATTTAGTATAAAATATTATGGTATAAAAGAAATTTATGAAACTTTATAAGTATTAATTAAGTGCAATTGTCATGGGTTGGTCACATGTATGAGTTGGCATGGTTTGTCATATGGAATTGAAGAGTTAGACCTTGTACATATTGATAAACGATTTTATAAAATATTATTTAGATGTTCATGCATATTGGAATGAACCTAAGCATTTTTAGTTAGGTGCATACATATCTAAGTAAATGTGACCACACACATCTTTGATTTAGATGAAAATTGATATCTTGACTAAAAAAGCTAAATAGAATGAATATCACTAAATCCCAAAATAATGGGGGTCCACAAATGCTGTTGTTTGGCGCATACATCATATCCTATTTATTCGTTTTCAAAAATTAAAATAAAATATTAAATAAATTAAAAAATAGAAATTTCACCAAATAAAATATCTAATGTGACCTGCACAAAGGTAGAGGGCATGAGACAAACACCTTGCAATTATGAGCAGTAGGATATAAATACGCACAAGTCTAGCTAGAATGAGTTCAGATCCTGTGGTACACTTAGCTTTGGTGTATCCAGTGCAAAAAATTCATATTTTATTTTTTGAAATGTTTTAAAAACTTAGATTTGATTTAAGTGTATTTAAGATATAAAACAGATTTTATCATTTTTGGAGATTTGTACATATTTTTTAATTTTTAAAAATAAGTGTGTTTTAATCATGTTCAAAGAGTAACGTTTCCATGCACCCTAATGTATCAAAATTTCAATGCATCAGCGAGTAAAATCCAATTTTTCAAATATTTTTTGAAAATCCTTTTATAAAATTGTTAACTTAACGTATTTAACTTACGTATAAATTTTTATCATTTTTGAAGATGTATATATTTAAATTTTTAAAAACAATGGTATTTTAGTCACTTAAAAATGACTAAAACCTTCCCTATTTTTTGAAAAAAAAATAAAATATATATATATATACACATCTATGAAAATAGTAAATTTTGGTTTATAAATTAAATACACATAAATTAATAATTTTATAAAAAAATGGTTCTTTGCACCTTGACACATTAAAATTTTAATGCATTAGGATGACTGAAACATTACTTATATTCAAATTATAAAATAAAATTATTTTTAAAAAATTGAAAGATATTTACGAATCTCAAAAGAGGTAAAGCTTTATCTATCTATCTATCTATCTAGCTATCTATCTATCTATCTATCTTTATATATATA
>JAXCLR010000081.1:56959017-57000153 GCA_035584095.1 Annona squamosa
TAATATGTATGCTTTATACATAACAATTGTATAAAAATAATCATAGCATTGAACTAAAATCAATTTCAAATAAAATCTCACTTACCTCACGTAGCTTTCTGTCCTTCCATAATTCTATCTCTCGACCTTTCTTACAGATGCATCCCTACACCCACTCCCCAAACGCCTTTTTATAAGAGGGTTCTTGTAGGTTTCCTAGAATTCTAGGAAAGGTATAAAAGATAAAATTATCGCTTTAACTAAATCTGATCTCATCTCACCTCATCTCATCTTATCCGGTGGAGAGATAGAGATAAAATTTGTTTGAAAATTAAATTCTATCTTAACCACCTTATCTAGGAGAGTTCTTATGTCATCTATCCTATCTTGTGGGGCCGCATGTTTAGGGAGACAAAAATACAAAATTAATTATATATATTTTTTTCAATATTTTACAAATATCAAGGTGGGTAAATCATAAAGAGTTTTAACCCGCCTTACATATATTCATTTATTAAAAATTACAAGAATATTTTTATCTTACTCTTATTTTCTTTCAAATTTTTATGTTATTTATTATCGACTACACTCAAATTTAATTTTTTAATTATACCTAATAAAAATTTAGATGTAAGTCTAATATAAAGAAGTCTTAGGGCTTTTTTGATAATTAATATTTTTGTTGGAATGTGGGATAGGTGGGAAATGTGAAATGAAATATTTTGAAAATTATATTATTGATATAAGATGGTATGGGTAACCAACCGAGCAAAGGCTCGATTGGTCAGCGCCAATGTCACTTCTGACAGCGCTGGTTGCGTCGTGGGTTCGAATCCTTGACGCGGGATTTCGGCCACGAACTGAAAAAAAAGTGAGGAAAAAATTATTAGTGGGAGCTGTGGTCTCCCATTTAGTTGTTGGAAGCTGTGTCTTCCTGATTATTTGGTGGAGTAGTATCTCCAGATTTGTAAGAATGTCTCAGAACTTTCAGTGTAATACATATTGAGATGTATGTAAAATATATTCCAATAAAAAAAAAAAGATGATATGGGTAAAGTTAAAATTAATAGGTGTGATGATGGTAGTTTGAAGAAAAAATGATTGAAATGTAGTAGTATTGATGAAGCAAATGATTATTTCCTAAAACGAGCCCCACCTAATGTTATAATTTTCCGCTCTTGTAGGATACAAAACAAGTCCTTAAACTAAATTAATATTCAAAATACCAACAAAATTCAATATTGACTTAAATTATTAACTTTGATTATTGATTGTAAGTTGCAAATGAAATTTTTAGTGAGATACGTTTTAACAACTTGTCGACTAAATTTGTTATATTATTTATGTTTATTATTGCATTTTGCTAAAGTTTTTTTATTGGAATTTTTTGGTAAAGTTAATGCTATTTCACTTTCACGAACTAGTAAAATGTTGAAATACTCAACCGATAAATTTAACATAAGTGTGCTTTTATACTAGACAAGTATAAAAATTTTCATAACTATTATACTCATCTTGCATTGGTACCCAACTCGAGACTAACTTGATATTTGTTTAAATACCTATTGCGAAAAAGTGAAAATTCTGTCAATGTTATCTAGACCTCGGATGAAAAATAAGAGCTGAGTCAAAACTAACTCGGTGTAACCCGTCATAGTTTCCGCCGCTACTTGCATTTCTCTTATTTTTGAGTGAGCGTGATGAAATTAGTCCTTTTTATTTTTCGGCCGATTATGCGGTGGAGACAATGACCGGTCAAAATATGCTTTGGCTAGGAATCTTTGGGAAAGCCGCGTGCAGGGCGTGCTCTGTTGCTTCGCTCTTTTATTCTCCACCTCCTCTCTCCTTTCTTTAAATGGCCTGACGCGTGAATCACAAGTGGACCACCGTCATCTTTTCTCTTGTCGCATCAGCTATGATTAGCTCGTGGGTGAGGATGGGGATCGAATTTCATCCCCCGGCAAACTAATGGCTAGGATTTGGATATATATCATCCACTCATTGATAATATTATAACTACATAAACACAATTGCATGGAAGTGATTTCACGAAACCCTTTCGTCTTTGAGATAATGATAATTAATGTAAAATTTAATCAATTTAGTACATTTAACAGCTTCTGCTAAAAAATAAGTATATTTATATATAAATTAGAAAAAAATATTTAAATTTATTTACATATATATTACAATATAATAATATGTTATAAATTATTTATCCATACAGGAGTGCTATTATGATTTAGATGTTAAAAATATTACTTACAAATTAATGGTCAGTATTAACTCATTTTATTATGTTGATTTATATATTAGTAAATAGGGCTTATAGATAATAATATTAAATAAATAAAAGGGTTTTCACGATTATATAAAAGATGCTAAATATAATAAATAAAGTAGATTTTTCATCAATTATTTGAATATTAAAAATAGAGAGAGTTTTATAGAAAAAAGTTTCATAAAAGCATCCTATTATACGAAATGCGGCGTAACTAAAAAATATATATTATCATTGGCAATTTACAAAAAATACTACTATCTATTATGCATTGGATTATTATAATAATTTATAATACTATTTTTCTACAAAGGAAAAAAGTTTTAAAAGATCAACTAGTAAATAATTAAAAGCTTTGAAATTGATATTAGGAATCAAATAATTTTGTTACTTAAATTTTACACTTTTATTAGATGGGGGTTATCTGGACAAAAGTGATAAGTTAAGACAGTTGGGTTATGCCCTTGTCAGCTATTAATTAACATGTTTGAAATTAGTATTGTAAATTAAGTAATTTTGTTACTGAGATTTGCACACTTTGACCATACGGGGGTCATGCAAATAAAAGTATGAAACTTGGTTTCAAATAAATAAATAATTTTGTAATAACTTCAATGGATCTCTTATAATCATCCAAATCGCCCCGAAATGGGGAGATTTCATGAATTCAAGTACATATAGCAATTTCAATAGGACTGGAAACCACCTATAGTGACATTGGTGTTTGATCATAAGTGAAAATATGCACTGAAGTTTTTAAAAATAACAAATGACCCTTTGTTAGATATATTTGCAAGGATGCCCACAGCATTCAGTTCAATTACATATCGGTATAAAATAAATTTCAAAATTACCTATCTTCTGCACATGTAGGTTTCAATGTACCCATGTTGAAGTTTGCGACCACCTATACGGTACTATAAATCCGTGGGCCCTCTCAATTTTAATAATAGTAATTGTTTACCCGTTATTGGTTTGGATGGTAAATATCCACCAATGCAATGCAATGCAACTAGCTGTACCACCTGGGTGCATTGAGTCTGAATGCACCCAGGTGTATATAATTGGTTCCCTATACTAGGAACGTTGGATGATCTGTGGAAGATTAATTTTTTTATGGTAAAAAATGGTTACGCACCTCAACCCCATCATTCCCAATGTTTCCATCTGGATCACCGAATATATATGCGGGGAGCATTCTTATGCATTCAACAGAGACGTTTTCTTTACAGTTGTTTTTCCCGCTACTCATATTGTTGCTTTTTCCCTCTTCACAATTATTTATTATATTTTTTAATTCACAATTATTTATTATATTTTTTAATCATTTGTATATAAACTTTCATAGTTGCCACTATTATATCAGGAGAGATGATCTTTTACGACCGGTCGGTCGCGGCCAACCGCTTCGACCAGTCGTAAAAGCCGTTCGATGGTGCGGGAGCGCTGTGCACCATTGGATGAAACCGACAAAAAGCAGCGACTGTGCAGGAGCATTAAATGGAAGAAGATGACAGCCCAGCCCCCTGTTAGTGGGGGCTTTTTCCCAACGACCCTCCAGTCTCCCGCACGTTTTCGCCCGCATGCCCTCCCGCTTGCTGACCCTATCCTCTGCTCCCTTCCTCAGTTTCTCAGTTTCTCTTTCTCTCCTCTCCCGTTCCCAAAAGAAGGCTGTCGATTGGATTGATGGTAATCTGAATCGAATTGGCCAATGAACAGAGGCGTGTTGTCAAATCTCTTGTCATCATCAAGATGATCGTGGCTCCTTGATGGTAGATTAGGTTGGTTACTTGCAGTCGATTTTGCCAATAGATGTGCAGAAATAATCATTACGATTTATAGAGATGCATGTTGAATTTTTTAGGGCTGACCGAAATTACGGGGATGTGCTGCTGCAAAATCGAAAAATTTTGCCAGCAAGATAGAAGAAATCCTTCAGTTCAATTCATCTGAAAAAAGGCAGTTGCCGGATTTAAAGAAGAGGATAACTACTACCTCTCGTTGCTGCCAGTGACTTGGATTAGCTGGCGGCAATGGCTAATGAGGCATTGTCAGAATTAGGTCTAATTGCTGATGGTAGTGTTAAAGATGAAGACGGTGTGTGATTTTTGCATGAAGAGTACATTGACGAACATGGATTGTGGAGCTAATGCTTGCTGACGACAGATTTGCAATGGCAACCATGGCTGGTATTTTCGTCAGAGAAGATGGTCTTCTTTGCTGCTGGCTGTTGCTCATTGGAGCTTGAAACTTTGTTAATGAACCAAAATCACGATCTGCATTGGAGAGGCTTCTAGACTCTATTAATCTGCAGTCATGACGGAAAATCAATAACTTTAGTTACATTCTGCTATTGGCGGCTTGGAATTTTTTATAGAGGCAAGGAACTTGTGCAGGTGGCGAAATGAAATGAGACGATGGATCCAAGGGTAGTTGCTGCTCTCGGATCTGTGGGAGCAGGCTGCTGGTTCCTCCGGCATGAGAGAGAAGACGTGGTCGCTAGGGGAGGCGAGAGAGGAGCGGGAGAGGAGAGAGAGGGAGCATATGAGAGGGTCAGCGAGCAGGAGGGCATGCGGGCAGGTGCGGGAGGCTGGAGGGTCGTTGGGAAAAATCCTCCACTGACACGGGCTGTGCTGTCATCTTCCTCCATTTAATGCCCCTGCGTTGTCGTTGCTTTTTGTCAGTTTCATCCAACGGTGCATAGCTATCCCGCACCATCAAACGGCTTTTACGACTGGTCGGAGCGGTCAGCCGCGATCGACCGGTCGTAAAAGATCATATCTCTTATATCATATCATCTTTCGTTTATTAAAAAACTTTTCATTTAAAAATTTTATTATTTTCTAAACATACGTTGATACTCAATGAAACAAAATGGTTAAAGAATGTGGGTTCTAGTCGTAGGCTCCTGGGCGCATACACCAATTTTTTTATTTTTTTAAATTTTTTATAAAATTATTAATCTAAGTGTATTTAATATCTGTATCAATTTTTACCATTTTGGAATATTTTAGATATTTATTTTGATTTTTTAAAATCAGTGACATTTTAGTAATTTTAAATTACCTAAAATGCTATTATTTTCAAAAATAAAAAATAAAGATCTAAAATACTTAAAAATGGTAAAATTTTATATACATATTAAATATACCTAGATTAACAATCTTGTAAAAAATTTCAAAAAAAATAAAAAATAAGTTTATGTACCCGAGAGCATCGAGCGTCGTCAGTGCCCAAGAATGTGTGGGTTGATTTCCATCACGGGCCACATGCTTCAAATGCACTCTACCTCTTTTGGTTGTTAGGGACATGATCTCTTTGGTTGTACCCTCCACGGCAGCTTTATGGGATCAGCGGTTGTTAGGAAGTGGATGAGCACAAAGTAATCGTTCTTAATTAAACTCTGTTGCGTATTCATTGCACACACTTCCATCAGAAGGCGAGTTCATATCACCCAACATTGTCTCGGATCTTACTGCAATAAATCTCCCCTCAGCATCCCTCGCCACTGCTCTGTAAATGTAAATGCATCCATGTGAGTTGTGCTAAAAAGGTAAAGCTACCATTATGTGCAGGGAATCGAACACATGCTGGGTATGCCCCCATGCGTTACCACTTTTGGGTGGCTTTGAATTTGTAAATGACCATATTACCCCTAAATAAAAATTGACATATTTCATTTTGTGGCTTTATTTCACAAAGTTATTTTTGTTATTTTGAATTAATATTTATTGTCGCCGTAGGGATGGTCTGATTTTTGGTAAATTTAAAATTATTGGTATATTTAGAGGATATATATGAGAAAGATTTCGAACTTAATGGATTTGTTTGTAATTAAAAGTAAATGCCATGGGTACATTTGAAATTACTCCTATTCATAATAATAATAATAATAATTTTGCATTAAATTAGGAACCACGATCGCAATTATTTCCAACAAAAAATTTAGTACATAAATAATTTCTGCAGCAAAATGAACTTTTTTGCAAACGCTTAATTTTGTTGTATTAAATGTTGTAATGATTGTTGTATTAAATGATATAATGATTAAAAGTTTCCGTAAGTAAATGTGTTCGCGTAAATTTTTTTCCAACAAATCCTATTTGTAGTAAAAAAAGAATGCAAATAACAAATTTTACTCAAAACTGATAACGTTATTTGCAACAATAGATTTTTGTTGCTTTCAATAACAAGCATATGTTTTTTTATGGAAAAAATAACATGGGTGGTAATTAAACTTTTGTTGCAAACAAATGTACTCTTCATTATCTAAATAATAGTTTTATAAAAATAAATTTACATGACAATCTTATTCAAAAAGTTGTAATTTTATTTGCAAACTAAATTGGTAATTATCTAATGCATTCCAATCATTTCATATTTAAGAATACATTTTCTCAAGTCCAAATTAGTGTTGTCAGAACTGGACCGGACTAGCCGGTCAAACCAGTTGGACCAGGAATTGGTCCATTTTCTGGTTCGGTTTAATCTGGTTCGGTGCATTTATACAAAACTGTTCAAACAGGTGAACTAGCAGTCGAACCGGAATTTCTGATCAGACGATTGAAGCTAAACTTAAATACCTAATATATAAACTAAAAAAAAATGAAAGATCCCGCAACCCTGCTCGCCCCGCAACCCTGCTCGCCCCGCAGCCTCGTTTCATCCCCTTCGAACGAACAACAATGCCCTTGTAGGCACCGACGAACGTGGCCCGTAGCACCCACCGCTCCCTCTGCCCTCGATGCCCTCACCGCCGCCCACAGCCCCGTCTCACCGTCTGTGCCGTTACACCTCTCACCGCTGTCTCGCCATCTTGCCAAGGGGACTACCTTTCTCCGGTCGCCATCTTGCCGATGACCGCTAGCCATCGTCGCCGTCTCACTGAGCAGCAGCAAAAGAGCAAATAGTACTCATTATTTAGCCATTCGTATTTAAGTATACATTAAATCATTAATATATAATTTTTTCTGCCTAATTTTGTGCGTGCATCTCTTATAATAGCAAATTATCAATGATTCAATTATGCTATTAAACAATCCTATAATATCAATTATGTCATTAAACAATTCTAAAATCTTACGTAATTATAAAAAAAAATTTCTATAGCATTGAGGATTATTAACTCCTAGATCTTCAAAATTTAAAGAAATTTTGGGCCTTCAAAAATACTTCATATAATCAGTTCATTTTAAGTAATCATATGAAAATAATAGGCAACTCATGTAATTAATATCACTATCATAATTAATTATATAGCACAAAATTCTTCATATAATCAGTCCGTTTTAATTAATCATATGAAAATAATATGCAACTCATGTAATTAATATCACTCTCATAATTAATTATGCAGCCACTATTTTAATTAATTGTATAGTTTATGTTATGCACGTCTTGCATGATTTGAGGAAAGAAGGTCAAAATCTCTATAATTCTTTTGAAGAAAATGTAACCTTAAATGACAAATGATAAAACAAGAGGCTCCTTTAAACGGTGTTAGCATTGATTTCCTGTGTTTATAAGCTTTACTTATAACACTTATAACATTGATTTGTGAAATTCGTTGCATGATTTATTATTGATTATTTATATGCTAATATCGAAAAAAAGTATTTTAATTTTCTATTTGAGAAATTTTTGTTAAATGCATGATAAATAAATTTTTTATTTTACTATTTTAGGTTATTATTTAATCATCATGCTATCATCAAATTCATCTAAACGTGGAAACTAGTCTCATACTCCTACAGGATCAAATGCAACACCGGTAGCTGGTAGTACAACAAATTTTAGGTCAAAACTCACTAGGGGAATGACTGATATTGCATGGAATCATGTAGTAGAATTAGAAAAAAATAAATACAAATGTTTGTATTGTGGGAAGATTTTCTCAAGGAGAGGAATTCACAGATTAAAAAAGCATTTGACAAATATAAAGGGTGATGTAGCTGTATGTAAAAAGGTCCCACCTAATGCACATTTAGACATAAAAAATGATCTTGTAACTAGTCGTACATCTGCAACCACTAGTAAACAACCTTCTCTTCCCAAAAGTAGCCTATTTTATGACTAACAAGTTATTAATAAAGAAGAAGATGTTATTGTAGGCTCTAGTTTGAAAAGAAACACAAAAGGTAATTTAAAGAAAATGAAGGGACCTAGTGGGAATGTGCAACCATCTATTAAGAGTGCTATAACTGGTAAGGATGTAATTGAAAGGGCATATTTAGAAATTGCAAAGTAGTTTTATGTTTCATGTATTCCATTTAATGCTGCAAATTCTGTGCACTTTCAATCTATGTTTGATCATGCATGCTCAATTGGATATGAATTTGAAGTTCCAACATATCATGATTTAAGAAGTTTCTTATTAAAAAAGAATATAAATGAAGTAAGGGATAAGATTGAATCATTTAAGGGAATGTGGAAAGAATTTGGTTGCTCTGTAACGGCCGACGGATGAATAGATCATAAGCGTACAACCTTGATAAATTTTTTAGAATATTGTCCAAAGGGAACTATATTTTTAAATTTTGTTAATACTTCCGAATTTTTAAAAATTAGTCAAATGCTTTCTAAATGATTCGTCATAGTTGTGAAGGAAGTTGGATCTAGAAATGTTGTGCAAGTAGTAATTGATAATACATCTAACTATCGACTTGTGAGTCATTTACTGAATGATAAATATCCATTCATTGTATAGGCATCATGTGCTACACATAGTATCATTTGATGTTAGAAGATATTGCAAAGATGGAAGATATGAAAGAGGTGATAAAGGAAGCTCATTCTATTTCAACATTTATTTATAATCATGGCTTTGTTTTGCGCTTGATGAGAAAATTCATCAGTAGAGAAGAAATTATTCTTCCCACAATAACTCGTTTTGCAACAAATTTTATAGCTTGCAAAGTATGTTGAACTCTATGAATGAATTACGGGCAATGTTCACTTGTAGAGAATGGGTAGATTGTAAATGAAAAAATTCTCAAAAGAGAAAAATTGCTTCTAACTATGTTTTGAATTCTTCCTTTTGGGAAAGATGTGAAGTTGTTGTGAAAGCATTTGAATCACTTGTTCATGTGTTACGAATGGTAGATAGTAATGAAAGACTTGCAATGGGATACATTTATAAGGCAATGCGTAAAGCTAAAAATGCAATGAAGAAGACTTTGACGAAATTTAAGATGCCTTGTAATCCCTACCTTGCAATTGTGAATAATCGATGAAAAAATCAATTTGGTCGGTCTCTTCATTTAACTCGTCATTATCTAAATTCACAGTTTCACTACCATATGGATAAATTGACAAAGACAATGACAATGCAAGGGCTGCTTCAAACTATCCATCGGTTGACTCATGGTGATGTTCATATCTAAATAAGTATTATTTATGAGATTGATTTATTCCACTACGCGCATGATTATTTTGAAAGCTCAATTGCTTTTCATTCTCGTTATACTCTATCCCCAGGTATATGTATTAACTCTTAATCTTTATGAATTAATTATTTATTTATAAATACTTAATTAGTATCCTAAAGGTGGCTCATTTGTTGTAGTTATTTGGTGGCAATCTCATAAATGTGGCACTCCTAATTTGCAAAAAGTTGCTATGAAGATTTTGAATCAAACATGCAGTTCATCTGGATGCGAACGCAATTGAAATGTTTTTGAACGCATTCATACAAAAAAAAGGAATCTACCAGAACACTAAAGGCTATGTGATCTTGTATATGTCCAATACAATTTATGATTATTGGATAGGTATAAAGTATAAACTCTCATTGCTTTTTTTAGAAATGCAAATTACCTATGTTTTATTCTAAGTAACCTCTTTGTATCTTTTTTATAGGAAGAAGAATAAATATTAATATTATGATCCAATTTTCTTTGAAGATATTGATATATTGAAGGAGTGGGTGGTAGAAGATGAGTCTCCATTATTGACAAATGAAGACATTGACACTTGGTTTCAAATAGATCAATCAAACAACAGGAAAGAAACAAAAGAAGTTGAAGACTTTGGTATTATACTATAATTTTTTATTTAATTATGTAAAAGTAATGCTTTTATAAGAAAAATGGTAGTATGCAATTAATGTTTTCATTTTTTGTATTTTAATTTAGATACTCTGATTGGCGGGCAAGGTGAAGATATTGTTGTTGACCTTGATGAAGAAGAAAATTGAAGCCTTTTCTTTTAATATTTGTAATGATATGAATGATGGATTTCCATATAAGAATATGTGTTTAACTGTTTGTAGACTTTTAAAATTTTATGTTTGGTGGGAGTGATGTGTTGTTAGACTTATAAAATGTTATATTTGGTGAAAATAAAATATTTATATACTTTTAAAATCTATGTTTGATGAGAATGATGCATTCAATGGTTTATAAACTTCTAAATTTTCATTTTTTGCTGAACATAGGAGATGTTCTTAATTTTCATATTATTATAGGTTATTTAATTATTCAAAATTTCAACACTTACTGATTTGTTTTATTTCTTATTTTGTCAGGTATGTTTATAGCAATTCATCAAGGTACCAAGATAACGAGGAAGAATTCAGGAACCAACAACCAAACAACAATGGTCATGACTTATTACAAGTTTAAGTCTTTCAGGTTAGTTAATGTACTTAATTTTTTTCTAAAATTTATGTTTAAAGATTTTTTAAAACTTGCTATTAATTTTTTTCTGCATATTTTGTACTTATATTGTGGTCCTTAAAATCTAACATGTATATTTATGACTTATAAAAATATAATTTTATCAATATAGTTATTTAAAATTTAAAAAATTGATATTTATGACGTCGTAAATATGTCATGGTGATATCACCCGTTCAAACTGGTTTGATTAACCGGTTAACCCGTTCAAACCAGACCAGTCCTTTACCAGTTCAATCATCGGTTTGGTTTTGACAACATTGGTCCAAACCATTTATCATCCATATGTGCACGTTCACGATTATATTGAAGCCAAAATCACTTTAATGGAAAACATATTAATATTATAAATATGGCTTTGATGTTGTATATGTGGAAGTCTCAGCCCCTACTTAATTATATTATTTTTAAATTTTGAATAATCATATATTCATAGCTAGAATGTTAAACTTTTGTGAAATACAAGATTTCCAATTTAAGCGTCATCATGAATAAATATAATAAATGGTTTAAATTTATAGAAAAATTTTAGCATAAAAAATTATGAGCTAGCTGCATTTAAGAAAATGTAATAGAAATCTACTTTATGGAAACTATCACTTTTTGTCTTTTAAAATATTTTATTAAAATCAAACAATTAGGATATGATTATATTTTTCATATTTTAAATCCAACCCTTGACTAGTTTCAAGGTGCAGTTGTATGCACCAGGGTGTACTTCACTCATTTTTTTCTTTTGAAATTTTTTTATGAAACTATTAATATAAGTGTATTTAACTGTGTATCAAATTTTATTATTTTTGGAGATTTTTAGATTTTTTAATGTTTAAAAATCAAAAAATCTAAAAGTCTCAAAAATTAGTAAAAATTGATACTCATGTTAAATACACTAATATTAATAGTTTCATAAAAAAATTTTAAAAAATAAAAAAGAGTGAAGTACACCTAGGAGCATACGATTGGTCCCCATTAGTTTCACCTTGTTGTAAATGGCCTCATTTGCTATGGGCCAAAAATATTTTTTATATTTTTTTGAAATTTTTTTATTACATCTATTAGTATATATGCATTTAATGTACAAACCAAATTTTATTATTTTTGAAAATATGTACACATCTATTTTGTGTTTTTAAACACTAATTTAAGATGGCTAGAATACCTTTAAGTTTAAAAATACAAAATAAATAGGCATATATTTCCAAAAATGATAAAATTTAATTTATAGATTAAATATACATAATAATTTATCCATTATATTTTGCATTATTTGTTTTTTTTGAAATTAAAGGTTGGCATAAAAAACATTTGCTTTATATATTTATTCATGTATAAATTATGAAAAATGTTTAAATTTATTTATCTATGTGTTAAAATATAAAAATATTTTATTGAATTATTTGTACATATAAGAATCATGTTTCTATTAAATTATTTTATTATTTTATATGTTTGTTGACAAAATCTATGCATAACGATATAGACAAATAAAAAAGTTTTTATAATAATATAAATGATATTAAGTGCAATATATGTTGTAAACTTTCCACTAATCATTAAAGATGTAGATATCCCCAAAGTTATATAGAAGCACTATAAAAAATTTTGATTTTTAGCAATCAAAATTTTCATGCAAAAAGTTAACATTTAGTTGCTAAAAGCTTGATTGCTAAAATTTGTGACATGTGTCAAATAGCAACCAATTCAGTTGCTAATAGTTCATAATTTCTGTATGCAAATAAATTTTGATTTAGTTGCCGAAACCTCACCTTATGTAAGGAAATCGTTCCTTGCTTATTAAAGTATCATTATAAGCAAGAAAATTTTTCCTTGCCAATAAAATCATCATAAGAAAGGACAATTTTAATTACATGCATTTTTCTTGCTAACAAAGGTAGCCAAAAATGCATTTTCTTGTAATGAAGAAGGCTATTATAGAATTATAGCCCTTACATGTCACTTAGAACATAAAAGATTTCGGTCAAGGTGATTGTTTGCGTCATAGATATGAATATATTAATTTATATTAATAGTTAGATTTTAGAAACTATTTTCAAAAAATATAAAAGCAACCGAATATAAGACTAATCACATAAAAAATACAAAAAAATTTGCAGAACATCAATTAGTAAGTTGATTTTTTATTCGAAGTTGAGAAAAAATGAAAAAATAAGTAAGCATGAGAAAACATTTTATTATTATTATTATTTAAAACTAAGGATGTTTTCCAAACCATATAAGATTTCTGAATTGAACTTATATCTTCATTCCCAAGATAATTTCTCGATTTCCAAGATAGCTTTTAATTTTCAACAACAACTTTACCTATTTTCAGTACAACTCTATTCATTTTCAATATACATCATTACGCTCTCATTTCATATATAGATTCGATTCAAGAATATTATATGATTTGGAATAAGATCAAATGTACAATATATAGGTTTTTTTATTTGTAGGTATATGAAAGATGTATCTTTCAAGGGGTTTTACAACTTTTTCAACGTGTACTAATATAAATATATTTAAATAAAATTATTATGCAGATATATTAATGTATTAAATATAATTATAGTATATAGAAATCAAAATAATATATTTCATTTGAGAAAAATTTTAAAATATAAATTTTTATTTTTTGATATTTTTGTTGTATTTTCTATTACTTTTAGATGATTTAGATATTTAAAAAAAACTCAAAAATTGATATTTTTACATTAATTTTACACATATATATGGACCCATATACAATGAAACTAAATAAATAAAAGCATTTTCAAAATACTATAGACAATGTTAAATATAATAGATTAAGTGAATTTTTTTCTATCAATCATCAAGATTTTAAATATAAATGAGGTTAAATAGAAAGATAATTTCATAGAAGCATGATAGATTAATTATTGTATTTAAGGAAATTTGTGCCATGCTAAGAAAGTATTTAATTGTAGGCTGATGATGTTGCCATAAATGCAAAATATTTTAAAAATTGTTGCATGAATGTAAAAAATAACAAAAAGTTGAAATAGATAAAATTAATTTTTCTTTTGAGTCATCATGTTGGCTTATCACTAGCATAGACTGCATAGCAGCTTTGTCGTCCAATCTTTAGTATAAGCCACAGCCAATTTGTTCCTGGATCAGTAGTATCAAGTCGCAACCAATGCGAAAGCTAGCTAAGTACAACATCCTCCGAGTGTTAAAATAAGTACTGGATTATACACAAGGAAAGGAAAAGAAAAAGAGAAAAAGAAAAAAAAGTGGGCCACATCACATGGCATGAGTCTTTTGTAACATGTTTTCAATTGGTGGGGCAGGTCGGTCTCTTTTGGTAGGACCACATCATCAAGCACGCCTTCTTTTTTTCCGTCTAAAATGAGATTTACACGATCCCACAATCCAGACGCTGTCCATCACCTTTGAAACTCGGGGGCCCTCGTCACACATGCATGTCGGATATTACAAACGGTAATAATATATGAGAATTTCTTCGCATAATGACTATACAATATTATACATATAGGCAATGATCATATGCTGTTTTCACTTTATTAATTAACACATGTAACTCTGTTTACTCACCTTTATCGAATTTTCTAATTATAGGGTTCGTTTAAAAAGTTTTGAACGAAAAGGTTTTGGTTTAAAATTTTTAACATGAGAGAAAATCATATGAAATAATGGAGGTAATGATGAAGAATAAAGAAAATAATATTAAAATATACAAATAAGTTGTATAGATAATTAACAAGTGAATAGTTATACAGGAAGATCTAAAAAAATAAAAAATAGAGCTATTATTGGAAGCAAAAAGTTATTTTCACATTGAAAAAGTTGTGGTTGAACAATTTTATAGCTAAACGAACTCACTTGTAATTTATATTCTTGCAATTAATGACAGTAAATGATTCAAAGGGATACGCGGAGGTTCTAACTGCTCTTTTGTGTTTAACTTTTTAAAGTCTAAATCATTTTTTATGTTTACTAATAAATGTTTATTTATAATGTAAAGTACAGGGCCAAACTTGAAGAAGTAAACTATCCAATATTTGAAAAATCAAGAAGAGAATTTCTAGTAAATGTAGGAATAATTTAATTAAATAATAATAATTTCAACTACAACTAATATATCTTTTTTGTCAACGTATATATATAATGAATTTTTTCTATTTTTTAAGAAAAGTATATAAAATTTAGATTACTTACACTACACTAATCAAGACATAAAAATTTTTATATTTATATATGAAAATAAAATACAATTTACTTGTAATAATTAAATTTATAGCATATTTCTAGTCAACTATGTGTACGATAATTTTTTTAAATAAATTTAATTAGTAGATTAAATACATTTAAAATGTTTTGTTCACTCCGGAAACTTATATAGTTGTTTTATTACTTTTTAAAAAGTTACATTGCTATTAGGATAAATATGCATATTTTTAATTTTTGGTTTATGATGACAAAGGGTAAGTCTATGAATATTTTTGAAGAACCAGAGCATCAACAACAAGTGACGACCTCCAATACAAAACTTGAGAAATTATTGGAAGAATAATAGGAAATTGTATCCCAATCAAATACTCAACTGACGAGTAAGTTTTTTCACTAATAATATTTATAATTTTCTATTTTAAAATATTATTTTAGCTAAAGTGAGATTATGAATTTGATTGGACTTTTTTTAGCTGCTACTAGAAAAGTAAGAAAATTAGAGTCCAACATGCATGTCAAGTGTTTGGAATTTATTTAAAAAAATTATGGTTGAACTTAATGAGCTTTGAAAATCTGTGGAAGATAAAGTATGCACCCTCACTCGATTTCTTCGTGATTTAGCAAGGAATCTAAAATTTGCACCAATTAATTTTATTTCATGGAAAAAGTTGCCAAAGAAGTATAAAAATATGCAATGAGATATTGTGTAGGTAAAAATTAATATTAAATTATTTATTTTAAGTTACACAATAATTATCACTTTTGATCTATATATGTAAAAATATGTTTCTTGTATATGTACCATGCATTTTATTTTCATAAAGCTTTTATATTTCTTAGATGTAGGAAAAATTCAATTTAAACCATGGAATTATCATATTAAGATATGGGTGATAAATGATATTCATGACAAATGGAAAAATTAGAAGAGTTCGTTGAAAGCCAAATATTTTCATTGAAAGCCGAATATTTTGATATTACTAAATCGGAACACATGAATGTAGAAGATGCATCTAAATGAGTGGAAAAAAATCAGTGAGTTGATTTAGTGCACCATTAGTACCCAGTAAAAGCCAAGGTATAAATCTATTCTCTTTATTTCATGATAATTTCTACAAAAATTAACTTCAAAATATTGATTATGTTAATTTTCATTTGATATAGATTATTAGTGAGATAAATAAAAAATCGAGCAAAACACAAAAAGACTTTCATCATAGGAATAAAGACACTTGTAAGAATGATCCATGAAAAGGTATTCCTAATATTTGCTGATTTATGATAATGTTAATTTGAGTCTATCTTGAAAATGTTATGTTTTGTGCTCAGATTTACATACATGCATAAAGATGGAAGAATTGTAAATAATGAAGTTGCAAAAATTATTGTGAGTCTTTTATTGTTCAATATTTTATTTTATGCATTATTTTATAATTACTGTAACCTACATTTTGATATTTCATATTTTAAATTATAAAATGTGTAATTAAATTTTACACTTGTACATAATTGCAGGAATTGTTGAAAAAAAAGAGGAAATATAAAAGAATGTTCTAATTGAAAAGGAGATGCTTATTTTAAAGTAAAAGGGCTAAAAAAAGTAGGACGTATTCGGTGTTTTGGAAAGGGCCCTACTCCTTATAAAATTTTAAAAAAATTCCGCAAATAGAAAAATTTCAATCAAACAACCAAGAAGCTAATCAATTGAAAAAATAAGTAACGGCTTTGCAAGAATTCATTGTTCTTGTATCACATGTCAAAAATTAAAGTCTGAATGATCCTATCATGCAAGTATTAGATGCATAGCGTAAATCAAATCCCTTCTAGCTTTCTCCCCACTTTTCACCACTCATCATGTGTTGAGACATGACAACGCTGTGGCTCATTTTCTTGCCAATTTTGTATCTATGTCTTTTTTGGATTGTCAAGAATAGTGGGGCAACCCTCCTCCTGTTCTTTTGGAAAAACTCTGTACAGATAATTTTTTGACAATAAATTGCTCGGACTCTCTTATCTCATCCTCCCATCACAGTTGTGAGGAGAGGGGATAGGGCGTGTCCGTTTTCATCAAAAAAAAAGTATTAGATACATATCCAGTATTTGATAATAATAATTTGGCATCTTAATTTTGGATTATTATTATTTTTCTTTTGTATCAGAACTATTCAATAAGATATTGAAAATACCATTATTGTAAAATTTTATTCAAACACTTATTATTTTTTTAGGTTCTTGATCTTCCAAATTCTCCAAATAGGTGACCTTGTAGCTCTAATTTGGATAACAAATTTTGCTTTAACCAAGAAGGTAATTTTGAATTAAAAATTTATTTAACAAATATTTTTATACTTTATTAATAAGGTATTCATATTATTTAATTTTTAATATTTGCAGGACGATGGATTGTTGTTGAAGGTCACAAAATTTTGGAAGACAGTAGCTTTGTTTGATCATTAGATGCAAAGTTAGTTTTATATATTTTCGTATGTTTTTGTTTTTTAGATATTATGAATTTTACTCTTCAGTGATTGATGATTTGATAATTGAAGAATTGGTACCTTGATCTTAAATTTTAATTATTAATAAATGTTGTCTTTTTATTAACCTTGATGTAAAATTAATTATATGATGATTGGAAATTATTGTGTTACTAAAACTTCTACTGATTTTATAAGCAGTTAAAATGCAAAAAAAATCATTGCCAATTATAGATAGTATAAATAAATTTTATTGTGTTATTTTTATAAATGCAAATTTTTGTTATATATTAATAATATACTAAAAATAGAAATTATTATTATCTATCTAAATTATTATCACTATAACTCAAAATAATTTCATATTAAATTTAGTATAATATATTAAATATTCATAAATTATTTGATTTTCTAATTTTGAAATTTTTGTTAGATTAATAGAGACAAATAAAAAATGTCACTATCTAATTGTTGCTAAAATCATAATGATATTTTTATTATTGCTTAATTAACATTATAACAATTGTGTTACTAGAACTGTCGCTAGATAAGTATCATTATAGAGCATCAAGATTTAGTGACAGATACAAAATGTTAGTATACATACAAAAAATATTACTGAAGATTAGTATAATATTAGTTTTTAAAGTTATACTAATAGATTAAAATTGTTTATATTCGTATATTATATATTGTGATGATACCAAACTATCAATATATAATTATTACTATAAAGCTGATTAATCTTTTACGGCTGAACGTAGGTCCTGCTCCGTGAGTCTGACTCAAAAAAACTTATTTTTTAATTTTTTCATGGGTAAGTAAATTTAGATGTATCAAATTTCTAAACTAAGTTTTATCATTTTTGGATTTTGTAAGTATTTTTTTGAATTTTTAAATACAGTGGTATTTTCATAATTTTTTGAGCTCAAAAAATTATGGAAATGTCACTGTGTTTAAAAATAAAAAATATATTTAAAAACATCCAAAAATGTTAAGACTTGGTTTGTAATTTTAATACACCTAGATTTACTTGCCCATGAAAAAATAAAAAAAATAAAAAAAACATTTTCAGGCCGTGCGTCCTGCCCTAAAAGATAAGGACTCTATTATAAATATCCTATACATATAATTTTAAAAACCATCCGGATAGCCGCTCCGGGACTATCATCGGCACGTAAAAAGAAACATGTATATAGATTTGTCATGTCTACGCTAACAGTTTTTAGTTTTCGGCAATGGCTTTTCACTGTCACCACATATATTTTTGCCGTAGTAAATAGCTTATGGCAGGTAAGCTACACAGAAAAAGCCATATTTAGCGATTAGCCTGAAAAACAGAACAGGCTCGGTTGTTAAATTCTTATATAAACAAAGGAAAGTCATGTTACTTCACTGACATCAAGATTGGGTTTCCTCCAATTCCAAAACGTATAAGATTTTTAGATGGAATATGCATATGAAATCGAAATGTAATGATATATTAGAGACTTAAGAACTAAGAAATTATCCACACAACAATGATGCAAATTTCAATTTAAAAATCTTATATAATTAGGGACAAACAACAATAAAAAATGTTGCTTTCGATTTTCAAACCGTTGGATTATTTTCAGCCGTCCCTATTCTGATCCGCTTGGGGCCCACAGGAAAAATGGGCATTCCAGATCCCTTGCACGTGTGGAAGCAGCCATTCCAGCCCACACGCGTGAGAGGTGCTCGAGGAGGTTGTCTTTCTACCCTGTCTATCTCTGTCTCCCGCCCTTTTCTTTTCTTTTATTAAAAATTTTGTCATCCGCTTGCGCTTTACAGGATTCCATTTCCATATTTAAAATGCTGCTTTCGCGTCTTTTTAGCTCTCTCTCTCCTTTGATCTCGATTTCGCTGTCATCATCATCATCATCCCTCTTCCTCTGTCCGCCGCACCGCACCTTTCCTCCCAACGAACGTCGACGCCGGCCACCGCCATTCCCGCCATCGCCGCGTCGTCGTTCTTCTCTCCTGCTCCCTCCCGCCGCGACGAACGCACGCCAGTCGTCCTCCTCTCTTCCGTCCGTCGTGCTTCTTCTTTCAGATCATTTCCCCCGTCTCTCTGCATTTCCAACGATCCTCCTCCAGAATTCTCCCTGGTTTCTGATCGTCCGGTACGCTCAACTGTTCTTTTTGTTCCCTCAAATGCGACGACAATGTGGTTGCTTTTTCGTCAAGCATTTTTTCCGCATTCTCTCCTCTCGGGTTCTTTGATCTTCTATACATTCAATCATTGATTCGACAGCTATTGTACAAGGAGAAGAATGCTTTTCCTTCCATCTTCGGTTTTCGTGTCTACATTTTCTTCATTTTATTTGTTTAGGAATGCAACATTTTCTGTTTTGCATTTTTTTTTTTTTTCGTAAATTTTTTTTATGTGGACGCTTTTCAATTTCATGGGTTTTGAAAGCATATTTTGCTAGCTTGTATTGGAATCTCTCTGCATTGCCCAAAATTTCTTTCTTTTTTGCATCATTCTGGTTCCTGACTTATTTTTTCCTTTTTTTTTTTCCCAAAAAGATTTTGTTGCAGATTTCTGGTCAGAGAGGGCCGAATGAGGTAAATCGGATCAAATCTAGAGGTGGCATCCACGAGTCGGAGTTTGGATGGATTTGTCGACTCATCACACGTTGTATACGGATCCTCACATTGTCGGTTCTAAGCGGCGAATAATGGAAGCTCAGGGCCAGACCAAACGAGTCTATCAAGTCTGGAAAGGAAGCAATGTAAACTTTTTCTGTGGTTCTTCATTTATTTCCCTCATTTGCCCCCCACATATGATGCATGATCTTTTCTTGCCAATCACAAATCTAAGCCCAGATAGTGAGTGCTGTTTGTTCGTATGATTATTCAAAGATAACTAACCAGGCTGCATTAGCTGGTGTTTTTGTTAATCAGTAGACTCAAAATTTTGATCATCATAGCGTGACCAAGATAATCCATCAATGAGAATATAAGAATTTCAGAGACATTTCTGGGAAAGGGGCCTCGTTTGATGGCAGTGTAGTGGGATTTGGGAAGGCTTCAACATCGCTAGGTAGCCATCCTAGATTTGTCAATCCTAGATAGTGTGAGATTATTCGTTGGATGAGATTCTAATTTTTTTTTTTTTTATTATTAATTTTTTGGGGTCTGCAATCGTTTAAACGTTTAGCCTACTGAATGCTTTTAACTGAACTAAGGAGTAGGGACTGCAAGGCTGTGTAGGCTACATTGTGTCTATGCTGCATTTGGTGTTGGGGCAGTTTTAGGTTTATCATTCTTTTTTATCGTCTCTCAGTTGAATTTGATGATTCTCTGAACTAGCTTTTAACTTAGATGATTTGAATGTCTAAAACGAATTACAGAATCTTGAAACAACTTATGTTTGTATATCCCTGTGTCTGTGGGAAAGCACATGACTGTGGAACTCTTGAGGGTTCTCCTAATGTTGCATGCTGTGTGATAGAGTTAATCATGCAATTGTTGGGCCTATAAGTGCCAAAACTGAGATCTGGTGAAGGTTTGTTGGTTGGATAACAGAGCCCCCTTTGTTGAAATCAAACGGAATTGATGGTAGATAGTGGAGTTCAATTTCTAAATTGATTTTCATTCACAATGTTTTGTGATTTTTTCTTGCCCACAGTGGCAAGTGTGGCAGGTTCAAAACAGGACAAAGTCCCGTAGTGAATATGTGTGCTTTTTCTAGAGACCATGGATTATCGCATATTATATATAATGAATTCCCATGAAAAAGGATAGTGGGATCTGTAAATGTTTCCAGATGGTGCACAAAAGCTGAGATGGAATTGCTAAAAGTTGAAACTCCACTTTGATTTACTGCTCGAGTTTCAATCTTAACACTTTCATACAATGTTCTCCTTATTTTCCATTCTATTTAGGAATTTCTTGATATACGTATCTCGTTTATGACATCTTTCCCATTTCATTTTTATTAATTTTTATTGGAGATGTAGCACCTTCCTACCTAAATGGAATAAACATAGAGGAGCTTAAATGCATCAAAGGAGGGTAACAAAAGAATCTAGACATCATTTAACCAAAAAATACCCAAGCTTTTTGAGTAGAACTATCATTACTGTTAGGATTTTGTGTCTTGTATTTTGTATAGAGGTTACGCATATGAATTCACATAGGATAGGTGTAGGGCTGCACATGAGTTTGCATATGTGACCATTTGGATGTAAGAGCTATATATAGAAGTGTGATCTATGGGTTTATTAAGAGAGAAGACAAAGTGAGAATAGAGAGAGATTCTGCGTGAAGAGCAATTTGTTGTCTTTGAGGGGAAAATTCTAATTATTTAGCGAATTACTCATTTCTTTGGTGGAATGTTCTTCTAGCCGAACAACGTTAGTTTTTTGTGTTTTGTGTGCTTGTATTGAGTTTTGAACCCTAACAAGTGATATCAAAGTGAGACGTTCGAGGAATTTAGAGACAGTGAAATCTGGAATGCATTGAGGACTAAGGATTGCAAGCAGATTGTGCGTTATGGTGGAGATTAATCAAGAGTATCACTTTGGGTAGCAAGTTACTGCTTGTGTTGAAGGTGTCCATTTGAATTATTTGAAATTGTCATTGGTGTGGTTTTTAGGATGAATCTGTATGGGAGGCAGATCTTATGTGGACCTTCAGGATTGATTGGTCAAGCAGATTGGAGTTGTTTGTGTGTTGTTGCTGGTCGTCAGCAACGGAGGCAAAATCAAATCTGGTCAGTGAGCAACTGAGCTGCTTATTGCTGGCGAGTTTTCTGCTGGAGCAGAGAATGAGGAAGACGCCATCGTCTAGTGGGTTTTCTTCGTCAGAGATGAAGAACGTAAGAAGAATGTTGTCGTTTGTGGTTAGCTGGGCATTAGAGCAGCATCTGGCTTGCAAAGAAGATGAGCAATAGCCGGGAAGGAAGAAGAATCAGAGACGGTAATGATCTTCTGTGAATTTTTGAGACTGAAAAGGTGATCTACTGTAGTGATGACAGGGTTAACATAAGATGGTGTAGGGATACTTTTGGTAAATATAGACCAGTGGTTTGACAAACGACTGGTGGTGTGTGAAGGCGACAATGGTGTAGTGAGTCTTCTGAGAGGAAAGTTGTACTTGTTTATTTAATTAGTAAATTACTCTTTTCTTTGGTTGAGTAGGTTTCCAGCGGAACCATGTTAACTTGTTTGTGTTTTGTGTGCTTGCATTGAGTTCTTAGCCCTAGTAATTACCAAGTGACGACAATCTGTCAATTGCAAAATACAATGCATTCAATATTGGCACATGCGTGATGTTTAGAAAGTTGCAATTTAAGTCATAAAATTGCTGCTGAATTCATGTGGTGAATTATAGCCCAAACTCGTAATCAGCACTGCTGAATTCAAACATGCTAAGGCTTCATTTGGCCCCATGTCAGGAGGAAGGCTTTTGCTTCAGAGAATTTCGTTCTATTGTGCTTGTTCTTTACACGCATGTCAGATTTAAATAATGTTAAAAAATGCAGAAACATCAAAAGTTTGTGTTGCCCAAACAAACAGCTTTTCCAATTTATTGCGAAGGCTTAGTCAAAAGCATATAAGGCCTCTCCATGAGCAAAGCCGAAACAGAGCCTAACCACCCCAACTTCCGAGGTGCTTTCTCTTGCCTGTTCTGGACAGGTGAAAACCCACTGAAATCTTTCCATGTGATCATCCTTCAAGAATTGGAGTGAAAATTTATCAATGCCTTCTTCTGCTAATTGATTACAGTTAGCACACTTTTGAGGGATTTATTCAACTAAGATGGCTTTTATATGGATTACTTTTCCTTGAATCTGCATGGGCTTCATCAATTATATTATTTGTGCTCAGCTCCTCCATTCAGCCATGCATTTTTCCAAGGTGCTTTCTATTGCCTGTTTCTAGACAGAGGTAAAAAGGCACTGAAATCATTTGGGGTGCATTTGGTTGGGCATAAAACTTTTCGACCAAAATTTTTCAATAAAAAAAACCTTTTACTCTCCATAACTACCCTATTTTTTAATTATTTTTTTCACATTTTCCTATACAAATTATCCAACTTTTCAATCATTTCCACACAATTATCTATACAGTTAACCTATGTATTTTAATTTTCTTCTCTTTACACTTCATCATTACTCCTATCATATCACATCATTTTTTATCAATTTAACAACTTTTACACCAACTTTTCATTAAAAAGTTTTATTATTTCCTAAACACACCCTTGATGTGATCTTTCAAGAACGTGAGTGGAAATATGTTGATGCTTTCTTCTGCTAGTTTATTACAATTAGCACGTTTTGAGGGATTTATACAAAAAGTGGCTTATTCATGGATCACTTCTGCCTAAATTTACATGGGCATCATTGATAATATCATTTGTGCTCAGCTCCTCCATTCAGCAATGCATTTCATCTTTTTCTCCAATTTAATTATGTGATTTGACTTTTGATGCGTGCAACACATTTCATGGTGGTAAATTTGCCTGGTTATCATCCATTATATATAACTATCTTTCGAGCCCACTCTTTCTGAGGAAAGTACAAGAATCAAAATAAAGTTGATACGCCAACTGAGGTTAGCTCAGTTGGTGGCAGTACCTGTTTGGGTGTCAGGTTGTGGGTTCGAACCCCACAGATAGCATATGTCCTCCTTGTTATGGAGGTATTTATACTTAGTCCCTCATGTATGAGGGTATCTATAATATGTCCCTCCATTGTGAGGGTTGTGAATGGGTTTGATTTGTAATATCAAGATGTCACAGGTGTATATAATACCAATCAAAAAAAAAAATAAATAAAGTTGATACTGAAGGACTTTTTGTTGTTGTTTGTTTAACAGATTATTCACTTCATACATAGATGTCAATTTCTATGTATCCTAGAAAATTTTTAGTCCACTTATGTTTTGTGCAGATTCTTTAGAAAAGTTGCTATTTGTTCCTCTGAGTTTGCGACAGTGTTCTTGGAATTTTTTTTTTTTTTTCTGCCATTCAATTTTATTTTGAGGAGGAATGGAAGTCAGTTTGATAGTTTGTTTGAACACTTTGCAGGTATTCTTACTGGGAGGCAGGCTTGTATTTGGTCCGGATGTTAGATCTTTAATACTCACAGTCTCTCTAATAGTAGTTCCTGTGATCCTTTTCGTTTCTTTTGATAGTCAAAGGCTGGTCCATGAATTTGATAATGACATTGGGAAGCTCATAGTTGCTATTCCAGTTATCTACATGACATTTGTGAGTTCTTTCATCTTTGTTCACCATTCTTGATATACTTGCTGTTGGTATGATTTATTTTATTTGTTTTATGTTTTGCTCCACCATAATTGTATTGTTTTTCTTTTTTATTTTTCCCTGTAGCTATAGAACTATTTGCCGAGGTACTTTGAGTTATAATTTCCATGTTCTCTTTGCTTGAACTGGTTTCCAAGGGGTCGCAAATTTTTGAAGCCCTCAGAAATTTATCGAGAGGCATCTGATTTTTGCATCTTGTCATGGTTAACCCTAAAACTTCTGGAACAGAATGGCTCACATTTTCCACTGGGATATTCGTTCCTTTAGAAATGATGGTTGTACTTGCAAAAGATATACCTTTGGGCAGGTAATAACAGGTGCTGATTCAATGCACCCGGGTGCATATACCTATTTAAATTTTTTTTTTTTCAAAATATTTTCATGAACTTGTTAATCTAAGTGTATTTAACATGTGTATCAATTTTTAACATTTTTGAAGATTTTTAAATATTTATTTTGGATTTTTAAAAATCTGTGACAGTTTAGTAATTTTAAATTACTAAAAATGCCGTTGATTTTAAAAAATCCGAAAAAAGTATAAAAATTTCCAAAAATGGTAAAAATTTATACACATATTAAATGCACTTACATTAACATTTCTATAAAATCTTTTTCAAAAAAATTTTAAAAATGGGTGAAGTACACCATGGGAGCATTGAGGTTCAATGCACATTCAGGCTCAATGCTCTCGGGTGCATTGAACTAGCACCCGGTAATAACAGGGTACCATAATAACATTGTCATAGTGTGAATTTTCCTACAAATAGCTATTCATTTTTTTATTGGCATTTTATATGATCTGACAACTAATATTACAATCATGTACATTCACAATCTTCACAATATGAGCGAATTTTTCTACACACCCTACACTTTAGGAAAATTTGTATGAAACCCCCGCATTAGGGTTGAAGGGGGGGGGGGGGGGGGGGGGATTGAAAATCCCCCACAACTCAGGAGGAATACTGTAGAATTACCCCCACAAATGGGGGAACTTTCAAACCCTTGACCTTTCCGCTGCCTGTCAATGGGTTTTGCCACAACGCTTGTAGCGTCGGGGCAAATAGCTAATTATATCTTATTGGGCTTTGTTCACATGCAACCAAGTTGGAAGTATATGCAATGTTTTCATTTTAAAGTGTTTTTTTTCAAATCTAAACCGTTGATTATTCTTATTATATGTATTTGTTCATGATGCCAAAAATCACTTTGATTGGATATTTAGATTTTTCTAAAAGTTTAATATTTTTGAGAGTGAATACATAACTATTAAATCTTGAATAAAACTGAGAGAATATGTAACTATTAAATTTTGAAAAAAATAGTATATATACATATCCAATCGAAGTATTTTTGGTATCTTGAAAATGAACCAAAAAAATTGTTTCAGACTTCAAAAAATATTTTACAATGAAAAAAGCGAGGTATTGCATATGCCTAACGATGCAACGCAGTCGATTATCACCAAAGTCCCATGTTATTTATGATAAGTACATGATTATGAACCAGTTATCTTCAGACCATCCTGTTATTCCTACATGGTTACCAAATCAAGTTCTTCTTGCCTTTTCCTACTTGGCTGGCATTGTTGAAGCGCATAGCTTGATTTATGTCCAACAGGCCTGTTGTAGAGATTTGCTTGATGTCTCAATGAGCCTGCTGAAGTAGTTAACATTATTGATGCTCCATTAAGCTGTTGAAGCGGCTTATATTATTGATGCTCATGAGCCAGTTACAGACTTAGTCAGTCAAATCCAGAGAATGATGACGTGGAGTCCACATTTTGCTGCTTAAGTTGATGAAAAAACGAGATCTGACTATTTATTGAAAGCCAGCAAGAAGGATGACAAGGCATGTTAGATTCAATAGTGACATTGAATGATAAATCCTAGCAATTTATAGTGGAATTTACATAAACTCAGAATATAAAAAGTGAAACTCACTCCTGTCTCTATGAATGGCCAAAACCTCAAACAAAACACCATCAAAAGACCTGGATAAAGTATAAGGTGTCGTTCAGATCTCCAAAGTCACTGATCTAAAGTAGCTTTTGCTGAAGACTAATAGGACTGAAACGTTTTCTTTAACAATGCTTCCATGTAAGTGAAATGATTGAAAATGTCATTATTGATAAATCTTCTCTGTTATGCTTATAAATTATTGCCTGGGATGACAGATTCTCTGCACTCTCTTTGTCACTTCTGGAAGAGATCCAGGCATCATCCCTCGTAATAGGCATCCTCCTGAACCAGAAGATGATGGTGATGCTTCCGGTTTATCAGCTGACTGGCCAGGAAGTCACGGTACCACTGCAAATATCCCACCAACAAAAGATATTGTTGTCAATGGAATGGTGGTCAAAGTCAAGTACTGTCACACATGCATGCTATATAGGCCTCCTAGATGCTCTCATTGTTCTATATGTAACAACTGTGTGGAACGTTTTGATCATCACTGCCCATGGGTTGGGCAGTGCATTGGCAAGGTATATTCATTCCCCCTTTATAACAACATTAAGCATTTCTGCTACTTCATTATTTCTATTAATTCACATTTTGTTATTGTTCAGTTTAATGATGTTTGTAAAAAAATTAGCTCAATGATAGCCAGTTGCAAAGAGCTGTCAAACCTGGTATGAATGAGAAGCCTCTGATTAGCATTAGTTAAGAATATGTACATTGGTGCTTTGGCTTATGAGATGGCAGACTTATCACATCAATGCCCTACTTGCGGTCTTGTTGGTTTGCATTCTTCATTGCATCTTCTTAACTAAAACATCGAGTCATTGTGTTTCTAGAAAAACCTGTATCCTAACCCCTCATGCAGAAACTGCTGGACATGGAACTTGATTTATATAGTAGTCTATTTTAGCAGTCCACTGGACTGAGGCAGCCCTGTTTCTTGAAGACTTTTGAAATTGATATTTTCATTGTTATGCACACTTCTGCTTTGGTTCCTTGCTTTATCACCCACTGGACAACCATTCTGGTTTTCATTGTATAATCATTTTGATTTATTCTGTATATTAAAGTTCTGTTGCTGATTTTGTTTGTTCGATTTTCCCTGTGATCATTGGCTGAGGATACATGCATCTGTGTTATAACAATTAAAAGATGGTAAATGACATTGTGAGCTGGGGAACCAGTTGAGTGCTGTTATGCATCCATCGTGATTTCAAATGCTGCTGGGTGTAAATGGTCTGAAGTAGGTCACTAAACTAGGGCCCTCTCTGGACTTGCATATGCTGTGAGTTGCCTAGGTTAATGTTATATCATCCCTGTTAATCGTCCTTCCGAAAGATGTATATGACTCTTACATATTTATTTGTAGTAATCACTAACTTTCTGTTGAAGTTTTGACATCTGTAATTGCAACTTAAGAGTTTATGGCTTATACTCCTTTCTTTTTGTGCAGAGAAACTACAGATTCTTTTTCATGTTTGTGTCTTCCACAACATTGTTATGCCTGTATGTCTTTGCCTTCTGCTGGGTAAATATCAAGAAAATTATGGATGCTTATCAATGCAATCTTTGGAGGGCATTTCTGAAGTCTCCCATGTCAGCCATACTAATTGTATACACATTCATAGCTGCTTGGTTTGTTGGAGGGCTGTCAGCATTTCACCTCTATTTAATCTCCACCAACCAGGTTCATTTCTCTTTGAATTATGTTTTCTGGAGTAATATATGGGTATATTTCTTGATTTAGAGTGCTAAAGATGGTTTTGTTCTTTGTTTTCAACCCAATTTTTGAGATCGTAAATTTACTCATAGGTCAAAATGACATGTAGGTAAAATCCAGGTTTCTCGCCCGGTAGGCGCCAGTTCCCTGTGTGCCACAAAATTCCAGCTATGAATGTGAAATGTCTTGGCTTGAAAATCACTCTGGTTGGTCAAATCAGTTGTTTAGGCATGCGACAAAAATTTCCTCAATCTCAATTATTAATTTTAGAAATTAGACTAATGAAGTAATATGAGATAATCTAAAGGTGAATAAATAATAAAAATGAGAGAAATTATACTAAGGAAATTTGGGCATGTTAGACAGAGGCTTGAAACAACATTAGTTAGGAGCATTGAATTTATTTAAATAGAAGGCTGTAGGATAATGAAACCGAGGCCCAAAACAATGCATAGAGAAGTAATTAAAAAATATATAGATACTAGAGATGAGAATGTAGTTCATGACCATAAAAAATGACACAACAAGATCCATGCAACTGACTCCGCATAGGTGGAAAACAGCTTATTATAATGAATCTCAAATATTCGTGTCAAAGGATAAAATAAGGGATTGATACAAGAGTCTTGCTTTCATGTAATCCCATCCATTTTTATTATCTTGATGATTGATAAAAAATCTACTTCATCCATTATATTTAGACATGTTTTTTAGCTAGAAGACCAAATTTCACCTACATTAAAGATGTACACATATTTAGTAGAATGTAACAATAATTTGTAGAATCATTTTTCACACACTAAAGATATTTTAGATGCTTTAAAATGTTGAGACTACAATCTGAAATTGATATTTAGCTTCGAACCATTTGTTTGTTTTGTTTTGTTTTGTTTTGTTTTTTTTTTTCTGATGAAGAAGTGTCAAACCATTTTATTACACGATTATAGATGAGACCCATGCACAATGATACTGAACAAACGAAGAGTTTCCATGTAATATAAATGATTCTAAATACAATTCATGTAGTGAATTTCCCATTAACTATCAAGGCCAGAAAAATAAATGAGGTTGCAGTCAAATAGGGTTTTATGGAAGTAGAGCTCACAGACTGCATGATAGGGCTTAAATTTTGTTTTTTGAATCATTAGTCAATGAAAATGGTTACATGGATTTCTTGCAGGGGGATTTATTCTGCAGTGTTCTGAACACATTCAGTAAACTCTGTCAAAGAAAATAGGAAGCAAAATAAATTGATCTATTCAGGTCATGTCACTGCAATAGTGGTGAATTTTTAATGTTTGGAGCTTTACTGAGCTCACACAGTTATGCAAGTTTGTTGATGCACACTGCCCTTGTATTTTTCCTTTTCTCTGACAGATTGCCACTGCACAATCTTTTCTTTCTCGTGTAGACAACGTATGAAAATTTCCGATTTCGGTATGATGGAAAAGCAAATCCTTATGACCGTGGTTGTGCCCGAAATGTCAAAGAGATTTTCTGCTCGAGGATACCAAGTTCTAAGAACAACTTCCGCGCAAAAGTGAAAGAGGACCTGGCCTCAATGTCAATGTCTTCGTACAGTGCTTCTCTCCCTCGAGGCCACGTTCTTAGCCCAGAGATTGCCAATGCCAAGGCAAGCTTAGACATAGAGTCAGGGGGAAAACGGCAGCCTGTGGCTGCAGAGGAGTTTGAGGATATACAGAATGAGATAGGAATGGAGAGATCCAGGAGCCAACAGAGGCACTCAACTTGGGTCCAGAAGGTCAATTGGGAAATCACACCTGATGTGCCAACATTGCCCAATGATCTTGGAATGGAGCATGAGGGTTTCAAAGAAAGGGAGAAGATAAGCCATTGAAATGGGACACTTGAATCCTTTAACAGAGGATAGTGGCTGACATCGTGGGAGCACCAAGAGCAGAGAATCCAAACTACCATAGGATGCCACAGCGACACAGCAACAGAGCTGCTGTTGCGGACTGGTTTTTTTGTTAGCCGAGAAAAACACTGTACATGTTGAAAGGAGGGAGAGTTTATTTGAAGTGGTTTGTTGTGCTTTGAATGGGTTTGGGTTTGTGCTCAGATGTTTGCATCAAATTAGAAAAACAGAAGTATAGCCCCACTTGAATATTTGATAGCAAGAGTGTTGTTGATGATGGTGTGTATGTTTATCTTAGGTCCGTGACTTGTTCATAAGGAATTGACATCAGTTAGGGAGAAATGGGAAATGCAATGTAAAACTTTTATTTTGGGTGCCTATTCCGTCTCCTTTTTTAGTGTCATAGATAATTTTATTTTATTTATTTTTTTGAGGAGTCGTGTGATAGATAATTGAAGACGGAAGTAAAGCACTAGTCTCTTTTAATGGAGGCAAGGCTGCATACATGCTGCCTCAGGTCCCAACCTTAGCTCCTATTGGAGAGCCTTGTGCACTAGATCTATGTCATTTTTCTCGAGGGGCTTTCAATTGTATCCCCTCGTGTTTCCCCATGTTTTCATTTTTATTGTTCAAGCCATGCACTATATCCTCGTCCATTCAAGTTAGATATGAAAATCATTTTAAGTGGCATTACTTCTATTTAGCATCATTCATTTAATTAAGAAATTGAATTTCATCAAAATTAAAGATGTTCATGGGCCACATTTTTTTTAAAAATATATATTCGTGCATAAATTTTGCAAAATGCTTACACCCATTAAGATATGCATTTGAATGTAACAATATTTGTAGAATGGTTATCCACATATTAATAGGATTTTAGATAGTTTAAGTGTTTAAAATATAACTTCAAAATTGATATTTAACGTCATACCAGTTATTACATTAATTTTGCATATCTTTAGATGGAGCTCATCCACAATTAGACTAAAAAGATGAAGGTTTCTAAAATGATATAAATGATGTTAATTATATAATGGATGGATTAGATTTTACATTAATCATCAAGGGTGTAAAAAATAGATAAGGTAGTATAGAAGCAAAGTCTCACTTAAATAAATTTGTATATAATTTACAACAATTGTAAATGTGAGGTTCTTTATAAGCATATTATAGTTTATAGAAGCTTTCATTCGAGTTTATTTTTTTAGATTTAGACGAAATAAATAATTTCAAAAACAACGTATAGATTTGATATGAAAAAATAATATCAGAAAAGGGAAACCTTCGGGGTTACAATCATTAAAATAATATGGTTATTTTCAGCAACAAAAATGAAAATAAACGTTGTTACCGTTGTTGCATCACATTTCCCTTATAGCAATGAAATGGTTGCAATTTTTATTGCTAATGAACTAAAATATAGTGGAAATGTGGCATGACAACAAAAACGGAGATTTCGTTCTCTAAGGTGAAAGAAACAGGCCAACTTAGGAAAAATTTGCAACAAAATTTTGTTTCTAAAACAAAATTTTAATGTAGTGAATTTACACCTAGTTTCATAGCAGCAAAGTCCTTTTAGTATAACATTAGAGTGCTTTACTTTTCGTTTTTACCGTGTCCCTCTTTTTCCCCATTTGTTAAAAGTTTTTTCTCCTCAAAATTCTAATAGAGCCTTGATATAAGATTTGGACATAGATAAATCACATCTTGTTTGGCAACCAGTTTCATGTTTACACTTTAAACCCAATAATTAATTATGGCTATGATTGAGGGGCACTTCATAGGGTGGATTGTAAAACCAGTAAAACCAAGCCAAACAATGACCGAAATATGAAATTAGTCACAAGTTCGAACTCCAGATTAGTTATCCTAACCTTTGAAACTTTAAACTTAAGTCGATCCAAGTCAAAATTATTTGGTATTTCTATGTTTGGTTAATATATTCATAGGATAAGTATTTCTAGAATAAAAAGGGGATTTGGGCTCAAGCAAATTAAGCTCTGGTTTGGCTGTGACCGTAGCCGACAAGAAGTAGTGGTATCATCTGCTTTTAGTGAAGTGTTTTAACTCAGCTTCCAGCTTTTCTCTTACTTTCAATTTTTTTCCTTTTCCTAAATTTTTGCCTTGAAAGCAATAAAAGGTGCCCTCATGTGAAACACAAACTAGGAGCTTTGAACTCAGCGCACAGCCCTGGAGTCTTTTTACCGGCAAGGCTAATCAGGCCTTTAAGCACCCTAAGAAATTTGAGCATCAGTGGAAAAATTTAGTAATCAAGCTATTTCGTTGCTAATGACTCAGACTTTGGTAATAAATTTTCATATCAGTGCTAAAATATATGGTTGCTAAAATTATTCAGCAACGAAATTCTAACTGTCAACAATGAATGGACTTCTTAGCTAAATCCTTATATTCTTGTAGAAAGCAGCTTCACAGACGTGTCTACATTCCAATGAATCAATGTAAAAGAAGGGACAAGGGCCGGATGGTTATGATCATCTGCCCACCACGTGGGAAGGGTCATCGAGAGGATTCGATTCCAGATGCATCCCATAAAAAAATCGAACAAATTCCTAGAAAAGCAGTGATGGGGATGTGTGGGAGAAAAATTAATGGATTCTCCACCCACTCTTTATTCTTTTGAGGGATCCCCCAGTGCTACCTTTACCGTACCGATACCACCACAAACAGACCGATCGACCCCAACACACATACGATAAAAAAGAAAAGAAAGTTTTCGATTTGATGGATTCTAAAGGAATAAACATGAGGCATCGGATTCCAACAGCTTTATTCAGGCAGTGAAATCACATCAAAATCTGGTGGCTTTGATACCTTAGATGAGGCCTATATAAAGGCCGAGGATGCCAAGGTTTTTTTGTGCAGCATCCTCGTTTGCAATTGCAATTGCATGGGTAGCCAGCAAGCAAGTACGTGCATGGTATATACATATACGAATTATACTGAGTGGGCCAGCTCCCAGCCTCCCTCGAAGCTCCCATCTCTCTCTCTCTGCATGTATCTGATCTGTCATCTATTCCTCCTAGGCCAACTTCCACGGTTGGGTTCATGCATCTTTGAGAGCATACGTGGGAGCTCGGAGGGAGGCAGAGAACTTACTCCTCAATCGCGCGCCTCCAGCCACCTCCATGCAACATACATATATGCATGTTTGTTAGGTAGGAAATCTATATATATTCCATGCTCTTTATTTATTTATTTATTTATTTATTTGATTGGTATTTACACACACACACATATATATATATATATATATTCCAGGCTCTTTATTTATTTATTTTTTGATTGGTATTTATATAAGTGATAATTTCATATTACAATTTAGCATATTTACAACTCTCACACTTGGAGATAATTTTTTTTCTAACCACTCCTATTACTAAGGGCAAATTTGTAAAAATCCTACTCCTGCTCCGCGAGGAAATTGTAAAAATCCACTCGATCGCTGTTCCTGTTAGTTCGGACTTACTAGTAGTTGTAACCTTGGTCAATAGGCCCAACTTTTTAATTTCTTTTTGTTTTTTTTTTTTATAAATTTGTTAATCTTGGTAAATTTTAATCATTTAAAATACAAATGGATTGACTACAGAAATATTTTAGTCATTTTAAACTGGTAGAAATGACTAAAATAGATGTGTTAAAAATTTAAAAAGTATATACAAATTTTCAAAAAAATAGTAAAAATTGATTTATCCATTAAAAGTATTTTTTTTATTTAATAAAGCTTTTAAAAAATTATTAATGAAAATTTTGTAGTGAGAAAAAGTATGTGATACGAAAGACGTAATGAAGACTAAAGTACACTTGTTTTGTTTTTGGTCTCAAATACGTTTAATAGGTCAAAAATCCCTTCCCACGGTCACACCACTGTACCAAAAGTGTCTATATCTTGTTCTCATATAAGGTAATTACGATTTAAGAGAAATATAGAGCAGTTCCCCTTCTATGAAATCTTCCGTTCCATGTAATTTTTTTTAATTTTTAGTATCTTTATTTTTGAGGGAAAATAGACTATTAATTGTATTGTTTAGATAAAAAATTAAGTTTCATCTAAATCAAATATGTGTGCGCCCGCATTTGCTAAAAGTATATAATCATGAATAAATTATAAAATTTTTTAACAATACCTTGTAAAATCCTTTATCCAGATGCTAATAATGTTTTTAAGAGTGATGTTGAAAATGTAATTTAAAATTAATATTTAGAATGTGTTCGGAAAGCAATAAAATGTTCGATAAAAAATTTTGATATAAAAGTTTTTGGAATAAGAAAAATAATATAATATGATAATGATAACTACAAAAAATAAAGAGAATAAAGTTAAAATAAATAAGTTAGTTGTATAAGTAATTATATAAAAATGAGGCTTATTTGCTTTTTGGTCCCTATAATTATGCGTATTTGATCATTGTCGTTAATGTGCGTCATAAACTTTGCTGTTAACTGTATATCATGAGTCGACTAGCTTTGCTGTTAACTGCATATATGAGTTGAATCATACTTATGAGTTGACTCATGAACATGAGTTTGACTGACTTTACTAAGTCATAAGGTATTTTAGACTTTTCATGTATAAATAACAGCCATTAGTTGAGCGCTTTGATATCAGAGACTACAATACCAAGAGCACAAACTTACAAGGCTTAAAAAACAAATATGTAAAATCTGTGGACTAAAAAGAAAATACCTATAATTAAAGGGGCCAAAATGAAAAAAAGAAATAATTGAAATGTAAGGCAGTTATAGAGGAAACTATGAAAAATAATTAGAAATAGGATAATTGTGAAAGTTTAAAAATTTTAGATTGAAATGTTTCATGAGTTGCCAAACATGCCCTTAGATCATAACTTTTGGCAAAAGAGAGCAGTGCCCTTGACTAGGGTCTTCTGTTAGAAGAGAGCACATTTGTAGATTTATTCTAGTTTCTCCGCTCCTTTCACATACGGAGGTGTACCACATTCTAGTGCTCTTTTCTCTTTTTTTTTTTCGACGGAACTTTGTACTTCTTTTAGGTATGCTGAAGTCTTAGTTTTTGCCTTTTAGGTATGCAAATTTTTTTTTACATTACGCTAAAAAAATACAAATGGTTACGATTTGCTTGGCAAGTAACTTGAAGGAAAAATGATCCTGTTAGCTCCGATTAAATAAATGCTATACTTAGCCTACGTTCAAAAACTTTTTTTTAAAATATTTTTTATACACTTGTTTATGTAAATTTATTCAACATATAAACCAAGTTTTATTAAAAAAAATAAAATTTGGTTTATATGTTGATACACTTAGACAAATAAGTCTAGGAAGAAAAAGTAAAAAAAAATTATAAATAAGTTCTTTTAGGTGGGTTAAGCGATATTTGTTTAGTCCGGATTAACTGGATTACTTCTCTACTTGAAAAATTATCCTGGTAAAAATATTAATAATAATTTTTTTGTTATTTTAATGCCTAAAGTGCAATATTTCATGACATTTAGCAAGAAGTCCAATTATGAATAATTGAATAATTCGTAATCAAATTATCATCATTATCATCAACAACAACAACAACAATATCATCATCGTTGTTGTTATTATTATTATTAGTAATAGTAATATTTTTGCTTCTATGAAACTCACACTTCTATATCACACCATCAATTTTTTACATCCTGATAATTAATGTAAAATCTAATCAATCAATTGTATTTATCTGTGTATATTATCATGAAAAATTTATCAATTTTCTAATATTACATATGAGTTTTGTTTAAAAATGTGTAAAATCAACACATTAGAATAATTTAATGCTAAATATTAATTTTTGTATCTTCAACATATAAGTTGTTCAAAATATCATTACTATGTGAATAAATAATTCTATAAAATATTATTATACTCTAATATATAAGTAAATGCATCTAAGCATTTTTATATTTTATACATGAATATACATTTTTAAATAAATATGACCACGCACAACTGTAATTTGGATGAAGCTTAGTTTTATAGATAAATAAATGATGCGAAATATAACAAATAAAGTGAAATTTTCATCAATGTCAATGTCTAAAGAATGGATAGGGTTACATAAATTACTTTTATGGGTATGTTTGGTAATATGGAAAACATATAGAATAGTAGTTGTACTAAAAAATTCGGCAAATGTGAGAAAGTAATTTGATTGGAATAATGATAATGAGTAAAGAGTAATTGTAAAAACATGTGTAGAAATAACCTGAAAATAAGATAATTATATGGAAAATATGTAGAAATGATTGAAAAGTAAGGTAATGTATGAAATAATGTGTGAAAAAGTTTGGTGAAATGTTTTTCATGGTTTACCAAACAAGCCCTATATAAGAACTTAATTACATAGAAATGCGACTTTATTATTATTATTGTTATTATTATTATTATTATTATTATATGAAAAATTAACTTTTGCAACTCAAATTTTGTCGCAAAAGAGCGAAATCTAGCTTGTTGCTGGCGGTCGAACCTCTGAAGCAGGCTCAGGTCTCGGTTGGACGAGTATATGAGAGCCAATTTTGCTTACAAGATTACTCATGAGTACTCTTTGAAGAAGGAGTTTCTTGAGCTTCCGTCTTCACGACTTCTGCTGGTTGAAGTTAAAATGCGGTAATTTTGTAAAAGTAGGTCAACTTAGTTTGACTATTGTTTTAAATATACGGGCATAATCAGAAATCACAGATAACTTTCTCATAGTTTAATTATAATTGCAAATATATCAACGCTACTATAATGCCCTTGTTATACCATCATAGCGTAGATATATTTATAAAAATATGCAAACTGTGTTTGCAAAAACTAATTTTTCAAATTGCATATATACCAACACAATTTGTATATTTTTGCAGATATAACTATGCTGTGATGGTGCGATAACAACATTATAACGGCGTAAGTGTATTTGTAATTATGGTTAAATTATGCAGAAATTATTTACAGTTGTAATCAAATTAAGTGAGTGTATTTGTAAATCACCCATTAACGGGCTGAAACTTTGCCAACTGAAAAACGCGTGAACACTCGGGACAAGCTTTGAACGTGTGAGGAATGAGGACGCGTGAGTCTTTGGACCACACGTAAAGTAACCGTCTCCTTTGCTTTCATGCATACGATTCTCCGAGGCTGTCAAAACAAATACAAGATCAGCAATCATCACTCTGTAATTTCATATACACTCGAGAATTCGGACTCCAAGCCAGGGGAGGTTTAACCCGCTGGTCACCGACATGGCACTGGCAAGTCTGTAATTCGACCCACTTCGTCTGGAGGGAATGAAAAAATTTATACCCCTACACTAGGGTGTAGGAATTGTTCCTCAGTTTGAGGATTGAGGTGTATTATTTGATTTGTTTATGTGGTGAGGATTATGCATGTATTATTTTATAATATTAGATGATTTGATGTATCTATACATGAATAGAAAAAAGAATTCGGACCCCGATACTCTACATTTGGGTCCAAAAACTCATTTTTCTTTATTTTTAAATTTCTTTTATACAATTGTTAATTTAAGTGTATTAATATATTTTTAAATAACTAAAACGGCTCTGTTTTAAAAAAGCTAAAAAAATGGTAAAACTTGTCTTATATTTTAAATATACTTAGATTAATAATTTTTTAAAAATATAAAAATAGGTTAAATGCACACGGCTGCACCAAAGCTAAGCGCACTCAAGTTAATTTAATAAAAAATCCTTGAATTTTACCCTCATTTGACTTATATCGATGAACTTCTAAAAATTTCAAGTATATCCACATATCTGCCTAAGATTCCATTCATACTTATATTGTTAGGGAATTATTAAATAAGCCCTTCTTGAAATGATGAATATGCACAACTCTAATATATATAACTCGTGGCCGGTTTATTTGAAGCTAAACATTTGTTTTTAAATAATATATAATTTTATAATTGTAAAAGTGTTAAAAAATTATTAAAATGTGAATTTTTAACTATCGAATCATACTTAAAGCTTGGCATATTCAATATTTCATAATGGTTAATTCACTCTTCAACAGTTCTCTAACGACATAAGTATGAAAGATATTTTAAATAAAATATGCGGATATATTTAAACTTTTTTTAAAGTTTGCATTTGTAAGTGAAATTATGAATAAAATTTAAAAGTGTATATAAAATGTCACGTATTGTAAAGCTTCAACTGTTCAATCCATTGTAGATTTTTACCACGAGCATTTACCGAATAAAAGGTCAGGAGATGTCTCATTGTACAATGCACCCGGATGCATACAACCATTTTTTATTATTTTTTTCGAAATGTTTTTTACAAAATGGTTAATCTAAGTGTATTTAAGACCGGATGCATACAACCATTTTTTATTATTTTTTTCGAAATGTTTTTTACTAAATGGTTAATCTAAGCGTATTTAAGAAACGTATAAATTTTTACCAATTTTGGAGACTTAGATTTTTTTTTTTAGATTTTTAAAAATTAGTGGCATTTAAATTATTAAAAATGTCGTTGATTTTTAAAAATTTAAAAGTCTCCGAAATTGGTAAAAATTTATACATATCTTAAATAGACCTAGAATAACAGTTTAATGAAATTTTTTTAAAAAATAATTAAAAAAATAGGTGTAGTACACCCATGTGCATATTATTACTGTCCGTAATCCCCCAGCGCGTTGCCCTGTCCCTCCCTTTTGATTATTAGTCTCGGCTCTACCTTTTCGGTCATTCTTCTTACTGTGACCTCATCACCAACCATCATCAACAAATTGGGTGGCTAATAATTCATGGCTTTGGTTTTTAAACAACACAGCTTCGATTTGATTGTAAAGCATCACTAGAGGCAAGATAATTTTTCCTTGCCAGTATTTGATAGTAGCTAAGGCAACCATTCATTGACGCTCACAGTAAACCAATATTTTTTTGAGCAATACAATAACCCAATATTTGATTGCATATATATTTTCTTGCTAATAACGAATATTTTGGGTAATTTGTAAATAGGCGGGTGATTTTACTCAGGGGGCGCTTGGGGGCTGTCATGTGCCTGGCCAAAAACCTATTTTTTTTGCGAAACGTATAAAGCTAGGTGTATTTTACTTATAAACTAAGTTTTACTATTTTTGGATTTTTTAAGTATTTTTTATTTTTAAATAAATGGCACTTTTGTAATTTTGTAAATAAAAAATTACGAAAAATTCCACTGCATTTAAAAATAAAAATACTTAAAAAGCATTTAAAAATGTTAAAATTTAGTTTATAGGTTAAATACACCTAGCTCTGCATTTTTATAAAAAAATTTAAAAAAATGAATTTTTGGTCGGATGCATGGGGGTAGCCATTGCCTGGTTGCACTCGAACACCCTCCTATAAATATATCTACGTAGTTTGATCAAAAATAGCTCTGCTCACATAATTTTAGAAATTACAAATGACCATCATGTAGTTTACATGTATTTACAAATATACCCTTGTTGTCATCGCTCCAACACAATGCTGCTATGATACAGGTATATTTGCAAATATACGCAGATCATATGAATATATTTGCAACTTCAAAAACTAAGTTATATATTTAGTTTTGCAAATTTATTTACATAGTTTGTATGCATTTATAGAGACACCTACGCTATCACAACTTCATCACTGAGAATTGAAATTATCATCAAAATATGTGAGATTATTTGTAAGTTTCGAAACAAATAAGTATATTTATAATTATAGTCAAATTATGTGAGTATATTTGCAAATTACTTAATATTTTTAGATACTAACCAATGTTGTTAAAACCGGACCGGACCGGCCGGTCCGACCGGTTCAACCGGGAACCGGCCATGTTCCCGATTCAATGCTGTGTGGTTCGGTTCAATTATGGAAAACCGTCCTAACCGGCGGTCAACCCAGAAGTGCCGGTCCAACCGGGTTCGCCCGGTCGGACGGGCGGGCCCTGATATATATTAAAAAAAAAACAAATGAAATCGTCGAAGTAAAAAATTCGGCCAAATCGCCCGCTCGCGCCCCCTCATTTCCCCCTTTACGACCTGACGATTTTCGAAACCCCTCGCCTGCACCTCGCCCGCAGCGTCGTCTGCCCGCACGCAGAGTCGTCTTCCTCTTCGTCGTCTGCAGCGCCACCGCTCGCACTCGCCCGCCCACTCCTCGTCCGCGGAGCCGGCATGCGCCACCGACCGCAGACCTTGGACGCATGCCACGCCTCCCGCCGCGCAGCCCACCCACACCTCGTTCGCAGTGCAGGCATGCCACCACTCACGTAGCCCACTCGCACCTGCCCTCGCATTCCGCCGCACCGAGCTCGCCACGAGCAGCCGGTCGCCGTTCAGGCTGTCGGAAGAGAATGTGTGGTGGGTTTAACAGAGATGATGGAGCCGTGGTAGACTATTGATGCTTTGGTGATGGAGTGCTCGGTAGGCCATGGCTGATCATGTTGTTGTTGCCGGATTTTGCCGAGGGAAAAGGCAGACATTGATGGACGATTTGGGGAAGATGGTGGAGATTTTAATGGCTGCCGGTTGGATTGTTACGGCCGACAACGATGCTATGCAGGTGAAGACGTGAAGTTGAGATGCGGTCGTAGCAGGGGTAGTGGAGAGAGAGCTACGGCCGATAAATTTTATTCTATTGAAAAATCA
>JAXCLR010000081.1:57027781-57038056 GCA_035584095.1 Annona squamosa
TTTTCAACATCTAAACTATCTAAAGTATGATTTATATATGGATAAATGAGTGTATAAAGTTTCATTACAATCTAATATGTGTGGGGTCCATTTTTCAGCGGACTGCACCGTAACTGCACAGGATGGGTTCCCTACATATATATGTATATATATATATCAAAACTTAAAAGTTTTGTGTGAATATATTTTTATGAATTTTAAAAATTAATGGTCTTTAGGTATTTAAAAATGCAACTCAAACCGCACCAAGCAGGTGGCCTGGTGGTATGAACACGGGCTCAAGTGCCCTTTCGTCGTATGTACCAGCCTCACATATATGGGTATTATTTATTTCCCCATGGGTGGGGTTGTTTCATGTTTCTTCCATGATGTGGAGATTTTATAGAAAAATTTCTCAATTGTGTGAGGGTTGAATGTGTTTGAATGTAATATTAAATGTCATAGTGTGCTTGTATATACCAAAAATACAAAGCTCCAAGGGTTAGCTGCACTTGAAAACAAAAATACAAAGCTCCCTCATCCCACTGCTTGAACACAAGGTGAAGACTCTGCTAAATGAGTTATACTAGTGTTGTAAAAAACTATATATATCTAAAATTATTAAATTTAATATCTGAATAAATACATTTAAGCCCAATTTTCCATATATAAAAAACTAGATATATACAAACAAGACAGGAACTCTTATCAAAGAATCAAAATAAAGACTACAATTTTCTAAGAAAGGTAGACCACACTGCAAATAAATAATAAAAACCATTGCAAATAATGAATTTTATTGCAATGTTCCAATATTGTAGGACTAGGGCCGTAGGATAGCCAGTATTGGAATATAGATTACAGTAGTATTGATACTATTTATGCACTCTAGTATGTAATATAAGATCACAGCCTATACTGATTAGTGTACTCGTAATGACATAGAAGAGAAATATTGAGCAGTATGCTAATGAATATAACTTACTGTCCACCAGCCATGCCGCTGACAGGGTATCAAAATGGCAGAGGGCCAGTGTCCTCTGCCATTTCTCTAGGAGCTGTCTCTTTGTCTCTTAGATGGAGTTGTGTCTCTTGAGTTTTACGGGTGAAGTTATCTCCGGTTCTTAGATGAGAGTAGATTATCTTTTCTAATAATATTTCATGACTTTATTGTAAGAAATATTAAGATGAATGCAAATATAACTTCAACTGTTTTGCGCTGACAGGTTAAATCCGCGTTGCTTGTTCCGGGCTTGGAGTCACGAACTTGCAGATGACATGGACACAGGACTTGACCGCCACCTGGATCACTTTTCCAACAGTTGTTGGATCGAAAATGACATAAAACATATTCCCAGGATCGAAAATGGCACAAACCATATTCCGAAAACGATTGAATATATGTCGAATGTTATAATGAAATTCAATTCCAGCTGTAATAAAAATGTAAATAAAGAAAAAGTTTAGAATCTGCACCTTTATTAGCGAATCCGCGAATATGACGCTACAGATCGATGCGTTATATATTTAAGGGATTTTGTTAAATATACCTGCAATATTTGACTAATATTGCTACGGTGTCCCTAAGGTGTCCCTAAGTTTACCGATATTGTAAGTGTGTCCCTTCGGTAAGGAAACCATTAAAATTTTTGTGAAGTGACGATAATACTGTTTAAAGCAAGTGAAACACTTGTCATTTTTCAAATATTTTAATTATATTTGAAAAAATTTTAAATAATAATATATGTAAGAATATATAAAATAGAAAACATGTCTATAATATTTGAAAAATTGTAAGTGTATTCACTTGGCTTAAAGGGCATTATTGTTATTTTATAAAAAATTCTAACGGCAACCTAGCGGAAGGAACATGTTTGCAAATTCATATAAACTTTGTGAGCATATTTGCAATACCGGCCAACTTAGGGACATAAACGCAATATTGGTCAAACTTTATAGGCATATTTGCAAAAATTTCTATATTTAATCCACTATTGTAGGAAAGGAATTATGCAACTGATATACACCACTGTACAACTAAATAAAATCAAGACATTGGAACGTCATAGTAATTTCATTACCACCAGTTTGGAGTCCCATCTGATTCACTAAACATATATATAAAAAATGATCCAATGCATATGACTGTATATGACTGTATTGTGCAGTTCATGTACCATAGGCCCTACTTACGGTGTTTTCAACCTAACGTAAGATAACCTAATATAATAGTTTTTAAACTTAGCCTAACAGTGAAAATCTTGCTTGCTAATGAACACAGTTGTTCTATTGAATGGTTGATTTCCTTCCCATTTTGAATCATGATAGAAAGATTCTATTTAATCTGGTAGTTTGTCATCCAGTACTAAGTATTACATAGCGAGGTATCGAGAAGACCACTCCAAGACACAATTTCTATTTTTACCAACCGAGTCGCCGACTGCGGCGCAAAAATGCGTGCGGGCAGTCGGCGAGGTTTCGACTCTGGATTTCGGCAAAATATAAGTGGGAGCAATAGGTCTCTCGGATGGTGTGTGGGAGTGGGTGGTCTCCCAGGTGGTTGTTGGAAGCTGTGTCTTCCTTATTCTTTCGTGGAGCTGTGTCTCCAGACTTCTTTGGGAAAGATGTGTCCCTTGTATTTGTAAGAATGTCTCAGATCTTTAAATATAATATGTGTTGAGATATATGTAATTATACTAATAAAAAAAAAGACACAATTTCTATTTTTAGAAGAACAATTTCTATTAATTCAGGCTAAGTAAATGTTCTATTTAGTCCACCTTAAAAATCTTATTTACAATATTTTTTTATTTTTTCTTCATACACTTATTTATCAAAGTGTATTTAACATATAAACCAAATTTTACCATTTTTAAAAATGTATATATATATTTTTTAGATTTTTAAAAATAAGGATATTTTAAATATATATATATATATATATAAATGCACAGATGTTTAAAAATCTTAAAAAATATATAAACATATCCAAAAATGGTAGAACTTAATTTATATGTTAATATACACTTAGATAAACATATGTATGAAGAAAAAAGCAGAAAAAAATGTAGTTGTAAATTAATTTTTTGAGGCGAGTTAAACAGAATATTTACTTAGTCCGGGTTAACAGGATCACTCTTCATTTTTAGAATGAAATTTATAACAATAAATTTAAGTACACTTTTGCATGCATTACTAACTTCAAACAAAACAAACCGACTTTTTATGAACGCACAAGTGAGTAAATCAAAGTCTAAAAATTTGTTGAGTTGAGCTCAACTCAATTTATTTGTGCCAATATAAACCATTATAAAAAAAATTGTCATATATGGATAATGTTTCAATGTATTCGGATACAATTTCAATGCAACAGGCTTAGAATCACATTTTTTAAAATTATTTTTGAAAATTTTTTATAAAATTTTTAATGTAGGTATATTTAACATATGTTTTAAGTTTTACTATTTTTGAAAATGTATAAATATATTTTTAAAATTTTTAAAAAGGGGGTTATTTTAGTCATTTAAAAATGTCTAAAACCTTCCTTATTTTAAAAAATAAATATATATATATATATATGTATCTCTAAAAATGATAACATTTGGTTTATAAATTAAATAGACATAGATTAATAGTTTTATAAAAATATTTTCAAAAAATATTTAAAAAATAGGGTTTTACATCCTCATGCATTGAAACATGGAACATGATTTTATGCACCTGGGTGCAAAATACTCATTTTTCTTGTATTTTTAAAAATTTTTTACATGAGTGTTAATCTAAGCATATTTAGCATGTGTATCAATTTCTGCAATTTTTAGTGATTTTTAAATTTTTTTTAGATTGTTTAAAATCAATGACATTTTAGTAATCTAAAATTACTATTTAAAAAAATTCAAAACAAATATCTAAAAATCTCCAAAATTGGTAAAAGTTGATGTTAAATACACTTAGATTAATAATTTTATAAAAAAATTTAAAAAATATAAAAAAATAAACTAAATACACCTGGGTGCATGAAATCATATTCCTTGAAACATCACCTGTGATATATATGAATATCTACGAGAAATTTCATTTCATATTCTTGCACTCAGCTGAAAACATTTTGTTGATAAAGCCTGGTGACATATGCACAAATGCAGCAGCTTTCTTAATTTAAAGCATATATTAATATTATAAGCAACAAAACACGTAATTTGTCTATACGCGGGCATATATTTGTCTGCATTTGCTATAAGAAGCAAAAAATATCGCTGCATTTTATAGAGAGCAGAAAAGCACTATTCATTTACTAATGGCCTGCTCTTTTTTTTTTTTTTTTTTTTTTGTCTTTTAATGAATAACGGCCTGTTATTGTGCTTGTAAATAGGCTGCCATTGAGAATAACTGCCAAAAATACGGCTGTATTTCCAAATAAACTACATAAAAAGTAGCTGCATTTGCAAATGCAATGCCAAAAATATAATTGCAATCAAGAATTTTGTAAGTGATTATAATACTGCGACATGTGATATATACGAGCTGCAATCAAAATGGCTAGATAAATGATTGTTGCTTTTGTGTGTGTGATTGTTGCTTTTGTGTGTATGTATATATATATATATAGAGAGAGAGAGATCTGATCCTGTGCAGTCGAACTGCACCGTAATTACGGTGCAGTCTGCTGTAAAATGGACCCTACACATATTAGATTGTAATGAAACTTTATACACTCATTTATCTATATATAAATCATACTTTAGACAGTTTAGATGTTGAAAAAAATACTTTAAACTTGATATTTACATTAAACTATTTTATTACGTTGATTTTGTACCATTTTAAGATGGAGACCGTACACATGTTGGATTTGAATGAAAATTGGTATGCTAATAAAGTGAAGAATTCTAAATATAATGGGTGGGGTGGATTTTCCATTTATGATCAGGTGGGGCCCACAGTGCATGGACTGCACGGTGCAGTCGCATGCACTGGATTATTTCCCATATATATATATATATATATATATATCATATAATTCACTACATCACTTAATTCACATTTATATTCACTCTTTACGTTTAGAAAGCGAAAGGAACAAAAAACTTATTGAATACAATGTCTCAAAGACAAAAAATAAATCATCTATGAGGTATGAGCCTCACTCACAACACCATGACTTTGCTTCACTCATCTAAATTCCAACTGTCCAACAAAGACAAGATTATACACAAAAGTATCCATTAACAAGCCAAACTAAGTTGTTTAAGCCTAGGGTAATTTTAGGTAATATCCGGTGCTAATCGACACCCAACAAATATGTTATTTTATTAGAGCTGAGTAGCAAATCTCCAAACCTTCTTGGACGCCAAATAAAAAAAATTCATGTATAGCATAAGCTAGTGATCATTTGCAACCATTTTATTTTACCCTTGCAGCAAAGAAAACTTATGGTTAGAAAAGACGAAATTTCTTGTAGTGATGGAGTCGGAACTTATAAAATAATATTAAGTATTATATTCAACTGAAAAGAGAGTAGGTTCCAAATAATATTAGATGTCAATTGGAAAAGACTTGTGGATTATTCGGGATTAATTACTCGAATTTTGGATCATTAAAGATCAATTAGACCCTTACAGTTCAGTTCCAAAAATGGACCCAGTCCAAGGCATCAGGGACCTTCAACTGGCACGGAATTGACGGTTGGCCATCAATTATCCATCAATCGGAAAGGGCATAAGATTCATACCCCAAGTATTCCAAATTACATCAAAGACCATTCTAGAAGGCATAATGCCCACCCAATTTTAATATTGGATATGGGTTTTACTTTTATGAAATCCCTCTTCGACGTAACCTTTTTTGTTTTTAATACGTTGATAGTTAATGAAAAATTATTCCATCAATTGTATTTAGTATTATTTATATTATCATAAAAATCCTCTTATTTGTACAGTATCAGTGTACATTGGCTCATCTATAAATATTTGAAATCAACATAATAAAATGATGTAGTACTAAAAATTAATATTTTCAATATCTAAACCATCTAAAATATCACCATTATATTAATTAATAATTCCATAAAATATTATTATATTCTAATATATATGTGAATGAATCTAAGAATTTTTCTATTACACATGAATATATATGTTTTTAGAGCAAATGTGACAAATGCATATATTTAATTTAGATGAAACCTAGTTTCCTAACTAAACAAATAATGTTAAATATAATAATAAAATAGATTTTGTGTTAATCATCAACATCTTAAAAATGAAAAGAGTTGCGTAAAATCATTTCTGTATAGCCCAATTACAACATAGCATGTTATATATTACTTCAGCATACTTTCACCAAAATACTTGAGTTTTACGATATTGTTCATGAAACATGTGCAAAAATAATATTAATCTCAAAAATTTAATTCAATTGATCTGACTATATTAAGTAATAAAATATAATGTAAGTATAAATCTTTTGATAAGAATTTAAAATTCAGGACTTTACTAAATTCGTAACTAAAAAGAGCTGATAAAATATAAATCATGTTAGCACATGATAGAAATATCAATGATTTTAAAAAATACCATTGTCAAATGGTAAGAATGAAGCTACAAGTTGTTTATAATTTAAGATTAGTATAGATAAAAAATCAAAATATACTTTTTTTGGCTTTTAACCCATATACGACTTTATAAGATAGTTGATGACTGTTTTGGTTTTTTCTCCTTTTTGATCTTTTTTTCTTGTTTTTTCTCTACTGTTTGTTTTCACATAATAAAATAACTCATTTTTTGCATTGTTTTTGTTTATCCATTTGTATATTTAATGAACTAATTGCTCATTTGGTAATAAGAAAAGAGGAAAAAAATATTTTTAAAATAATTTCAAATAAAATTTCTAATTAAGAATACTTAAGCATAATAATATTATACCAGTAAATACGAAATACGCAAATTATTCGTCATCGGGTACTTAAACTTGTACTAGGATAGTGTATATAATATGATGCACATGCAATGATAAACTTTGGAGTTTTAAATGCTAATATGTGAAATTAGAAAGTTTAAAATGCAGAAAGTATTTTACACATTTTACAAGATCTTAATAGCATTTTTAAAGTTTTGAAAGCCGAGAGTCTAATGCAAAGAACCAAATTTCACCGGTTTAAAATGCTAATAAGCAAATCTCAAGATTTAAAAGACACTTACTTAAAATTAGAGATTTTAAAACACAAATTTACTAAACTCAAACTCTAAAATTATACAAACCATCCTCTTTAGTTTACTTGATTTAGATGCAACTTTTGTATCGGTCTCTACTCTTTTTAAAATGGTAATATAATCACCTTTTTATCTTTATTCTTCAAAATAAAAATTTAACCCCATTGTTTTGAAAATTTATAAATTAACACTATTTTTCTAAATTGTAAATTAATCTCTTTTTAAGCAAACTTTTGTAAACCATAATATTTCCATTATTTTCCAAATTTACTAAAACTAGAGTAACCATTTATATAATTTACCTTAGTTTCTACAAATAACTTTATCTTTTGTATTTTCCATCTATTCCTCTTTAGTATAAAGGGTAAAATAAATTGTGAAACTTGACGTTTCACATATATATATATCTATAATGCAATAAATATTTTGTATGATTACAAGAGATTTTTTTCTTTGGAAATAAAAATTCAAAAGTCGGGGTTCAATTTATTAGTTGTCGATTGAACTGTAAAACAAAAACTTAGGATTTATTTGCAAATGGCTTGCTAATAAGAAAGATCTTATCCTTTTTGAAGGGAGAAAGTGACGCAAATATGCCTAAACTTTAGTTTACAATGATCGCCAACGATTTCAAAGATCAATGCTAGCTGTGGGACCTCCAATTAAATGGACCGTAGAGGGGCACCTGCCCAAAGGAATCGAGAACAATTAGCTAGATTTCTAAAACTTAAAAAAGAGATGATATATTCATCCCAATCTATTCATGAGAAATGATCCGGTTAGCCCGAGCTAAATAAATGTCTCGTATTTAACATATAAACTAAATTTTACTATTTTTATATATGAGTATATTTTTTTTGAGATTTTTAAATATCAATGTGTATATATGTATTTGAAATACTTAAATATTTAAAAATATTTAAAAAGTATAAACGCATATAAAAAAAGGGTAAAACTTGATTTATGTGTTAAATACAGTTAGATACACAAGTGTTTAGAGAGAAACAAAAAAATATTTTTAATTAGATTTTTTGAGTTGGGTTAAGCAGGACATTTGCTTAGCTCAGACTAACGGGATCATTCTTTAATATATATTACCACAATAAATTTATTACAAATGATTTTTTTGCGATAAATATTGCATAGGTTAAAATCTCATCCATTATCACATGTTTGTTCCTACTTTTTTTTAAAGGATACTTTTGTTAATACTTAAAATTTAAAAAAATTCTCATTCTTCTTACTTTAATATGATTTGACATCTAATTACTTGCGTATCACGTTTTTTTCTACTTTTACATTTATATTTCAATCTTTTTTACATTTTTCATACAATTAATTACCCTATTTATTTGATGTTTTCTCTTTAATAGTAATTATTACATTATTTATTTTGATTTTGAAATTTTTTATCATTCTCATACTCCAACTTTTACTTTTACTTCTTATTAAATAACCATTACAATATTACCAATAAAAAATAAAACCATTACAACATTAAGAAAGGGCATTGATATTCACGCCACCAAAAAATTAATTTATTTTCATCTACGTCAACAATTTTTTTTAAAAAAAATTTCATCCCTGACAATGCTTTTTCAAATCAATTTCATTGATTTCAATGTTGGCAGTTGTTATATTTTAAAGTTAAATGAATTATGAATAGTCAAAAATACCATCGGCATATGCATGACCTCAGAGTTAGCGATTTAGGAGCATTTTCGTCCATTCACCTTCCATATAATTCTATAAAATCCAACGATAACCATTCGAGTCGGCATGAATGAAATCCATGTAGAAAATTATTGGCTTGGATGCGATTTAGTACCAGCACTTGGCACACATGTCGTTGGGAGTTGTCTTCCATAAGCGAGAGCTGTTGTTTTCTTGGTGGGGAGCTTTTGATCTTCTCCTTTATTGATAATAGAGAAATTTTTCTAAGAATATTTGTACTGGATTTGTAAAATAGAATGAGATAAGATGTATAGATTCTTGGATTTGATCTGTAATATGAATTGAGATAAGATGTAATATTATAAGATCAAGAAAAAAAGTAGCTAATTAATTGAATTTTGTTATATCCCCTAATGTTTTAGTACGTAATTGAGTAATATACATCAAGCAAGACAAGCGGATTAAATTTCGCTTGTAGTGGTGATTGATTAATTAATTATTAGCCAACGTTGTTGATTATTTCATGAGCCCACTTGGAGCTTAATACCAATTTAGAAAATAGTTAAATTGACTGTATCACTGTAACTTGTGAGTTAAAATTGATTAGAGAATCCATGCAATTGTGCTCAGAAAGTGGTGTCAGTTTGAAGCACTGTAGGTGCTAGTGCCTTTGTGAATTGGTTTGTGCTTAGTAGTTTGAATTTTATACTTGATTCTTATTTTATATTAAGGTCCTTTGATTAACCATTACAAGAGACCAACAATACATATCAAGCAAGAGAAGCACATTGAATTTCACTTGTGATGGTAATTAATTAATTAACCAGGGCGAATTCTTTAAAGAAAAAAATAACTTGGATGCGTGCTGACGTTGCGTAAGAGAATCATTTCTCGATGTGGAAACAAGAGCATTAGGTTCCACACGAGCTTTTGTCAAGTACAGATGCAAAGCTGATCTTGCATGTCTATAAAAGGACGTGCGGATGGCGTAGTTGTTGTAAAGCATGCAAGCAGTTGAGTGAAAAATTCGTGCCTAGCTAGCTAACTCATTTCAAATGTAGCAAGCTATAGCCAGGAAAGATATATCAATGCTTGCATGCAGGATGCAGATAAGCCTAGCTGTCTGCTTTCTAATTATGTCATCGATTGAAGAAAAGAAATTCTTCGCCATGTATATATTATAGCTAGCTAGTTGCTAACCTGATCATCATCACGATTTTTTTTCCTTCTTGGAGAGTGAGGAAATAGTTATTGGTTTAATCTGCGGTATGATATTTTTCTGGGTAGTACGTAGTGGGCGGTTTGCTGATTGAGTGAGCTTCCGACCTCCCCAGAAGGCTTCGATGCTCTGCTCTGCTGCAGGAGCTGCGAAGCCTTTTAGGGAAGGTTGATAGCTTAACTCGTCATCCTA
>JAXCLR010000081.1:57038156-57048379 GCA_035584095.1 Annona squamosa
GTGATGCTCAACATAATAGATAAAGTAAATTTTTTATTAACTAACTAAATATTGAAAATGAAAGGAATTACATAGAAAAAAAAGTTTCCTAGAAGCATCTCCGTCAAATTTAGTACTTTGAGAATCAACTCACAAATTTCTAATAAAATATTATAAAGGTAACGATCTTCACAGAAAAAAAAAAGTATTGATCTTGCTAGTAGCTGAGCACATAGCTAGGGGGATTTTTTCATGAAAATATGGGCATATGTGTATTTCATTTATATATCAGAATTTAGAAATTACGTGTGTAGACACGAAATTCCGTCATTTCAATAGCTTGAACGTAAGGGCAGGACTTTACCAAATAAGTTATTCCCATACATGTTGTCGAAGAATATGCATATCTAAAATTGTAAAATTTAGTATGTAAATAAATACATTTAAGCCCAACAATAAAAAGAAATACATTTAAGCCCATATTTTCATATATAAAAAATACAGGCGACAAATTTTTCAGAACCGCAGATCATGCTGCAAATAAATGAATAGAAACACTGCCAATAACTTGCATTGTTCGGATGTAACAGGGCTAGGATATGAGCCTGTATTGGACGTGAAATAATGAACTTGCAGATGACGACATGGAAACATGACATGACCACTATCTGGATCACTTCTCCAACATTTGTTGGATCCAAAAATGGCATAAAACATATTCCCAAAACTATTGAATATATACATTCCGTCGAATGTTATAATGGTATTCAATTCCAGCTGTAAAGAAAAAGTATGGAATCTGCAACTTTATTATCGAATCCGCGAATGTGACGCTACAGATCGATGCATTATATATTTAATCCAATGTTGTAAGAAACGAATGATGCTGTTAATATATACTATTGCACAACTAAATAAATTCAAGGCCATGAGACGTCACAGTAGGTGTTCAACTTAGGTTGGGCTCAATCCGAACTCAGCGTGCCCGAACTTAATTTGGAGCAATTTTAAAACCGCCGAATGTTGAACCTGAACCTGATTATCTGAGTTCAACCTAGACCCAAATTGAAAATAATTTGATCCCGGGTTAAGTTGAATTCAAACCCAAATTATATATAACATATGTATTTTATATTTATTTTATACTCTCTATAAATCCGATCTCGTTACCCTCATATATATTATATTTATTTTATACTATATATATGCGTTATTCCTCATTAAGTTAATTATATAATATAATATTTTTATATTTTCTTTTAGGAAAAAGAATTTGGTTTAGTGATAGTTTCAAGACAAAAAAAAAAATGAAAGCTATTTTTAGAACTTTTGAAATGTTTTATTTAGTGTTGTAACTTATTACTTATATAGGATGTTATTATTTGATTATTTCAATATGATATTAGTGGTTAAATGTTTATTTTACTTGAAATAAATTTGTCGTAATCTTATTTGACTTAATACTATTATTGTTAAATTTTTTTTATTATGATTGACATTTTAAGGTTTTTCTTATAATTAGATATTAATGTTTGTGTATATAGTTATAATATTAATATTAAATTGCATAATAGTAAAATAATGTACCTTTTTATTTTTAAAGACAGGCTACTAGTCTACTTTTTTTTGAGACATGACTATTAGTCTACTTAATATAAAGTGAATATTTAAAAGGAGATTTTTTTTCTTAAGTACTCTTAAATTTTTTTCTTGAAAATAAAAAATTATTATAATAGATTTAAAGTTGAATAAGTATAAGATAAATCATAGATATATAGAATACTTTTGACCCAAATTTTAGGTTGAAACTCAACCCAAGTCTGAATTTAAAAAATAGAGTTAGGTTTATAAATAGAGTTAGGATTAAAGTTGAGGTTTTAAAAATAGGATTAGGATTAGTGTTAAGGCCAACCCCAAGTCTGTGAGCCGAGTTACAGCCCTAGGTCGCAGTGATATTATTAACACCAGTTTGGGATGCTATCAGATTCACCGAACATATATATATACTATATACTATATATACAGGGCCTACCTAGAAGTTAATCAATTAGTTGCCCTTTCATTTGGGCCAAAATACAGTAAAGGATGGGTTTTTGAATTCATAGCTACAAAATTTGGAGACGTGGTAACAAAATTTCATACACGTCTGTGAGATTTTCCTGGAAGTGCAGGAATGTTACTTAGTCTAATTTTTTTAAAATATAAAAAATACTCCCATAAATAAATAAAATAATATTTGCAAAAAATACTTTTAAAATACAAATTTTTTTTAAAATTCTCTCATTCAGTAGAGCTATTTAACATGAGAAATCTTTTAAATAATAAATTTTGTGCATGATAAAGGTGTTTTCTTACATTTTATAATTTTATTTGTTTAAAGAGACATTTTTGTTATTTTCAAGAAAATTTACCCAAGTGATAAGACTGCAATTTTAAGAAAACATTAAAGATATGAATGCAAAATTTTAAAAGTAGTACATAGTAACAAATTTGACCAAACTTTATAGGTGCAAATGTAAAAATTCTGAAAGATTTATAAGCTTTTGGCTCAACACTTATATAATTAAGTGGTTTAAAATCAATGTGTACTTTAAAAAAAACGTCAATAGTTTCTGAATTTAGCTTAAAAGTGAAGTATATGCCTTAATAAATATAGAAGTTCCATTAGCCGGTTGATTTTTTCTATTTTGAATCGTGATGAGACTTTATTTAGGCAGAGGAATCTAAATTACAAGACTACTAGCAGTTCTCCATTTACTAGCTACTACGTAGTACTCGGTAAGATGTTGAGGAAGAAGATCGAAACTATTCTCATTCTTAAAATGAAATTTATGATAATAGACTTAGGTATGCTTTCATACTATTGTATTTTAATAGAATCAATCTAATTTGTATAGAGCTAAAAGTGAGTAAATCAAAATTTAAAACCATTTTGATTTGAGCTCAACCCACTTTAATTATTGCAATATAAACCATTACAAGAAAAGTCGTCATATGCGTATATAAGAGAAATTTCATTGCATGGTCTTGCATGTAGATGAAGACATTTTGCTGATTAAGCCTGGTTACATATGCACAGATGCGGCTATTTTCTTACTTCAATGAGTATATTAATATTGTAAGCAACAAAACACCCAACTTCTGTTTCGGGGGGAAAAAAAAAAACAAACAAAAACAAAACTCCCTATTTTTCTAGGAGGGCTGTATATTTGGCTGCATTTTCTATAAGCAGCCAAAAATATCGCCGCGTTTTCTAGAAAGCGGAAAAACATCATTCATTTACTAATGGCTTATTCTTTTTTTTTTTTTTTTATGATTAATGGTCTTTTCTTGTCCTTATATACAGGCTGCTAAAAGAATAGCTGCCATTGCGAATAAGCTGACAAAAATATGGCTGCATTTTCAAATAATCCACAAAATTATAGCTGCATTCATTTGCAAATATAACACAGAAAATATAATTGCATTTAACCAGTTTTGTAAGTGATATCAATATTGCTTTATTTGATATTTAAAAGATGCACACAAAACGATTAGATAAATGTTGTTGCTTGGATATATTTCAAATAATATAAAATTCACTTATACATCAATTAATTCACATTTATAATCACTATTTATATTTAAAAAGCTAAATGAACTAAAAGTCATTGAATACAATATCTCAAAGACGAAAATAAATCATATGGTTCATTCACAAAATTAGAGCTCTCAGGAAACCATGACTTTGCTTAGCCCATCTAAATTCCAACTGCCTAATCACAAATGTTTGGTGGTCCGGCGCTAGTTGGCATCCAAAACGGAGAGACCTGTTATTATGTAGAGCTGAGTGGCGAATCTCCAAATCTTCCTTTACACGAAAAATTAAAAAATCATATACAGCATAAGCTAGTGAGCATTTGCAACCATTTTAATTTACACTTTTGCAGCAAGAAAATTTATATATGGTAGGAAAAGGTGAAATTTCTCGTGTGTATATGGAGTCGGAACCTATAAAATAATAATTATAATATTAGATGTTAGTTGGAAAAGACTTGTGGATTATTCGGGCTAATGATTCAAATTTTGGATATTAAAGATTCACAGCGTAATTGTAACTAGACCCTTTCCGTTCAGTTCCAAAAATGGACCCGGTCCAAGGCATCAGGGACCTTCAACCGGCATGGATTTGATGGTTGGCTATTAATTATCCATCAATTGGAAATGGAATAAGATTCATTCTCGAAATATTCCAAATTAAATCAAAGACCATTCAGTAAGGCATAACGCCCACCCAATTTCAATATTATATATTACTGCGGCATATGTTCATTAAAAATAGTTGAGTTTTGCATGTACCTCCTCATGTCTGTTCAATATTGTAAATAGCTCTTTATTAGGCACTTTCTTAGCAAAATCATCGCACGAAGGAAATTTATGTATATCCGACCCTGTCCATCTTCTATGGAATTCCACTTTTTTTTATAAAAAAAAAAAAAAAAAAAAAAAAGAAGAAGAAGAAGAAGAAAGGAAAGCATCTCTCTTTATGCAACTATATTTACATGCGTAAATTATTGAAAAAATGTACAAATCCATTTACAAATACATTGGAAAATAATAATGTTTTATAGAATTGTTTATCTTCATAGTAATGATATTTTAAATGATTAAAATACAACTTCAAAATTGATATTTAGTAGTAATTGATTTTATTTCCTTGGTTTTGCGTAATTGTATATAAGGCACATGCATAATAGTATTGGAAAAATGATATAGTTTTCATAATATTAATGATGTTAAATATAGTGAATGATGTGAATTTTTCATTAATCATCTATAAAAGGTAGGAAAAATAGATGATATTACTGCAAGCGTATCATGACTTCTGAGAAAATTACAAGTGTACATATATTGTTTCTATGAATTTAAAGGCACATCACTTCCATTAAGGGCACCTTAATGAAAGTAAATTTTTTTATTAAAATGATATAAATGCCTTTATGCATAAAAATTTTCTATTTTAAATATAATTTCTAATGTAATATTGAAAAATCAAAATTTATAATTATTTATTATAGGAAATTTCAAAATCTAACTGATACAAAATCAATTTTATGTACTTCCTAATTTTTCCCAATATTTTTGCAATATTTACAAATAATAACTCTTCACAAGGGCATTTTTTCATTTCAATCAAATTCTTAACACTCATTAATGTGCCCTTAATGGAAATGATATGCCTTCCATTTTTGCAAAATTAAATCGGCAAACTTTCAATTTCGTCAAAAGTCTTTATATCTTTGTAAAATTGCCCAAACTATGCAGGCATAGATGCAAAGACCCTTGTAGAATGATTTAAAGCAAACTTTGTAAAATAGGGTTGGTACAAATGATGGCTTTTTAAAGTTTTAAAATCTAAATCATTTAAAATGTAAATTAATATGTATATGTTTATGATGCAACAAATATTTTGTATGATTACACAAAGTTTTTTTTTGGGGGGGAAATTCAAAAGTGGGGGGTTCTACGTAAGACTAATATTTTTGGGCAAAACAGTAAAATAAACTCAGGATATATTTGCAAATAGCCCACATAATAAGAAAGATTTTCCGAACGAGGAAAATGACGCGAAGACGCGTAAACTTGATTCTACAATGATCGCCATTGATTTTAGAGATCAATGCTTGCAGTGGGACCTCCAAATTAAATGGACCACATAGGGGGACCTCCCCAACGGAATCCACTAGCTAGATTTACAAAACTTTAGGAAAAAACGATATGATATATTCATCACAATATTCGTTACCATGGCAAATTTATTACAAATGATTTTTTTTGAGACACAACTATTGAATACGTTATTATCATATTATTTGTTCCTACTTTTTATTTAAGGATATTTTTGTTAACATGTAAAAGTAAAAAAAAAAATTCCTAATTTAATATGGTTTGACATCATAGTGCCTACTTATCATACTTTTTCTACATTTACATTGATATTTCAATCATTTTTCATGTTTTTTCATACAATTATTTTATTTACGTTGATTTTATTTTATTGTATTCTTTATTATTGCACTTATGATATTATACTATTCTCTCATTTTTGAAAATTTTTTTTCTCATTGTCGTGCTCCAACTTTACTTTTACATCTTATGAAACGATCCTTATTAGAATTAAAAAAAAAGGCATTAACATTCATGGCAATTAAATTATTTTTATCTATGTCAACCATTTTAAAAACTTTCATCCATGCCAACATTTTTTCAAATCAATTCACTTACGTGGATGCTAACAATTGTTATTATATTTTAAAAATAAATGAGTTGTATATGGATAAAAATGTCCTCACGCATAAGCGCATTATCAATGTTAGGAATTTAGGTATTTTTGTTCATTCAGAATTCATCTAACTCTTAAGTCTAATAGAAACCATTGGCATTGGCGTGAATGAAATAAATTTAGAAAATTGTTCGCATAAATGAAAGACTTTAGAGTGGTTGACACTAATCAAATTAATTTTATTTTTATTGACATGGATTGTTAATGCAAAAAAATCCCACTAAGAGCTCACTTACATGGCTTATAAATTCTTCTCGTGTCAAACTAAATAAGTATAAATTCTTCTCGTGTCAAACTAAATAAGCATCTAATCTATTAAAAGCTTTCATCTAATTATGTCTCGCTCAAGTAGCTAATCAATTGAGATTTTTTAGACTCACTGATGGTCCAATAATTAAGTAATGTCTATGAAATTATGCAATTGCTCTCTTTTTAATTTATTTTGATGATGATAAAAGGAATATGCTTTTGTGATCTTGATTTTGAATATGTGGTATTGATGGTGTGTGCTTTTTGAAAAAGTATGATATGTTTACGGAATTATCATTTTGTGTTCTTGGCATGATTTGTGATAAGATTAAATTGAAATTCATGATAAGCTTGAGAACAAAATATGCTTATATAATGCTTGAACAATTTTTGAAATATGCTTGTGTGATATATATATTGATAAGTGTTCATACATTACAATCTCAATTGGTATTACAATTAAATTATGAGACATTCTTACAATTTGCTAATAATTATCTACTATTTCTAATATTTCCCACTGGTGGACGGCTCCCACAAACTTGAGGAGACATGCAACGCCACCAGCTCAGAAATGCTGCTGGGGAGATTCGAACCCAGGACCACCAACTTGTGAGGCATGTCTTGTACGCTTGTGTGATATATTGTTTCACTTTGAATGGGTTGAAGAATATGCTCCTTGAACATATCCACAAATGAATGAACATGTTTAAATGAGGACTTTTTCCTAAAATTTGAATTATGCAAAAACATTAAAAAAGGGTCATCCTTTTATTGCTAAACCACTCTGTCATTTCAAAATCCAAAAGTCGACCTTTATATCTAAAACCAAAGACATTGTTCAAGTGGCAAAATTTTAGGTTTTAAGAACTTGTGATATACATGGAGGCCTTTTGCTTTATCTTTTAGATCGCATTTCAAGTGATTAAGATACTATAAAAGTAGGATATGAGATAGTTAAAATACATAGAAAAGGAACAATCAAGTGTAGTGAGAGAGACTTCAACTTGCTTTATTGTAAAGTTTGATCTTGAAGGTTTAAGCATAAGTTGAAATTCTTGATTCAAGCTGATTGTGTTATAGTGATTCAAAGCTTCAATTAACTATTTAAATTGATGATTTGCTGCTCTTATACATGTAGAAACTGGTTTTTTTTATTTAAAGTTTTGCTCTTTGTGTTATCTTACTGTTGATTATGATCAAACTTAGAGGAAAGTAAACCATGTTGTTGATTGCTCCAAAAGCTTATCTAGAGCTTTATACTAATCTAGAAAATAGTTAAGCTGACTATACCATTGTAATATGTAACTTGTGAGTTAAAGTTGACTAGGGAACTCAATCAATTGTACATATGGAGTCGAGTTGGTCTATTAGGGTTGATCGAACCACTATAAGTGTTAGTGTCTCCACGAATTGGTTTGTGTAGTTTGAATTCTTTGCTTGGCTTTTATTTTGTATTAAGGTCCTTTGATTAATTATTACAACAGACCAGCAATATATATCAAGCAAGATAAGCAGATTGAATTTCGCTTGTAGTAGTAATTAATTAATCAGGGCGAAGTATTTAAAGACAAACATAACTTAGATGCATGCTGACGTTGTCGTAAGAGAATCATTCGTTGATTTGAAACAAAAGCATTAGGTTCCACACGAGCTTTTGTCAAGTACTGATGCAAAGCTGATGATGCATGTCTATAAAAGGCCGAGCAGATGGCGTAGCTGTTTCAAAGCATGCAAGCAGTTGAGTGAAAAATTCGAGCCTAGCTAGCTAAAACATTTCAAATGTAGCAAGCTATAGCCCGGAGAGATATATCAATGCATGCATTTTGCAACTATGCCTAGCTATCTATTTGTTAATTAATATTTACGTCCACTGATTATGTCATCGATCGAAAAAAGGAAATTCGGGCCATATATATACACACACACAATACCGCTAGCTAGTTGCAAACCTGATCATCATCACGATTTTGTTCTTCTTCGAGTGCGAGGAATTAATTATTGGTTTAATCAGCAGTATTATATTTTTGTGGGTAGTACATAGCTCAGTGCGTGGTTTGCTGATTGAGTGAGCTTCCGACCTCCCCCAAAAGGCTTCGATGCTCTGCTCTGCTCTGCTGCAGGAGCTGCGAAGCCTTGTACGGGAGGTTGATAGCTTAACTCGTCATCTTATAATATGCAGCTTTGCCGATTCATGCTGCTGTGCCTGTGAGTCTCTCTCTCTCTCTCTCTCTCTCTCTCTCTCTCCCATTCAATTCGTCATCTTATTTGTGACTCTCCCTCTCTTGACCATAGAATAAAATTTCAAACCATGTAGGAATCATATTTAACATTGTCTTTGAGCGTCTGTTATAACTTTTAATTTCCATAAGTATCTTTACATTTGATTATTTTCTTTATTTGAGATGTTGCCTCTTTCAATCATTGTCCTACGTTTTTATACCGACTACCACATTCTCTTAATTATGCCCTGTCATGTTCATCATTTTCTTCTGTTTTTTACTAAATTTCATCTCTTTTATATACGCTAACATGACATAATTGAAGTCCAAGAGACAATGACATGGCCGACCAGGCCACTGGATCTTCTAAATTGTTGTAATATAAATAGGTAAATCAGGATTTGAGAATGATGTAAATTTGGATGTTTTTATCTTTATAAATTAGTAGTAGGTTGAATTCTAATATATGAAAGAATTAGGGGTATATGTAATTTATATAAAAGTGAAAATTCTTTTTACGGTATTTTACAATGTGGCATCTTGTTTTACATTCAATTTCATTCACAAAAGCGATCACAAGCTCACATCTATTATGAGAAAATAGACAACAGACTCCTATCTAAACTTACGGGAGATGAAGCTTCTATCTATCATGAGAAAGGACACAACAGACTCCTACCTAAATTCTAAGGAGAGAAGCTTTCATCAACACATACAGGAGACAAAGCTTCCAAAACAGCCGCAACTCCGATGCATGGGGAGATTTAAACACTGCACCTCATCCGTGGAGGTCAGTAGTGTTACCCACTGGGCTGCTCCCCAGTTGGCTAAAAGTGCAAATTTTGATGTACATGATCTGAAAATTTTGATGTTATGTGGAAAAATTGTATTTTTAATATTTTTATATATGCTAAGATGACATAATTGATTTCCAAGTGACAATAACATGACCGACCGCGCCACTGGATCAATCGTTCATCATCAGATACTTGGAAATGGCATCTCGAATCAATGACAGACCTGCTCACAATTAATTTATGATGCCGTCCCAACTCTGCTACAGAGTATATCTTATGTTCCATATCTGGTTGTGCCCAAAACTTTTCCAAGATTTTCCTTTTCGAAAAAAATAAAAAATAGAAAAGCAAAGTAAAAGAGCTTCACTTTTTACTTGTGAAGGTAACGCTGAAGGTGAATATGCTTTAGTTTTCAATGATTTCAGAGGTGAATGTCACTACCGAAATTCCCCATGTTGGACACTCATATGAAACACCAATTGCAGATGCCCACCAGCTTCGTGGATGATTATGATGTCCAAAGAATTAGGAAAAATTTTTAATTGGAATATTCCATCTGAATGATATGTGATCTACATAAATTCATTCAGATGGTGTTGTAGCTCTGTGAAGAAGTCGAGTGAAATTTCCAGCCATGGACATGTGTAAATTTGA
>JAXCLR010000081.1:57067328-57084345 GCA_035584095.1 Annona squamosa
GTGTTTGGCAGACAAAAAATTTTAAAAAATTATTTTATATAATTATTCTACTTTTCAATCACGTCTGCATATCTTTTCATATGACTATCCTTTATCAATTATTTTATACCATATGGGTGTGTTTTGTAAATAAAAAAATTTCATAAAACTTTTCGACATTTTCCGTACAACTGTTCTACTTTTAAATTTTTTAAATATATTTTTGGTACTATTACTGTATTTCCCAACCACTTCCATGCATTTTCTCATACGATTAATTTTAACCCCTAATCATTAATTAGCCTTATTTTATTACATCACTCCCTAACCTTGTTTTCAAAATTTTGTTGACGCATCAACTTTGTACATTTTTTTCAGATTTTCAAACACACACTTTTCGCCGTTTATTTTCATTCTCGAATGGAAGATACGTCTTGGTAAATCATAAGCTGCCACGTTAAGCAACTTCCTTCTCCATCCCATAAAGAGTTCGCTTATATGAAACCCACTTGGGCGAATACTATCTATTTTGCACCATCTTGATTATTCTTAAAAAATTCATTCAAAATTATCTTTTTTATAGAATAGTTAACAGTTCTTTTAATTGTATAAAAATATTGTTTAAAACGTTGTGAGTATAATAAAAATTAGAGGCAAATGCTGTGTTTATAAATGGAATTTTTTTTTCTTTATATTATCATGAAATCTCCCTTATTTGTCTAATACTATGGTTCAAGGCACCATCTAAACTGTTTAAAATATAACTATTATAGGGACAAATGATTCTTTTAAAGTATTTTTATATTCTAACCGTTATATGAATGGAACTGAGCAATTTTCATAATTTACATATTTATCATATTCTTTTCAAACAAATGTAGCTTATTCATGTCTTCCATTTCGATGAAACTTGATCATATAACTAACTGTATATATGATATCAAATACAAGATAAAGGAGTAAATTTGTCTTCCATCATGAATGTGGATTGGAAGGGGTTACAATCTATGGATGGGTCTACATTCAAGCCGGACTTTCATGAATTTTGGTTCACCCGAGATTAATTTCAAAGTCACTGACATATTGAAACGAGAATTAGAAAAGTAACTGAAGAGTTGGATACGAATAACGTATCATCTGAATAGTACCTATGCAACTTGTCGTGTTTCAGCAATATTGCTATCTAAAATTAAAAAAGGTTTTTAATTATTTTTTAGATAAAAATATAGAGTTACAAATAAATTGCAATTATAAATATAAAATTTTAATGTAATTATATCATGTTTATTATTCTAGATTCCTAATTTATAGGAATTTAAAGCTTTTCTGCACTTGAATCTTTTATTTAAAATAATCGTATGAAAATAGTAAAAAGCAAATTTCTTTAAGTTATAGATTCACTACAAGAAAATATATTTTGAGCAATCCTTAAGTCCACCAACTTCTGCCTAGTTTATAGACCCAGAAAATTAATCTCGGGCCTATGGACTTAAGTGTCTTATAGTGTGATATTGTCCGTTTTGATTTAGTAACTCAATTGTATAATTTATTTTCGACGAACTCTATTACTTTCAATGTAGGATTTAATTCTATACTTTACATTAACAAAGAAACAACATATGCAAAAAAAAAAAAAAAAAAATTCTTGCCTATGATTTCCCTCTTACAGGCAATTTTCTTTGCTCACGGTGCTATTTTGACAGCAAAGAATTACATTCTTCAACCAAGCTAAAAGTTAGTTGCCTGGACACAAAAATCACAAATTAATGATGGCCAAATTTCTTCTTTTAAATGATCAGAAAAAATTTCTTCTCTTAAGGAACACTCAATTGATTAATTCACCTAGAAAGGAATTTTGAAGGGTAGAGATCATCCCAAGCTACTGTCTGCGTCTAGTTGTACCCAAAACCTTTTAAAGATTTTCTTTTTTCCAAAAAAAAAGGTTGAAAAGCTTCACTTTTTGAATGTGAAGATGACACCAAAGGTGAGTATGCTTTAGTTTCCAATGATTTTAGAAATGAATGCCACTATGTAATTTCTCCATGTTGGGCACTCATCAGAACCACCAATTCCAAATGCACATTAGCTTCATGGATGATTACGATGTCCAAAGAATTAGGAAAAATTTTAATTGGAACATTCCATTAGAACTATAGTTGGTCTATATAAACTCATGCAGATGGCCTTGTAGCTTTGTGAAGCAGTCGAGTGAAGCTGCATTTGTTAAATGTAATACTTAAATTTGTTTAGATAGTGATACGTGGAGTCCTATTTTATAAGTAATGGATAATAAGTAATAATGTAGTGGAGTCTTTTTAGGTGCTAGTGGGGAAGTAATTTAGTTTCTTAATTATGTGTAAATAGGGGCTCAGATGTTTAATTTGATACACTCAATGCATCAATTTTAATGAGCAACACCTTTGAGCTCTAATTTGTGGCATTTATTATGTGTTTTGGAGTGTATATGAAGTGCATTGTAGGATATTTTATGGAGTGAACTACCGGAAGATAAATTTCAAAATAACATTGTGGTATTAGAGATATCATGCAGATGATGGTGTAGCTCTATGAAGTAGTTGAATGAAGCTGCATTTGTTAAATGTCATACTTAAATTTGTTTAGATAGTAATATGTGGAGTCCTACTTTCTAGGTAATGGGTAATGAGTAATAATGTAGTGGAGTCTTTTTAGATGCTAGTACGGAAGTGATTTAGTTTCTTAATTATGTATAAATAGGGGCTCATGTGTTTAATTTGATACACTCAATGCATCAATTTTAACGAACAACATCTCTGTGCTCTTATTTGTGGTATTTATTATGTTTTTTGGAGTGTATATGAAGTGCGTTGTAGGATATTTCATGGAGTGAATTGCTGGAAGATAAATTGCAAAATAACATTGTGGTACTAGAGAGAGAGATTTCTGATTTAAAGTTTCAAACTTCATGTTTGATTTCACAAGTTGTTTGGCTATTTCATATTGTTTGCAAGGAGTTTATGTTATTGCTTTAGTTAAGAATGTGTGTATTTATGGTGTTTGTTGGCCTATTTGAAAGAAAAAAATTTTATTTTCTTAATTCAGTAATACAAATGGGTTAGCAAAGAGATTTTTGGTGCATTAAGATGAAAATCATCTTATTTCAAAACATTTATGCGATTTGGTTGAGAACGACTATGCAAATCCACTTGAACGGGCCTCTTAGACACATGAGCAAACTAAATAGTTGCATGATAAAAGAAAGAAAGATTGTGAAGCTCTTTCTTTTATTTAGAAAGCTGTCACAGATAGCATTTTTCAAAGATTGTTGCAAAAAGAAATCCAAAGAAGTTCGAAACACACTGGCTTTTGAATTTCAAGGGAATGAATAAGTAAAAATGGTCAATTTACAATCTATTTGAAGAAAAGTTGAATTTTTTTCCATGTTTGATTTTGAATCTATGCAAATTTCTTCTCAAATATGAAAGAAATTGTGAATCAAATTCATAGCTATGATGATGAATTGCCTGATAGCATTATTGCTCAAAGAATTTTGTGTGCTTTACATCAACATATGATCATGTTGTGGCAGGCATTAAAGGATATAAAAATCTGAATTCTCTACCTACACTTACATTTTTGTTCCTTAGAATCTCATGAAAAAGGGCTGGCCAAGCCTACAATTAAATTTGATGAAAAAGCATTTCAATTGAAGTGCAATTTTGTATCGACAAGTCAAATACAACGTATAATGACAGTAACAAAAAGGCAAGTTATAGAGATTATAACAAAGGTTTTGGATTCAGAGGTCAACATAGAGGCAAATTTAATAGCAGTATATTGAGAAAACATCAAGTAAGGAAGGTAATGAATAACAAATCAAAAAGCTTTATTTCATAAAGATAAAAATCCAAATATTTAGTGTTACTTTTGTAAAAAGTATGGGCACATGGAAAAATTTTGCTATGTTAAATAAAGGCAAAAACGAGTTAATTTTATTGAAGAGAAGGAAGGAAAAAAATCATTTACTTGTTATTTTAGATGTTCACTTGATGCCCTTCGAGTTGGAAATGTTTTGTTTCTTAATACCGGTCATAATATTCATATGACTAGTAATGAAAATTATTTATTGGCACATTTATTACTACACTAGTCAAAATGAAAAACAGTTCATTATTACATGATAAGGGTAAAAGAACAATCCTGATATATTTATAGAATGTTGACACTGAAAAATTTTTTTGATGTGTTATTTGTTCCATATTTGAAAGAGAATTTTTCAAGCCTTGGATAGATCATTTAACATGGCTATTTTCTTGTTTTTGATGATGGAAAATGTTGCATTTATGATTCTAAGCATTCAAGAGGAATTTTTGTTGAAATTGCAATGAATGGAAGTCATTCATTACCTTACTCCTTGAATTTAGCTGTGCTACAAATTCAGTTATGGCTTCTCATTATCCTACTGACTCTTAGTTATGGCATAGAAAATTTGCACATTTGAGCTTTGATGGTTTAAAATTTTTGCATAAAAAATAAATGGTTGATGGTTTACCTCTTACAATCGAAAAATATAAACTAAGTGAAGTTGCATTTTGAGTAAGTATCATTGGAATCTCTTTCCTAATGTCTGTTTTGGGAGAGCTAGTTTACTTTTGAAGTTAATATATGTTGATGTACATGGCCCTATGCAAACATTGTCATTCAATGAAAGCAAATGTTTTCTTCTATTTGTCAGTGACTTTTATCATACGACACAAGTTTATTTTTTAAAGGAAAAATCTTATGCATGAACTGTTTTTCAAGATTTTAAGGCTTTTGTGGCCACCTAAAAACGTGGCTTAAACATACGACTTTTAGGATATTTAACATTAAAGCTATTTATGGGTAAATTTTTAATTATTTAGAGAATTAAAAATACAATGAAATATTTTGAAAGTGTGTACTAGGCCGTAGATAAGATATGGGTGTTGAGTTTTGTGCAAATTTGTTAAATAGTCAACTTGCATGATATAAGAATGATGAAATAGATTTTTTTGCACGTCTAATATATATGTATGCGTATATACTTAAGTTGGGCATTTAATGGATGAAAGAATATAAATGGAGTAAATGCCCTTAAATGATTTATCTAATCAACGAGGGTTTTGAAGACTCTCTTTGAAGAAGGAAAGAAAAAATTAGCTTTTGAATCTATACATCCTTAGAAATTAAATTTAGGATGCAATGCATGGTGATCTAACTGAATGCTTAGTTATATTTGTTAATTTTGATTGGAAAAGGAAAGAGAAAGTTGAAGACACAGTTTAAGATTTTGAGATAAGCAAGTCTTTCGAGTTCAATAAATTATTATAGTAGAAAATTCTATTTTGTTACTTATTTTGAGAAAAGATGTTTGCAACAAATGTTCATGTTATATTTCATATGTTTTACTAGGAATATGTCCAAAATCAAATCATTTGCGATGGATATTTTAAATTAACTTTATACAAATAATAAAGATCTTTGGGAATGACCATTATCCTATTTTCCTTATATATATGTACAGTTAAAACATGCTTTTGAACTTGATTTTTGAAAACAGATTTTTTTTGCAACTAGCCAAGCAAACTTCTTTCATGACGTAGGTGCAATTGACTACTTGTGTGAATGGAATTTATGCATAAAAATGAATATAAGGCTTCACAAAGGTTGTAATTAGATTGCTAGTTCATCCTTGATGTTACCTAACTACTGCATCCAGGGTATGGGTGGATGATCACTTGGTAAGTGTTATCCACCAAAAATAGGATATGTCATTGAATGTTGCATGTTTGCAATTGCATTTCATCCTCATGCATATGATTTTCTATGGAGGTTTCATGATTTTTCTTTTTAAATGATGTTTGTTTATTGGTTCTTTGAAGTCATCATTTTGATTAATCAGTTGCAGAATATCACAACATCGAGAGTTATGGAGACTTTATTGGGTAGAAGGGCAATGAAGTGAAGAATTCTGTAAGATCTTGTATAATTTGAAGTGTTATGTAACAAACTAGACTCTAGCAGTGCTAGATTTTTATTTGAAATCTTTAAAGTATGGTTTATTTTTATCTTTGTGTAAATTGTATAGATATATATATATGTGTGTGTATATATATATTATGCATGGTGTGAGGAATATTTGGAGTAGGGGTGATGATGTGTGAATATTGAATGATTGTGTTTATGAAGAAGTAATACAGGTTATATTTCAATGTAAGGGATTATTTGGTGAATATTTGTATTTGTGGAACAACCAAGTTACCAACGAGATGCTGCCGAAATTTATATAGATAAAATTTTTTTAGACCATTTACTTTACTGCTCATCCATTTAATTCTTTATTTGGTATATGAGCATAAGCTATGTTAGGATTTCACCACTTTTAAAAGATTTCTAGCATGAAATTTTATGACGAGGGCAACATATAAAGATGACCTAGGTTAGAGCATTACATTATAGAATTGGCTAGAAGTATACCAAAAGAGAAGAATTTACCAAATGATTTTTGGGCTAAAGTAGTGACAACCATAGCATATATTCTTAGTTGATCTCTACAAAAGTAGTGAAAGATTGAACCATGAAACATGGACTGAAAATTCTCCACAAGCCACTTAAAAGTTTTTGATTATATAACTTATTTTCATGTACCATCTCAAAAGATGTAGAAACTTGATTGTAAAAGTGAGATATGCATATTTGTTAGTTATATTAATGAAACCAAGAATATATGATATATAATTAAAAAACTCAAAAGTTGATTGTCAGTAGAGATGTAATATTCTCTGAAAATGAAGCATGGATTTGAGAAGAGCAGCTAGATAGCTCAGTGATCAGTTTTTCGCTTTCTAAGCATCAAAATTCTCATCAGATGGATGATGATGATGAAGGTCCTAGAAAAGTGCATTCTTTGCATGAAATTTATGCATTTCGTAACTTTTCACATGTTGTTCATGGCCTGGCAGTTATGAAGAAGTAGCACAACATGCAATTTGGGTAAAGGCAATGAATGAAGAGCTTACCATGATTGAGAAAAAATGAAACATAGAAATAAATAGAGCCTCCAAAAGACAAATTTTCCATGGGTTTGAAATGGGTCTTTAAGACCAAGCTTAATTCAGATAGGTCAATTACAAAGCACAAAGCAAGACTTGTGGCAAGGGAATATTCCTAATAGCCAGGTATTGATTTCTTTGAAACATTTGCTATAATTGATAGACTTGATACTATTCGTACTATCTTAAGTGTGACTGCTATTAAAAAGAAGACTTTATTTCAACTTGATGTTAAGCCTTCATTTATGGCTTATTAAAAAAAATATATGTTGAACAATGACAATGATATGAATTGGAAGGAAAAGAGCATATGGTTTATGAGTTGAACAAAATATCATACAGATTGAGATAGGCACTCCATTCATGGTACAATAAAATTGATAATTATTTTTTAAGATAAGGCTTCTTGAAAAGTCAAAATGAAACCACTTTATTTGTTAAGGTTGTTGGTGATAATATCCTTATAACATGCATATATTTATCTATGATATTAGTTATATGGTGAATAACATTGAAATGGCAAGATATTTCAAAGAAGATAATGAATGATTTTAAAATGACTGATTTAGGAGTTATAAAAATATTTTTTAGGTTTGAAAATTATTTTTATGTCCCAACAAAAGAATTTTGAGGAGCTTCTGAAAAAGTTTAATACATCTAATTGCAAGTCGATTAGTGATCTAATGAATGCAAATGAGAAATTAGAAATGCGGGATAGAGCACAAAGAATTGATGCATCATCTTATAGGAGCCTAGTGAGGAGTTTGATTTATTTAACTAACTTTAGAACTAATATTTTATTTTTGTCTAGATTTATATAAGAACCAAGTAAAATTAATTTTGGTATAGCAAAGAGGTATTTGAATGAGACAATGACATGTGGTATGTACTATTCTCAATCCTCATCTAGCAAGCCAACAAGTTATATAGACAATGATTAGGCTAGTTTTAAAAATGATAGAAGAAGTACATAAGGCTATGTTTTTATTCTCAGCTCAAATGTATTTTGTTGGTCTTCAAAAAAGCATGATACAATGGCTCTATCTTCATCTGAAGCTGAACATATTGTTGTTTTATTTATGGCTTTTCATGCAGTTTGACTAAGAAGGATCTTTCCAGATCTCTACTTGGAGCAAGGGGGAACAACAAAGATATTTTATGATAATAAATCAACCATTGCTATGACTCACAATTCAGTTCATCATAGTTAGACAAAGCACATCGAAGCCAAACATGACTTCATTGGAGAGTCATAATAATGGACAAATTACATTGTCTTATTGCAATTCAAAAGACAATTTTGCGGACATTTTCACAAATGCACCACCAATAGAAGTATTTATCAATTTTCATTGTTTTTTGGGAGTTCAATAGTTTTTAAGTATTAAAGGAGAGTGTTAAATGTAATACTTAAATCTATTTAGATAGTGGTATGTAGAGTCCTATTTTCTAAGTAATGGGTAATCGGTAATGGTAGTGATATAGTAGAGTATTTTTAGATTCTAGTGAGGAAGTGCTTTAGTTTCTTAATTACGTATAAATAGGAGCTCAATATGTTCATTTTGATACACACAATGCATCTATTTAGTGAGTAGTAGCTCTGTGCTCTCATTTGTGGTGTTTCTTGTGTGTTTTGGAGTGTATATGAAGTGCATTACTGGATATTTTGTGGAGTGAATTGCTGGAAGATAAATTGCAAGATAATAGCATTTGGGGAAGGGGTATGTATATGATTGTCATTGTAGCAGGCGTCCAACACCTGGAAGCTGGAGTTGTTGGAAGTGTTACTTGTTAGATCTGTACTGCCTTACAGTAAGAGCATAATTACTTGTTAGATCTGGGCTAGCTTAGAGCAAGAGCATGCTAGAACGGACAGCTGGAACCACTAAGGTCGGAAGGTTCTTTTCGGTTAGAAGTTTCTTTGTTAGGTATAAAAAGGACTCTGGAAATCTGTAATTAGGAATGTCAATGAAGAACCAAATTTCTACTTTTAATGTTTACCTTTCTTAGCTTTTCTGTAAATCAGCGATGATTCCATAAAAAAATCAACGTAAATCATATAGATTTTCATTTGAGTTCTCATTTGAAGCTTGATTTCTTCAATGGTAAATAACCAATATTGATCTCTTATTTGCTGTTCAATGGAAAACAAGCCTTCCTTGCTTTGGGAAGGAGCTTATCTACTATGTGAAAATATAGCACAGAATTACATGCGGAAACAAATTAATTAAATTTACCAGTACAAAAATCTTATATTATTCCTTGTTTGTACTCTCTTAAATTAACGATTAAAAACTTCCAATGCACACTAGCAAACGCTGGACCAGAGACAAAAAAAATCTTTATTTTGGCAACCAGAGGTTGGTATCAGGCTAGCAATTGTAACTAATGCTTATCAGTGGCGATAGATTTTGTTTCCGTCATTAAGACTTAGGCAGCACAAATTTCTTTTCCAAAGCCCATATGCGTTGAAGTTTTTCAACCAAACTTTTCCTTGGTTTGAGGGCTTTGTGCTGTTCACTTATGGTTTGAGAATAAAATCTGCTAGATGGATCATGTGACATGCAAATGCTTCATTGTTTTATTGAGGACAACCACATGTAAGTCTTAACTCACGCAATTCCAAAATTGTATCCCGAAGCTGAATTCGCGGTCCTAAATTTAAAAAAGGGGACAAAATTGCCTGATACATGTAATCAACCTCCATTAAAATCCAAATATAAGACCTCTCGACCTCTGAAATCATAAGCATTACTCAATCGGCTGCTATCTCAACTTACAGCTTAAACGATAATATTCATGTGTTCGTGCTATTACAGAGAGCGCAGATTGGAACAGGCCACCCTCTCTTCGAAGGAAAACATGAAACCAATCCCTCAGTATATTGGCTGCTTTTCTAAGGATACAGTTACGGTACTATTTTAATCCGCTTTGGTTAATCGGCTTCGGTTACAATGTCCCATACATGGATCCCATTCAATTCATAAATATACTGCGTCTCAATGCAAACAAGTGTTTTGAGTACTCCTTTTTTATTTTTCTAGATTTTCTTTTAATTTTTTATGTGGTCCCATTTGTATTTAGTTTATGTACCAAAATTTAACGTGTACACCAAAACAACATTCATCTTTTACATGGAGAAGTATTGTTGCTGGCAAGTGGACAAGGAAGCTTCTTGAAAGATAGATGGACACAAGATAATCTTATGAAATTTTCCATGAAGCATCACAGAAGAAATAAGAGTTGAAAACTTCATCTATTGGAGGAATAGAATCTGGAAAGAAGATTTGATTGTGTCAGTAGTAAGAGAGACATGATGGAGGTAGTAAGGAAGACTTCGACTCCAGAGCTTAATGTTAAAGACAACTTGTTTTGGATGGCTGAATGTGATGAAACTACAAAGTTAAATCAGCGTATCACTTGGCCCATGCGATAGGAAGGAAAGAGGGGAGTGATGGGATGAAATTGGAAGAAAGACAGGAGACTGAAGTTGCTAAAGTACTATGGAAATTGAGGTTGCCTTCAAAGGTATAGATTTGCGCATAGAGGATGAACTGCCAATGCTAATAAATCACAAAAAGCTTGGAATCCAAATTGAGACAAGATGTAGGATATGCCAGAACTCTCCTAAAGACTCAATGCATTTATTCTGGTACTGTGCAGAGTGAAACGCTTTTGAAGAAGTGATAATCTGATGGGGAAGTAATGAGCAGATAGAAGGAATGAGGGACATTTTACATAAACTCAGCAACCCCAGTATAAGAAACTTGCTATGCGGTTACGTGGTATCTGGCATAGCAGGAACAAACTTACAATGGAGGGCATTCAAGCAGAGTTGCAAGCGTTCCCTGAAAGGGAGAGAATTTTATACATCCCCCACCCCGCGATAGGAGCTCTAAAGATCAATGTTGATGCTAATTGTACAAGACAAAGGGCGCTGGTAGGGTGGGTGCTCTGATCATAGAAAGCAATGGGACACTCCTTGCCGCCAACTGTTGAGCTTGGAAGGAAAAAGAAGACACGCTTATAGCCTTACAATGGAAGCAAGAGGAATGCTGGTTGGAATCAGATGGTTGCAGGATCTTTAAGGTAGAGATGTAGTGTTGGAATTTGATTCCTTAATTTTGATAAACGTGAATACAAGAGAAGAAAGAATACGTTCAAGCATAGGTCATCTGATTGACAGCATTAAGGAGGCAAGTAGAATGTTCAGAACATGTGTTTTCTCTCGTGTAAATAGATCAGGAAATACCACGGTGCATTTCATTGCAAATTTTTGTTCTAGAGTAAGGGAATGCTCCACTCGTATGACGGGGAGAATTTCCTCCCAGTGTTAAGGAAGCTGTTTGCAAGGACCTGTGTAGATGAATTTTTTTTTTTTTTTTTTTTTTGCCCTCGTGTTGGGCTGCCCAGTACCCTAGCCTAGTGTCTGGGCCATTTAGGAATTGTCCCTACACATCCTCAATAAAAAAAAAAAAAATTAACCGTATGATAATTTTGTTTATATTTTATATAATTTCAGAAATAAACTGTTTTCGTCTCACCCTATGTTAAGTGGAGGAGAAAGTCGTTGAATCCACTTAAAATGGGACATCTTAGTTTTTGGAAACAAGGATAATTTTGACGAATCTAAGCCACTCAATACTTTTATTAATACTTATTTAGGTAAGATAACCAAAATCACGTTGATTAGATACTTTGGTCGGTATTTTAAAATTTTGTAGCAATCTCTTCTTATTAATTCAACATCCTGATTTGTCACTTGCCCTGATGTTATTGGGCCATGTCTTTGACGTAAAATAAATCATCCTTGAAAATTTTTCATAAACCAAATAGAAATGTACTTCGGAGATTTTCGTTCATTCTTTTTTTAGTTTGTTGATTAGCCAGGGATAAGAGTTGAGTGTCTAATCGATCAAATATATAAATACGAGTATGATTAATTTATCTAAAATGGTCATTAATTATTCTTTGCACGAAATTTCCTTTTCGATCTCAGAATCTGCTTGGGTAATCAATTAATTAATGTGCCAATTACTTTTTAAAGACATAACACAAAGGGATGCAACTCCTATGATTAATTTGGTTAGGGACAAACAAAAACATAACTATTTTCTAAAATCCAGATCCAAATAAAACTATGCTGCCAACTCAAGTTGGGTAAGTTTAGTCCTTAGTCTATCCTATCATATCCTATTTATGAAAGTCCTATCTTATTTAGTCCCTACCTACATATTATATTGATTTTTAGCCTACCCTAATTGGCCCGTACCTATATATTTGTTTGATTTTTGGCCTATCCTATCCTAGCCATGGATGCAACTATGATAAATTTGGTTTGAGCCAAACCAAAATATAACTATTTTCTAAGACCTAGATTCAAATAAAACTATGCCTTCCAACTCAAGTTGTGTAACCAACTAAAAAAAAGTTTAGTCCTTGGATCTATCCTATTTATGAAAGTCCTACCTAATTTGGTCTTTACTTATAGATTAGATTTATTTCTAGCCTTCCCTACTTGGTCCCTTCCTTCAGATTAGTTTGATTTTTGGTCTATCCTACCCTAGCCATGGATGCAACTCTTATGACTATTTTGGTTCAAGCCAAACCAAAAACATACAACTATTTTCTAAAACCCAGATTCAAATCAAACTATGCATGCCAACTCAAGTTATAGTAAATTTAGTCTCGTATCCTATGTATGAAAGTCCTACCTAATTTAGTCCCTACTTATAGATGAGATTGATTTCTAACCTACCCTACATGGTACCTACCTATAGATTAGTTTAATTTCTGGCCTATCTTATCTAAGCCATGAATGCAACTCTAGTGATTAATTTGGTTCCAGCCAAACCAAAATATAACTATTTTCTAAAACCCAACTCTATAAAAAACCATGCCTACCAACTCAAGTTATGCAAGTTTAGTGCTTAATGTATCTTATCATATCCTATTTATGAAAATCCTACCTTATTTGTTCCTTACCTATAGGTCATATCGATTACTGGCCTATGCTACTTAGTCCTTATGTAGATTAATTTGATTTCTGGTCTATCCTACCCTAGCTATGGATGCAACTCCTGTGATTAATTTACACGTTAACATATAATGTACTTTCAGAATCGATTCACAAATTTCTAGTAGACTCTTATATTATTAAAAGGGTGGTGATCCTGTTGGTAGCTGAGCCCATAGGTGTGTTTGTTTTTTCATGAAACTATGGGCCCATCTGTAATTCTAATATAAACTGATATTAATAAAATGGTAATGATTTTGTTAGTTGCTGAGCACATATGTGTATTTGTTTCTTCAAGGAAAATATGGGCCTATGTGTATTTCATATATATATTTCAAAACTTAAAAATTTTGTGTGAATACATTTTTATGAATTTAAAAAAGTAACAGCCTTTAGGTATTTAAAAATTCACCTCAAACCTCACCAAGCAGGTGGCCTAGTGGTATGAACATGGGCTCAAGTGCCCTTTCGTCGTATGTACCAGTCTCACATATATGGCTCTTTTTTCTTTCCCCATGGGTGGGGTTGTTTAATGTTTCTTCCATGATGTAAAGATTTTATAAAAAAATTCCTCCATTTGTGTGAGGGTTGAATGCGCTTGAATGTAAGATTAAATATCACATAGTGTGTATATATACCAATAAAAAAATGCACTTGAAAATGGAAATACAAAGCTCCCTCATCCCACTGCTTGAACACAAGATGAGGACTCTGCTAAATGAGTTATACTAGTGTTGTAAAAAACTATGCATGTTTAAAATTATAAAATTTAATATGTGAATCAATACACTTAAGCCCAATTTTCCATATATAAAAAACTAGATATATACGAACAAGACTGGAACTCTTATCAAAGAATAAAAATAAAGACTACAATTTTCTAAGAAAGGTAGATCACACTAAAAATAAATAATAAAAACCATTGCAAATAATGAATTTTATTGCAATGTTCCAATATTGTAGGACTAGGGCTGTAGGATAGCTAGTATTGGAATATAGATTACAATAGTACTGATGCTATTTATGCACTCTAGTATGTAATATAAGATAACAGGCTATACTGATTAGGGTGCTCGTAATGACATACAAGAGAAATATTGAGCAGTATGCTAGTTAATATAACTTACTGTCCACCAGCCATGGCGCTGACAGGGTACCAAAATGGCAGAGGGGCAGTCATTTCTCTAGGATCTGTCTCTTTGTCTTTTAGATGGAGCTGTGTCTCTTGAGTTTTACAGGTGAAGTTATCTCCGGTTCTTAGATGAGACTTGAGACTAGATTATCTTCTTAAATTTATAATAATATTTCATGACTTTATTGTAAAAAATATTAAGATGAATGCGAATATAACTTCAACTGTTTCACGAACTTGCAGATGACATGGACACGGCACATGACCGCTACCTGGATCATTTTTCGAACATCTGTTGGATCTAAAATGGCATAAAACATATTACCAGGATCTAAAATGGCATAAACCATATTCCGAAAACGATTGAATATATGTCGAATGTTATAATGAAATTCAATTCCAGCTGTAATAAAAATGTAAATAAAGAAAAAGTTTAGAATCTGCACCTTTATTAGCGAATCCCCGAATGTGACGCTACAGATCCATGCATTATATATTTAAGGGATTTTTGTAAATATGTTTGTAACAATTGAATAATATTGCATATGTGTTCTTTAGTTTACCGATATTGACCTCAAAGTTTATATAAATTTGCAAGCGTATCCCTTCCGTTAGGATGATGTTAAAATTTTAGTGAAATGACGATAATAACCTCTAAGACAAGTGATACACTTGTAATTTTTTAAAAATATTTTAAGTATATTTGAAAAAATCTAAAATAATAATATATGTAAAATATATAAAATAAAAAATATGTTGATAATATTTGAAAAATTAAAAGTGTATTCACTTGGCTTAAAGGGCATTATTATCATTTTACAAAAAAATCCTAACGGAAGGAACACGTTTGCTAATTCATATAAATTTATGAGTATATTTGTAATATTGGCAGACTTACGAACATAGGTGCAATATTGGTTAAACTTTGTAGGCATATATATAAAAATCTTTATATTTATTCTGCTATTGTAAGAAACGAATGATGCTACTAATATATACTACTGTACAACTAAATAAAATTGAGGCAATGGAACATCATAGTAATTTCATTACCACTAGTTTAGAGTCCTGTTAGATTCACTAAACATATATATATACACACACACACGTATATATGGAAAATGATCTAATTCATGTGACTATACTGTGTAGTTCATGCATCGTAGGCCCCACTCACGTGTTTTCAACCTAATGTAAGATAGACTAGTATAATAGTTTTTAAATTTAGTCTAAAAGTGAAAATCTAGCTTGCTAATGAAGATAGCTGTTCTGTTAGATGGTTGATTTCCTTTCCATTTTGAATCACGATGGAAAGATTCTATTTAATCTAGTAGTTTGTCATCCACTACTAAGTATTATACATTAAGGTATCGAGAAGACCTACACTCCAAGACACTATTTATATTTTTAGAAGAATAGTTCTATCAGCCTAGGCTAAGTAAATGTTCTACTTAGCCCACCTCAAAAATCTTATTTACAACTTTTTTATTTTTTCTCGATATACTTATTTATCTAAGTGTATTTAATATATAAATCAAGTTTCACCAATTTTAGAAATGTGTATATATATTTTTATATTTTTAAAAATAAGGGTATTTTAAATACATATATACACACAGATGTTTAAAAATTTCAAAAAATATATAAACATATCCAAAAATGTTAAACTTAGTTTTTATGTTAAATACACTTAGATGAACATGTGTATGAAGAAAAAACAAAAAAGTAGTTGTTGTAAATTAGTTTTTGAGGTGGGTTAAGCTGAATGTTTACTTAGCCTGAGCTAATAGAATCACTCATTATTTTTAAAATGGAATTTATAACAATAAATTTAAGTACGCTTTTGCATGCATTACTAATTTCAAACAAAACCAACCGACTTTTAATGGAGCCACAAGTGAATAAATCAAAGTCTAAAAATTTGTGAATTGAGCTCAACTTAATTTGTTTGTGCCAATATGAACCATTATAAGAAAAGTTGTCATATATGGATAATGTTTCCATGTATTCTGATACAATTTCAACGCAACGGGCTTAGAGCCACATTTTAAAAAAAAAAAATTTGAAAATTTTTTTATAAAATTTTTAATGTAGGTATATTTAACATATGTTTTAAGTTTTGCTATTTTTGAAGACATATAAATACATTTTTAAAATTTTTTAAAATGGGGTATTTTAGTCATTTAAAAATGACTAAAACTTCCCCTATTTTTAAAAAATAAAAAATACATATAGACATATCTCCAAAAATGATAAAATTTGGTTTATAAATTAAATAGACATAGATTAACAGTTTTATAAAAAATATTTTCAAAGACGAAAAATAAATCATCTATGAGGTATGAGCCTCACTCACAACACCATGACTTTGCTCAACTCATCTAAATTCCAACTGTCCAACAAAGACAAGATTATACACGAAAGTATCCATTCACAAGCCAAACTAAGTTGATTCAGCCTAGGGTAATTTTAGGTGATATCCTGTGCGAACCGACATCCAAAAAGTATGTTATTTTATTAGAGCTGAGTAGCAAATCTCCAAACTTTCTTAGACGCTGAATATAAAAAATTTCATGTATAGCATAAGCTACTGAGCATTTGCAACTATTTTAATTTACCCTGGCAGCAAAGAAAACTTATGGTCAGAAAAGACGAAATTTCTTGTAGTGATGGAGTCGGAACCTACAAAATAATATTAAATACTATATCCAACAGAAAAGAGAGCAGGTTCCAAATAATATTAGATGTCAATTGGAAAAGGCTTGTGGATTATTCGGGATTAATTACTCGAATTTTGGATCATTAAAGATCAATTAGACCCTTACAGTTCAGTTCCAA
>JAXCLR010000081.1:57084445-57114178 GCA_035584095.1 Annona squamosa
TCTCTCTCTCTCTCTCTCTCTCTCTCTCTCTCTCTCTCTCTCTCTCTCTCTCTCTCTCTCTCTCTCTCTCTCTCATTTCTTATTTTTAATTTATATCACTAATTGTTAGTTTGTTACTGAATAAGTTAGCTAGCTTATTAATATTTAATCTAGCTATGGATGCAGGGTGGTATGATTGATTCATGCCGTGCATTGTGCAATATGCATATCAGCCCCGAGATCTAATAACATAAGGTAGGTACCTTCCTTATTCTGTTTTTATATTTTAGTTTTTTTTTTTTTAATCCTTTGACCTCTAATGTCACATGATTTTTTAGAAGTTTAGACTTTTTAGCATGATAAGTTCATATTTCCTTTTATTTATTTTTTAATTGGGGTACTCTTACACCCATCTCAATTTATATTATAATTAAACTCTGAGAAATCTTTACAACTTTTAAAGTGAGAGACCACAAGCTCCCACATTCTTACCGAGAAACTCTCAATTGGCCTACGTTGTCAAATTACGTGCAACTGGTTACTCTTTTTTTTTTATTATTATTGTATGCGTCAATTTATTTAAGATATTGCAAGTGAGCTAAAGAAAGACGACCAGCTCTATCTAAATTAATCACAACGGGATACGGCTGCACTAAATAGTTAATAGAGGACACAACCTTTTATCCCTTGGGTTTTGAACCAGGGACTTTACTAGGGAAACCAAGGCCCCTGCCTAAACTATGCTAGGTGTAGGTTGGATGCAAACGTTATTTAGCTCACATAGAAGTGACTAATTATACATCTGATCATTTTTCAAGATATAATATGTGTAGTATATATCTTTAATATATATTTTTCATATATAGATAGGTCTGAATATATTTTTATCTTCATTGAATATTAACTATCAATTCTCTTCATAACCAAGATTTATTTATACAATTAATCGTATATTTATAAATTTTAATTTATTGAAACATCTTCTCACGTTTTTTTTAGAATATATGTGTAGGGTGTGTTTGATAAACAAAAAAATTTTTAAAAAATTATTTTATATAATTATTCTATTTTTCAATCATGTCTACTGATCTTTTCATATGACTATCCTTTTTCAATTCTTTTATACCATATGGGTATGTTTTATAAATAAAAAAATTTTCATAAAATTTTTTTCGACATTTTCCATACAACTATTCTGCTTTTCAATTTTTTAAATATATTTTTAGTACTATTACTGTATTTTCCAACCACTTCCATGCATTTTCTCATACGATTAGTTTTAATCCCTAATCAGTAATTCGCCTTATTTTATTACATCACTCCCTCTCCTTTTTTTCAAAAATTTTTTGACGCATCAACTTTGTACATTTTTTTTCGGATTTCAAAACACACCCTTTTCGCCGTTTATTTTCATTCTCGAATGGAAGATACGTCTTGGTAAATCATAAGCTGCCACGTTAAGCAACTTCCTTCTCCGTCCCATAAAGAGTCCGCTTATACGAAACCCACTTGGGTGAATACTATCCATTTTGCCCATCTTGATTGTTTTTAAAAAAATTCATTCCATTCCTGTTTCAATTAAAAAAGTAGGGAGAGACAAAATTATTATTTTTTCAATAGAATAGTTAACAATTGTTTTAATTGTATTGTTTAAAACGTTGAGCGTATAATAAAAATTAAGAAAAAATGTTATAATTATAAAAGGAATTTTTTCTTTATATTATCATAAAAGCTCCATTATTTGCCTAATATTATGGTTCAAGGCACCACCTAAACTGTTTAAAATATAATTATTATAGGGACAAATGATTCTTTTAAAGTATTTTTATATTCCAACACTTATATGAATGGAACTGAGAAATTTTGTCATATAAGTAACTGGATGTATGATATTAAATACAAGATAAAGGAGTAAATTTGTCATCCATCATGAATGTGGATTGGAAGGGGTTACAATCTATGGATGGGTTTACATTCAAGCCGGACTCTCATGAATTTTGGTTTACCGGAGATTAATTTCAAATTCCCTGACATATTGAAACGAGAATTAGAAAAGTAACTGAAGAGTTGGATACGAATAACGTATCATCTGAACAGTACCTATGCAAATTGTTGTGTTACAATACGCAATATTGCTATCTCAAATTTAAAAAGGTTTTTAATTATTTTTTAGATAAACATATAAAAGTTACAAATAAATTGCAATTATAAATATAAATTTTAATGTAATTAGATCATGTTTATTATTCTAGATTCCTAATTTATAGGAATTTAAAGCTTTTCTGCACTTGAATCTTTTATTTAAAATAACTGTAGGAAAATATTAAAAGCAAATTTCTTTAAGTTATAGATTCACTACAAGAAAATATGTTTTGAGCAATCCTTATGTCCACAAACTGCTGCTTCGTTTATAGACCCAGAAAAATAATCTGGGACCTATAGACTTATGGGTCTCATAGTGTGATGTTGTTCGTTTTGCTTTAATAACTGAACTGTATAATTTTTAAACACGTTGCACCAAGTTTTAAGCTAAGGCTCACTTATTTTTGAGGAACTCTATTACTTTCAATGTAGGATTTAATTCTATACTTTACATGAACAAAGAAACCACATACGCTAAAAAAAAATTTCTTTATTATTATTTCCCTCTTACAGGCAATTTTTTTTGCTCATGCTGCTGTTTTGACAAAAAAAATCACATTCTTGATACAATGTTTTGGCAACCAAGCTAAAAGTTAGTTGCCTAGACACAAAAATCATGAATTATTGATGGCCAAATTTTTTCTTTTAAATTATCAAAAAAAATTCTTCTCTTAAAGAACACTCAGCTGATCCATTCACCTAGAAATGAATTTTGAATGCTAGAGATCATCCCAAGCTACTATATATTGTATATTCTGTGTCTGGTTGTGCTCAAAACCTTTTAAAGATATTCCTTTTTCCAAAAAAAGGTTGAAAATATTCACTTTTGAATGTGAAGATGACACTGAAGGTGAGTCTGCTTTAGTTTCCAATGATTTTAGAAATGAATGCCACTATGTAACTTTGCCATGTTGGGCACTCATAAGAACCACCAATTCCAAATTCCCATTAGCTTTGTGGATGATTATGACGTCTGAAGAATTAGGAAAAATTTTAATTGTAACATTCTATTAGAACTATATGTGGTCTATAGAAATTCATGTAGATGGTGGTGTAGCTCTGCGAAGCAATCTAGTGAAGCTGCATTTGTTAAATGTAATACTTAATTTATTTAGATAATGATATGTGGAGTCCTATTTTCAAAGTAATGGGTAATGAGTACTAATGTAGTGGAGTCTTTTTAGGTGCTAGTGGGGAAATGATTTAGTTTCTTAATTATGTATAAACAGGAGCTCATGTGTTTATTTTGATGCACTCAATGCATCAATTTTAATGAGCAACATCTTTGTGCTCTTATCTGTGGTATTTATTGTGTTTTGGAGTGTATATGAAGTGAATTGTAGGATATTTAGTGGAGTGAACTATAGAAGATAAATTGCAAAATAACATTGTGGTATTGGAGATAGAGGGTTCTGAATCAAAGCTTAAAACTTCATGTTTAATTTCACAAGTTTTTTGGCTATTTCATATTGTTTGCAAGGAGTTTATGTATGTATGGTGTTTGTTGGCCTATTTGATGGAAATAATTTTATTTTCTTGATTCAGTAATACAAATGGGTTTGCAATGGTTTTTTTGGTGCATTAAGATGAAAACATCTTATTTCAAAAGATTTGTGAGATTTGTTCGAGAACAACTATGCAGATCCACTTGAACGAGCCCCTTAAACACATAAGCAAATTGAACAAGTGCATGATAAAAGAAAGAAAGATTGTAAAGCTCTTTCTTTTATTTAGCAAGTTGTCATGGATAGCATTTTTCAAAGATTATTGCAAAAAGAAATCCAAAGAAGTTTGAGACACATTGGCTTTTGAATTTCAAGGGAATGAACAAGTAAAAATGGTAAATGTGCAATCTATTTGAAGAAAAGTTGAATTTTTTTCCATGTTTGATTTCAAATCTATGCAAATTTCTTCTCAAATGTTAAAGAAATCGTGAATCAAATTTGTAGCTATGATGATGAATTGCCTGATAGCATTATTGATCAAAGAATTTTGTGTGTTTTACCATCAAAATATGATCATGTTGTGGCAGTTATTAAAAGATATAAAAGTCTGAATTCTCTACCTCTAAGTGAACATTTTAGTTCCTTAGAATCTCATGAAGAAAGACTGGCCAAGCCTACAATCAAAGTGCTTTTTTGTATTGATAAGTCAAATACAGCAGATAATAACAGTGACAAGAAGGCAAGTTATAGAGATTATGACAAAGGTTTTGGATTTAGAGTTAGAGGCAAAGGAAAATTTAATAGTTATATCAAGTAAGGAAGGTAATGAACAACGAATCAAAGAGCTTTATTTCATAAAGATAAAAATTCAAATATTTAGTGTTACTTCTATAAAAAGTATGGGCACATCGAAAAATTTTGCTATGTTAAACAAAGGCAAAAACAGCTTCGTTTCATTGAAGAGAAAGAAAAAAAAATTTATTTGTTATTTTAGATGATCACTTGATGCCCTTCAAGTTAGAAATGTTTTTTTATACCATTTGTAGTACTCATATGACTAGTAATGAAAAATTATTTATTGATATAAGCACATTTATTACTACACTAGTCAAACTGGAAAATGGCTCATTATTACATGCTAAGGGTAAAAGAACTATCTTGGTATATTTATAAAATGTTGACACTAGAAAAAAATTTTGATGTTATATGTTTCATATTTGAAAGAGAATTTTTCAAGCTTTGGACAGATCATTCAACATGGCTATTTTCTTGTTTTTGATGATGGAAAATGTTGCATTTATGATTCTAAGCATCCAAGAGGAATTTTTGTTGAAATTGCAATGAATGGATTACCTTACTTCTTGAATTTGGTTGTGCTAAAAATTCAGTTATGGCTTCTCATTATCCTACTGACTCTGCACATTTGAGCTTTGATGGTTTAAAATTTTTGCATAAAAAATAAATGGTTGATGGTTTACCTATTATAATCGAAAAATATAAACTACGTGAAGGTTGCATTTTGAGTAAGTATCATAGGAACCCCTTTCCTATTGTCTGTTCTTGGAGAGTTAGTTTTCTTTTGGAGTTAATATATGTTGACATACATGGTCTTATGCGAACATTGTCATTCAATAAAAGCAAATAGTTTCTTCTATTTGTTAATGACTTATGTCATATGACATGAGTTTATGTTTTAAAGGAAAAATCTGATGCACTAACTATTTTTCAAGATTTTAAGGCTTTTGTGGCAGCTTAAAAAACATGGCTTAAACATAGGGCTTTTTAGGATATTTAACATTAAAACTATTTACGGGTAAATTTTGAATTATTTAGAGAATTAAAAATACAATGAAAAATTTTGAAAGTGTGTACAAGGCTGTAGATAAAATATAGGTGTTGAGTTTTGTGCAAATTTGTTAAATAGTAAACTTACATAATATAAGAATGATTAAATAGATTTTTTTGTATGTCTAATATATATGTATACATATATACTTAAGTTGGGCATTTAATGGATGAAAATATAAATGACGTAAATGCCCTTAAACGATCCATCTAATCAAACGGGTTTTGAAGACTCTCTTTGAAGAAGGAAAGAAAAAATTAGCTTTTGAATCTATACATCCTTAGATATTAAATTGAGGATGCAATACATGGTGATTTAACTGAATGCTTAGTTATATTTGTTAATTCTGATTGGAAAAGGAAAGAGAAAGTCAAATACACAGTTTACGATTTTGAGATAAGCAAGTCTTTCAAGTTCAATAAATGCTTATGATAGAAAAATCTATTTTGTCACTTATTTTAAGAAAGGATGTTTGTCACAAATGTTCATGCTACGCTTCATACGTTTTACTAGAAATATGTCCAAAATCAAATTATTTGTGATGGGTATTTTAAATTTTACTTTATACAAATAATAAAAATCCTTGGGAATGACCATTAGCCTATTTTCCTTATATATATGTATCGTTAAAATATGCTTTTGAACTTGATTTTTGAAAACAAATCTTTTTTTATGACTAGCCAAGTAAACTCCTGTCATGACATAGATGCATTTGACTACTTTTGCGAATGAAAATCATGCATGAGAATGAATATAAGGCTTCGCCAAGGTTGTAATTAGATAGATAGTTCGTTCTTGATGTTGCCTAACTAGTGCATCTAGTGTATGGGTGGATGATCACTTGGTAAATATCATCCACCAAAATAAGATATGTAATTGAATGTTGCATGTTTGTGATTGTATTTTATCCTCATGCATATATATTTTCTACGGAGGTTTCATAATTTTTTTAAAACAATGCTTGCTTACTAGTTCTTCAAACTTATCGTTTTGATTAATCCGTTGTAGAATGTCATGACATTGACAATTATGAAGACTCCACTGGATAGAAGGGTAATGAAGTAAAGAATTCTGTGAGCTCTTGTATAATTTGAACTGTTAGGTAATAAACTAGACTCTAGTAGTGCTAGATTTTTATTTGAAATCTTTGAAGTATGGTTTATTTTAATATTTGCTTGAATTGTATGTATATATATATATATATATATTGTACATGGTGTGAGGAATATTTGGAGTAGGGGTGATAATGTGTGAGTATTGGATGATTGTATTTATGAAGAAGTAATACAGGTTATATTTGGATGTAAGAGATTATTTGGTGAATTTTTACATTTGCAGAACGTCCAAGTTACCGATGAGATGCTGCCTAAATTTATATAAATAAAAAAAATTTTACACCATTTACTTTACTACTCATCCATTTAATTCTCTATTTGGAATTTGAACACAAGCTATGTTATGGACTTCATTACTTTTAAAAGATTTTTGACATGAAAATTTATGACAAGCTCAATGTACAAAGATGTCGTATGTCAGGGTGCTACATTATCAAACTAGCTAGAAGTATACAAAAAAAGAAGCATTTACCAAATAATTTTTAGGCTAAAGCAGTGGCAATCATAGCATATATTCTTAATTGATCTCCACGAAAGTAGTGAAAGATTGAACCCCTTATGAAGCATGGACCAAAAAATCTCCACAAGCCACTTAAAAGTCTTTGATTGTATAACTTATTTTCATGTACCATCTAAAAAGATACAGAAACTTGATCATAAAAGTGAGAAATGCATTTTTATTAGTTATATTAATGAAACCAAGGATACGTGTTATATAATTAAAAAACTCAAAAGTTGATTGTCAGTATAGATGCAATCTTCTCTAAAAATGAAGCATGGATTTGGGAAGAGTAGCCAAATAGCTCAGTGATCAGTTCTTTACTATCTCAACATCAAAATTCTCATCAAATGGATGATGATGATGATGAAGGTCCTAGAAACGTACATTCTCTACATGAAATTTATGCATTTTGTAACTTTTTCACATGTCATTCATGGGCCCGGAAGTTATGAAGAAGTAGCACAACATGCAATATGGATAAAGACAATGAATGAAGAGCTTGCCATGATTGAGAAAAAAGGAAACATGGAAATGAGTAGATCCTCCAAAAGACAAATTTGCCGTTGGTTTGAAATGGGTCTTTAAGACCCAGCTTAATTCAAATAGGTCAATTACAAAGCACAAAGCAATACTTGTGGCAAGGGGATATTCCTAATAGCCAGATGTTGATTCTTTGAAAAATTTGCTCTAATTGATAGACTTGATACTATTCGTACTATCTTAAGTGTGACTGCTATTAAAAAGTATATTTTATTTCAACTTGATGTTAAGCCTTCATTTATGGCTTATTCGAAGACATATGTTGAACAACCACACTAATTTGAACTGAAAGGAAAGGAGCATATGATTTATGAGTTGAACAAAATATTATACAAATTGAGACAGGCGCTTTGTACATAGTACAACAAAATTGATAGTTATTTTTTGAAGCAAAACTTCTTGAAAAGTAAAAATGAACCCACTTTATTTCTTAAGGTTGATGGTGATAATATACTTATAACATGCACATATATATATATATTTATTTATGATATTAGTTATATGGTGATAACATTGAAATGGCAAGATATTTCAAAGCAGATGATGAATGATTTTAAAATGACTGATTTAGGAGTTATAAAATATTTTTTAGGTTTGAAAATTATTTTTATGTCCCAAAAAAAGCATATTGAGGATCTTTTGAAAAAGTTTAATACATCTAATTGCAAGCAGATCAATGATCCGATGAATGCAAATGAGAAATTAGAAATGCAAGATAGAGCACAAAGAATTGATGCATCATCTTATAGGAGCCTAATGAGGAGTTTGATTTATTTAACTAACTTCAGAACTGATATTTTTTTTCTGTCAGTGTATTAAATATATTTATACCAGAAACAAGTAAAATTCATTTTGGTATAGCAAAGAAGTATTTGAATGAGACAAAGACATTTGGTATGTACTATTCTCAATCCTCATCTAGCAAGGTGATAGGTTATATAGACAATGATAAGGTTGGTTCTAAAAGTGACAGAAGAAATACATAAGGTCATGTTTTTATTCTCAGCTCAAATGTATTTTGTTAGTCTTCAAAGAAGAATGATATAATGGCTCTATCTTCTTCTGAAGCTGAACATATTGATGTTTTATCTATGGCTTTTCATGTAGTTTCCGTAAGGAGGATCTTTACATATCTCTACTTGGAGCAAGGGGGAGCAACAAAGATATTTTATAATAACAAATCAACCATTGCTATGACTCATTATTCAGTTCATCATGGTTAGACAAAGCACATCGAAGCCACATATGACTTCATTGGAGCATTAGTTAATGTTGGACAAATTACATTGTCTTATTGCAATTCAAAAGACAATCTTGTAAACATTTTCACAAATGCACTACCAATCAAAGTATTTATCAATTGTCATTGTTTTTAAGAGTTCAAGAGTTTTTAAGTATTAAAGGAGTGTTAAATGTAATACTTAAATCTATTTAGATAGTGGTATTAGAGTCCTATTTTCTAAGTAATGGGTAATCGGTAATGGTAGCGATATAGAAGAGTATTTTTAGATTCTAGTGAGGAAGTGCTTTAGTTTCTTAATTACGTATAAATAGGAGCTCAATATGTTCATTTTGATATACTCAATGCATCTATTTAATGAGTAGTAGCTTTGTGCTCTCATTTGTGGTGTTTCTTGTGTGTTTTGGAGTATATATGAAGCGCATTACAGGATATTTTGTAGAGCGAATTGTTGGAAGACAAATTGCAAGAAAATAGCATTTGGGGAAGGGGTATGTATATGATTGTCATTGTAGTATGCGTCGAACACCTGGAAGCTGGAGTTGTTGGAAGTGTTACTTGTTAGATCTGTACTGGCTTACAGTAAGAGCATAATTACTTGTTAGATTTGGGCTAGCTTAGAGCAAGAGCATGCTAGGACAGACAGCTGGAACCATGGAAGGTTCTTTGTTGGGTATAAAAAGGACGCTGGAAATCCTTACTTAGGAATGTCAATGAAGAACCAAATTTCTACTTTCAATGTTTACCTTTCTTAGCTTTTCTGTAAAACAGCGACGATTCCATCAAAAAATCAATGTAAATTATATAGATTTTCAGTTCAGATCTCATTTGAAGCTTGATTTCTTCAATGGTAAATAACCAATATTGATCTCTTATTTTCTTTCTGTTCAATGGAAAACAAGCCCTCCTTACTTTGGGAAGGAGCTTATTTACTGTGTCAAAATATAGCACAGAATTACATGCGGAAACAAATTAATTAAATTAACCAGTACAAAAATCTTATATTATTCCTTTTTTGTACTCTCTTAAATTAACGATTAAAAACTTCAAATGCACACTAGCAAACGCTGGACCAGAGACGAAAAAATGTTTATTTTGGGAACCGGCGGTTGGTATCAGGCTGGCAATTGTAACAAATATTTATCAGTGGCGATAGATTTTGTTTCCATCATTAAGACTTACGCAGCAAAAATTTCTTTTCCAAAGCCCATATGCGTTGAAATTTTTCGACCAAACTTTTACTTGGTTTGAGGGTTTTGTGCTGTTCACTTATGATTTGAGAATAAAATCTGTTGGATGGATCACGTGTCATGCAAATGCTTCATTGTTTTATCGAGGAGAACCACATGTAAGTCTTAACTCACGCAATTCCAAAATTCTATCCCGAAGCTGAATTCGCGGTCCTAAATTTAAAGAAGGGGGACAAAATTGCCTAATACATGCAATCGACCTTCATTAAAATCCAAATATAAGACCTCTCGATCTCTGAAATCACAAGCATTACTCAATCGGCTGCTATCTCAACTTACAGCTTAAACGATAATATGCATGTGTTTGTGCTATTACAGATAGCGCAGATTGGAGCAGGCCACCCTCTCTTCGAAGGAAAACATGAACCCAATCCCTCAGTATATTGGCTGCTTTTCTAAGGATACAGTTACCATACTATTTTAATCCGCTTTGGTTAATCGGCTTCGGTTACAGTGTCCCATACATGGATCCCATTCAATGCATAAATATACTGCGTCTCAATACAAACAAGTGTTTTGAGTACTCGTTTTTCATTTTTCTTGATTTTCTTTTAATTTTTTATGTGGTCCCATGCGTATTTAGTTTATGTACCAAAATTTGACGTGTACACCAAAACAACATTCATCTTTTACATGGAGAAGTAAAGTTGCTGGCAAGTAGACAAGGAAAAACAAATAAGCTTCTTGAAAGATAGATGGACAAAAGATAATCTTATGAAATTTTCCATGGAACATCACAGAAGAAACAAAAGTTGAAAACTTCATCGATTGGACGAATAGAATCTGGAAAGAAGATTTGGTCGTGTCAGTAGTAAGAGAGACAGGATGGAGGTAGTAAGGAAGACTTCGACCCCGGAGCATAATGTTGAAGAAAACTTATTTTGGATGGCTGAAGGGGATGAAAACTACAAAGTTAAATCAGCGTATCACTTGGTCCATGCGATAGGAAGGAAAGAGGGGAGTGATGGGATGAAATTGGAAGAAAGACAGGAGGCTGAAGTTGCTAAAGTACTATGGAAATTGAGGTTGCCTTCAAAGGTATCGATTTCCGCATAGAGGATGAACTGCCAATGCTAATAAATCACAAAAAGCTTGGAATCCAAATTGAGACAAGATGTAGGATATGCCAGAACTCTCCTAAAGACTCAATGCATTTATTCTGGTACTATGCAGAGTGAAACACTTTTGAAGAAGTGATAATCATATGGGGAGGTAATGAGCAGATAGAAGGAATGAGGGACATTTTACATAAACTCAGCAACCCCAGTATAAGAAACTTGCTATGCGATTATGTGGCATCTGGCATAGCAGGAGCAAACTTACAAGGAGAGCATTCACGCAGAGTTGCAAGCGTTCCCTGAAAGAGAGAGAATTTTATACATCCCCCACTCCGCAATAGGAGCGCGAAAGATCAATGTTGATGCTGGTTGTACAAGACAAAGGGCGATGGTAGGGTGGGTGCTGTGATCATACAAAGCAATGGGACTCTCCTCACAGCCAATTATTGAGCTTGGAAGGAAAAAGAAGACACGCTTATAACCTTGCAATGGAAGCAAGAGGAATGCTGGTTGGAATCAGATGGTTGCAGGAGCTTTAAGGTAGAGATGTAGTGCTGGAATTTGATTCCTTAAATTTGATAAACATGAATACAAGAGAAGAAAGAATACGCTCAAGCATAGGTCATCTGATTGACAGCATTAAGGAGGCAAGTAGAACGTTCAGTTCTTGTGTTTTCTCTCGTGTAAATAGATCAGGAAATACCATGATGCATTTCATTGCAAATTTTTGTTCTAGAGTAAGGGAATGCTCCAGTCGTATGAAGCAGAGAATTTCCTCCTAGTGTTAAGGAAGCTGTTTGAAAGGACCTGTGTAGATGATTTTTTTTTTGTTTTGTTTTGTTTTTGTTTTTGTTTTCGTTTTTTTTTTTTTTTTTTTTTTTGGTGTTGGGCTGCCCAGTACCCTAGCCTAGTGTGTGGGCCATTTAGGAATTGTCCCTACACATCCTCAATTATAAAAAAAAATTAACGCTATGATAAAATTGTTTATATTTTATATAATTCCAGAAATAAACTGTTTTCATCTCACACTATGTTAAGTGTTGAATCCACTAAAAATGGGACATCTTAGTTTTTGGAAACAAGGATGATTTTGACGAATCTAAGCCACTCAATCTTTTCATTAATATTTATTTAAGAAGATATCAAAAATCACGTTGATTAGATACTTTGATCGGTATTTTAAAATTTTGTAGCAATGTCTTCTTATTAATTCAACATCCTGATTTGTCAGTTGGCCTGATGTTATTGGCCCATGTCTTTGACGTAAAATAAATCCTCCTTGAAAATTTAAACCAAATTGAAATGTGCTTCGGAGATTTTCATTCATTCTTTTTTTTCGTTTGTTGATTAGCCAGGAATAAGAGTTGATGTTTAATCGATCAAATATGTAAATACGACTATGATTAATTAAGCTAAAATAGTCATTAATTATTCTTGGCACGATATTTCCTTTTCGAACTCAGAATCTGCTTGGGTAATCAATTAACTAATGGTGCCAATTACTTCTTAAAGATATAACACAAAGGGCTACGATTAATTTGGTTAGGGACAAACAAAAACATAACCATTTTCTAAAATCCAGATCCAAATAAAACTATGCTGCTAACTCAAGTTGGGCAAGTTTAGACCTTCGTCTATCCTATCATATGCTATTTATGAAAGTTCTATCTTATTTCGTCTCTACCTACATATTATATTGATTTCCAGCCTATCCTACTTGGTCCCTACCTATATATTAGTTTGATTTTTGGCCTATCTTACCCTAGCCATGGATGCAACTCTTGTGATAAATTTGGTTTGAGCCAAACCAAACATAACTATTTTCTAAGACCTAGATTCAAATAAAATTATGCCTTCCAACTCAAGTTGTGTAACCAACTAAAAAAAAGTTTAGTCCTTAGTCTATCTTATCATATCTTATTTATGAAAGTCCAAACTAATTTGGTCTCTACTTATAGATTAGATTTATTTCTAGCCTTCCCTACTCGGTCCCCACTTCATATTAGTTTGATTTTTAGTCTATCCTACCCTAGCCATGGATGCAACTCCTATGACTATTTTGGTTCAAGCCAAACCAAAAACATATAACTATTTTCTAAAACCTAGATTCAAAAAAACTATGCCTGCTAACTCAAGTTGTAGTAAATTTAGTCCTTGGTCTATCTTATCATATCTTATTTATGAAAGTTCTATTGAATCCTATTTATGAAAGTCCTACCTAATTTAGTCTCTACTTATAGATGAGATTGATTTCTAACATACCCTACTTGGTCCCTACCTATAGATTAGTTTAATTTCTGCCTATCTCCATGAATGCAACTCTAGTGATTAATTTGGTTCCAACCAAACCAAAACATAACTATTTTCTAAAATCGAACTCGACTATGCCTACCAACTCAGGTTGTGCAAGTTTAGTGCTTAATCTATCTTATCATACCTATTTACGAAAATCCTACCTTATTTGGTCCTTACCTATAGGACATATCAATTATTTGGTCTATCCTACCCTAACTACAGATGCAACTCCTGTGATTAATTTGGATCGAGCCAAACCAAAACATAACTGTTTTATAAAACCTAGATTCAAATAAAACAATGCTTGCCAACTCATGTTGAGTAAGTGTAAACCTTAGTCTATCCTATCATATCCTATTTATGAAAGCTATACCTTATTTGGTCCCTACTTATAGATTAGAATGATTTCTAGCCTACCTTCCTTGGTCCCTACCTATAGATTAGTTTGATTTCTTGCCTATCCTACCCTAGCAATGGATGCAACTCCTATAACTAATTTGGTTGAAGCCAAACCAAAATATAACTATTTTCAAAAACTCAAATTCAAATAAAACTATGCCTACCAACTTAAGTTGTGTAAGCTTAGTTCTTAGTCTATCCCAACATATCCTATTTATGATAGTAATACTTTTTTGGTCCCTGCCTATGGATCAGATTGATTTTTTGCTTACCCTACTTGGTCCCTACCTATAGATTAGTTTGATTAGGCATTTTATTTTGAAATATGATAATATCTAATGCATTATGCATACAAGGAATGGAAACTGATGTTTCTTCTTGTGTGGCAAAGAAGACCAAAATTAGAAAACCTACCAAGTAGATTTCAAAGCCAAAATAGAAGACTTTCTAGACTAGTAAGATCATGGAGCTAATGTATAATGAGGCATAAATGTGGTTTGAGTTTCTACAAAGAGAAAAATAGCAGAAATGTAGCTTGTTTTTTTTATTGCACTATCATTCATTTGTTTGTTTTAGTAGGATTTGACGTTGGGAGAGATGGTTTATTTTGTTCATGTTAACGAGGCATAAAGGCTAAGTTCTATGGTGTTTCTCCATTGTGCAGCATAAATTTTTATGGCCTCTTTTTTGCAAATACAACCTCACTAATGTAAACTTCAAAATTCGTGATAACTTAGGATCCACGTGAATTGCATTTCAATATCGAATGCTAAAAAAGACTTGTTAGCATGCTTCTTAGACTATATCTTTTGGATGGGTAAGTTCTTGCATCTTATCTCATCTCTTCTTATTGGATACTTTTTGTTCTAATCATGAAGGCTTCTGTTCTTCTTTGTTTTGAATGAAATGCTTATTTGATATCAATCTAAAATTTTAACTAAAATGGCCGGTAGGTGAGGTATTCAAATGAAGCTTCCGATTATTCAATAGAACCAGTTGCTTATTCAATGGATTACTTGGAGACAGATTCTAATGCTTCTTCTTATTTGATTGATTTATATACTTATATATATTTTTCAATTTTTGATAAGGCTATGAAGGCATAACTATGACATTCATTAGGAGTTATCATCTTAGAGTATAAGAGGATCCTTATCTCACTTATGAATAGGGCATTGAGGGTCATGTTTATTTAACACTATTTTATGTATATTTAGTTGGAAAAAATTGTATTGACATAAGTTTTAGCTATGTAAACTATGGATATATAATGATTTTTTATAGAAGATTATGTGGGGATGTTGAATGAAATATAATGTCCAAAATTTTTTTACACTAATTGTATTCTTTTGATTATCCTATTACAGAATCGCAAAATGGCAACAAAAATATTTATTAATGACTTTTCATTGCTAGAATTATTCGGCTAGTTGGGCCATTGTTTTTGGTTGCTAATTCATATTAGCAACGAAAAAAGTATCAATAACAACCAAAATGCTTTGTTGCTATTAAGCATTATTGTTAAAAGAATGATCCTATTAATTTGGGCTAAGTAAATATTTCGTTTAACCCACCTCAAAAAATTCATTTATAATATTTTTTATTTTTTCTTCATGCACTTGTTTAACTAAGTGTATTTAACATATAAATAAAGTTTTATCATTTTTGAATGTGTATATTTTTTTGATATTTTAAAATATCTATGTGTATATATGTATCGAAAATACTCTTATCTTTAAAGGGCTTCGCTTCTATGTAACTGGATTATATAGAAGCGGTCTTATATAACCCCTTCAAATTTTAATATATTGATCTTTAATGAAAAATTCAACCCATTCATTATATTCACGCTTAGATTCATTGACATATGTATTAGAATGTAATAATACTTTATAAAATTATTTATCCATATAATTGTGATATTTTAGATAGTTTAGATATTGAAAAACTATTTTAAAGTTGATATTTTAGCGTTGAAATATTTGATTAAGTTGATTTTACATAGTTATAGATAAGACCTATATACAGTGAAACTAAAAAATAAAAGATTTCGAAAATACTACAAATGGTGCTAAATACAACGAATGAAGTGGATTTTCATCAACCATCAAGATTTTAAATATGGATGAGATTACATAGAAAAGGAGGTTTACAGAAGTGAGACTAATATTAAAAATCTCAAAAAAATATATACACATCCCAAGATGGTAAAACTTGATTTATATATTAAATACACTTAAATAAAAAAATTGTATGAAAAAAAAGCAAAAAAATATTATAAATAATTTTTTTGAGGTGAGCTAAGTGAGATATTTGCTTAACCCAGACTAACAAAATCATTTATCTTTTTGTTGAAATGAAATATAAACTTTTGTTGTAGTGTGTAGTGTAGGGTCATCAAAGATATTGAGCAGCATATATAAGATCCATTTGCCATGTTAAATATCCCAAATAAATTCCAGTGCAGGGGCCCACCATGATGCCAACTCAATTTTAGCCTCCCATTTCATCTACTATTTAATGTCAGAAGGTAACCTTTTCTAACTTTAGAAGGAGGCAAAAAAAAGTAGTAAAAGATCCCCCACCTTTCGAATAGTTAAGCTGACGCTTGAGATGCCCATACTTTTGTCTTCTCCAATGATTTCCAAGATGAATGGCACACTTACCAAATTCTCCGAGAGACAGTTGCAAGAGCCACGAATTTGGGAGGCCCGCCACCAGATTCTTGGAAGATTGTAAGGACGTCCAAGAATCCAGGAAAAATATGGTTGTGGGAGCATCAGATTCACACCCACTGGATGCAAATAGCTCACTTACATGTGTATATATAAGCCCTGGTAAATGGTGCTAGTAGTATAGTCGACCCGAAATAAAATATCAGCGTAGCTAGCTCCTTCCACACAACTAATATCGAGAGAGATGTTTAGGATTGCGTGCAAGGGCTCTTCCTTATTTTGTCTACTTAGAAGGGAATTTTAGACTACATATATACTATATGCTGATGCATGTAGTGCAATATTCAATTAAGTAGCATGAATTAGGAGGAGGTTAGGCAGTGGAATAGAGCCAGTTGCAGCTAGCCTTACAATATTGCATTGGTTTGTTGCATGCATGCCTTTACTGATTGGGCTGGCTTCCAATCTCCCCCAAAAGGCTTCGGTGCTCTCCAGCTGCTTATTAATGCCACGTCGATAAGGTTATATGCATGGGTAGCTACGGAGCCTTTGTGGGGAGGTTGACAGCTTACTCGTCATGCTCCCCATTTGCCTCCATGAGACAGGAGAGCTCGCATGGGTCGAGATGGCTCTGTCTCCACTCTCAGCCAAGTGCCAACTGTGAGTATTTCGCCTTTATTATTTTTTGGGCTTCTATTCCTTGCAAGAAAATGGAATCACGCTGAAATTTGTTACCGTATGTATCAATTTACGCTAACATATATGGCTGTCGTAAGTTATGCTAAGTCCATTGTAAAAAAATTTAGCAAATATTTTTGTTACCGCATCTTTTTTGATGATATCTCTTTCTTTGTAACAATTCAATCCCAATTCATCTTACAATTTATGTCTTATATTTTTCCTAACTAATAATGATTGACATATGTCAGAGGCTAACACTTCTCAAATAAAAGACACAAAGCTGCCTCATGACTTGAACACAAGGTTAGAACTTTACCAACCCATTAGCATTATAAAATTTTTGCTAATAAAATTAGTTTTTAATGACAAAAATTGTTTATATCACTAATTAGTGTTTTTCTAACAACAACTGGTCTTATTTTAATTAAAAAATACTGCAAAATGCTAACTTTCTTGTAGCGATTAACCGTCCATACATCAAATTAATTCAATCTAGTAATAATATGAGTAATTATCATTAGCAATATCATTAATACTTATGTTCTGTTGCATTGAAAACATTTCAGTACTAAGGTTGTGTTAGGAAACGTAACTTGGGTTGATGCTGATTACATCCAAAACATATACAATCACAGGATCATACACAGGAGACACCAAACTTTATGTGAAAAACCTTCTAACCTTAAAAAAAAAAAAAAAAAAAAAAAAAAAAAAAAAAAACAAAACAAAAAAAAAAAAAAAAAAAAAAAGGAAGGAGAAAAGAAAGCAAAAAAAAGAGGGAGAAGGACACAAAAAAAAAAAAAAAAAAAAAAAAAAAAAAAAAAAAAACACAAAACCATGGGAAAGATATAATGAAACTATTGTGGTAAATAGGCTACAGAAATAAATATAAAACGTCCCATATCTTTATCTAGATGTCTAACACATGTCCTCAAAAAGAATATTATGATAACTTCCTTTCTAACCCCTCAACGGAACAACCGTTAAGGTGCCATTGAATCTCTAATTTATAGTTCTATAAATAGGACTTCCATGAGTGCCTAAGCAAAATCACACACAAAATACAAAATATAATCCTAACAAGTTGCTGAATAACAATATAATATATTGCAAAGTTCTATGCAAAGTTTTTATGCAAGTAACAACAATCGCTCTGTCACGCACATGACCCCGGTGGCTTGCGTATGGAGACAGCTGCTATACTGAACATTGCTCTTAATTATTGTGTTGCGTATGGAATATATTCTGGTGCAGCATGCTGCACCGAAAATTCTGGTGCAGCATTGCTGAAATGGGTCCCACATGATCATTAAGTTATGATCTACTCTACCCATTATATTTAGAATAATGTATTCTATTACCATACCAATTTTTATCCCAATCAGATATGTATATGGCCCCCATCTGAAAATGGTATAAATCCAACGTAATAAAATAGTTTGATATAAATAACAACTTTAAAGCATCTGATTTGGATGAAAATTAGTATGTTAATAGAATACATTATTCTAAATACAATGGGTGGAGTAAATCATGATTTCATGATCATGTGGGGTCCTTTTTGGGCTACTACACCGCTGTTCCGGTGCAGTGACGCTGCACCGGAATAGCGCTCTATATATATATATATATTGTTCAGGAATATTGGCTGTAAATTTAATTCTCCATACCTATTATTCATAGTTCATTTTTTCTTTTTACACTCTTGCGCATGCATAGTTTTCTTTATATATATATTTGCTCCCATTCGCTATTTTCTCTTTTAATGAAATATTTTTGACAAAAATATTGTGTGCCCTATAATTAAATTTTTTATTTGGATGAATTATATGCTTGATTGTAAAACTCCAATAGGTAGATATATTAGCTGTCCAACGATGTGTTAGAGCATAAAATTTTTATTTTGAAGACTATTATTTTGTTACAAAGGAATACAAATTGTTCAATTTAAGACTTTTTACTCTACATAACTATTATATTTTTAATTATTTTTTCATATTTTCCTATACAATTATTCTACTTTTGGATTATTTGCACATAACCATCTATATAACTAACCTTTACCTTTATTCTCTTTACTCTTTATTATTACTTTTATCATACAGATTACTTCCTCTAATTCAAAAACTTTGAAAAACTTTAATATGAAAAGTTTTTCATTCAAATGTTTTATAACTTTCTAAATATACCCTTAAGGGGATGTTTCGTAAAATAAAAAACTTCTCAAATTAAAACTTTTCAATCTAAAATTTTTCATTTTCCATAATTATCCTTTTTGAATTATTTCTTTATTGTTTTATACAATTATACTTTTTAATCATTTCTACACAATTATCGAAATGTGTAACTTACTTGTACACACATATGATTTCTATTAAAGTTCCATTATCTAGTATCTGTTACGAAATAAGAGTTGTATTATGTAGGTCTCCAACTGAGGGGACAACATGACATGATCACGAAGTGGCAACCTCTCGATAGTAAAGTAAAATATATACATACATATATATCTTTTTCTATTTTTTTGATGGAAAGTAGAAACAACTTCTGATCCAACGAACTCTAAAAATGGAAAGATTCGGAGGGAGAAGGGATAGGGCTATTGCTATATCTCAATGACAAAAATTATCTATATGAAATTTTTCCTGAACAGAGTATAAGGAATTAGCCCACCACACAAGATCGAAAGAGGAATTATCAAACACAAAGTCAGCAAGAAGATGAGCTACTTAGTTGCCCAAATGCATAACACGATGGATGGTTACTGATTGATCATGAGATGTGGCTAATTTTATCTTGTTAATCAGTGTCTTAACGGAAGATAAAATGGGCCTCTTGTTAACCAAAAAATTCAAAAAAATCAAAGAATCTGATTCCATTTATATGTGTTGGAGATTACTTTGCTAAGCCCACTTGACACCCAACCATATTGTCATGGCTTCCATAACGAACGAGTCCAAGACACCTACTAGTTCCATCCCCTGGCTGCAACAAATATCCTCTGGAATCTCTGATTAGCGCTGTAAACCCCATATAATTTTTTTGGATGTCCCTCTACCATCCACACTGATCTTAAAATGTCCTTTAGGTGGTTTTACCCATCTTGCAAGAAGAGGTTGGTCAAGTAGACTTCACCTGATAAGGCCAAATGCCTTCCAATACTAATCCAGATATATTGCACACCACTCGCGCACATCTTTCAACATCAGTTGGGTTCCTTCCTTTCTCAACTGATTTCTTCAATGCCAAACACGCCAACAAAATAAGAGAAAATGAGCAAAGTCATCCCCCTTATGGGAAAGAAATGAACCTTCTGAAGATAGTCTGGATGTCAGTAATGACCCTCCTAGAAAAGTAGCATCCTGTGATTGGACAACACACAGGCTAAACTAACTTGCACCAAAGGAATAGATGATGAATATCGTCCCTCTCTTTCCTATAGAAAAGACAAGTGGGATCCACCAAAATACCTCGCCTACGTAAGTTAAGCAATGTGGGTAGCACATCTTTGATCAATCTCCAGCTAAACTGATGATTTTTCTTGGGAGTTTTGTCTTCTAAATAAATTTGTAGACTGCCTAATCTAGAGCTGGATCCATGTCACCAACTACCAACATGCGGCCATCAATGTGCAACAAGTACCTGTATGCTGATTTGACTATGTAATCACCATTTGATTCATGCTCCCATAACCACCTGTCATCTTCACGAAGGTTTGGTGGAGAAAAGATGAAGATGAGATCATGACCCTATGTACCAACAGGTAGCAATAGTATGTTCTCTTTTGATTCATGCTCCCATAACCACCTGTCGTCTTCATGAAGATTTAGTGGAGGAAAGAAGAAGATGAGATCATAACCCGATGTACCAACAGCTAGCAATAGTATGTTCTCTTTCCACTGGCCAATCTACTCATTAAGGAAAAAACTAACCTCTACATCATTAAGGATATGTACTAGAAGAGCGCCTGCTTTGCCAATGTGTGTAGGAAGCCATTTATCACCAAAAAAATTCACTTGTTGACCATTACTAGTGTGTCATCTGTCGTTTGCATCCACAATAAATGACATTCCTAGCGATTAGGATGCTCTTCCAAATGAAAGAATTAGTTGTTTTACCTTTGCAAGACAACAGATTCCCAGGCTTAAAGTACTTTGTTTTAATATGGAATAGCACAACGAATTTGTATTGGTGCTAGTCGCCATACTTGCTTTGCCAAGAGGACATAGCTGAAATTCATAATGTCTCTGAAGCCCATACCCCCTACAGCCTTTGTCTTGCACGTGTTCCTCCATGCTACATGGCTGATTTCGCATTTATAATCTTTTTTACCCTACCAAAATTTGCTAAGAATGCCGTAAATTTCTCTATAAAAAGTTTTAGGGGGAAGAAAAATGCTTATTGTGTATGTGGGGACTGCCTGCACAATAATTTCTATCAAAATTTTTTTGCCACCCCATGATAGAAGTCTTCCTTTCCTATCTTGGATTCTATTAGATTAGCAAGGAACTAAAAATAACTAAGGATATTCCCATCTATTTATAGTAGAAACAATTAAGATATTCTCATTTACAGATACTATGGCAATTTGGCTTAATAGCATCTAATTTGGGAGTGATGGACCATGAAGTTTTATTGGTCAATTTTATTCTTTTTTATTTTATTCATCATGATGTATCAAGATGTATTAGTTCCACATTAAGCCTTGATGCAGATACTTCATAATTATTATTTTTATTTAGTGCAAATCTACAAATTTTCCTTCTTTTATGCATGATATGTGTGTAATCTTAATCAGATCTCATAAGATAAGCGCACATTTAGTATAGAAAACATTGCTCTCAAGATTAGGGAAGACCACAAACATCTTTGTGAAGATCAAAGGAGTTTTGCAACAAATTTACTGATAATATTTTGACTGCAAATCAACCTTAGAAAATATAGTCATCATTGTAACTGATTAAATAAGTCTTCAATTTGAAGTAAAAGATATTGCTACCTTGTCAAACTCATGATAAATAACCCATAGTCATAGACTACAATTTTTCTTCTCTACAAACAAACTAATGTACCCTATAGTGATACATTTAGCCTAATGAATACTTTTTTTAATGATTTTACTAATTATATTTTTAATTTTGATATCTATATCAATACCATTCTAAAAGGATGCTTAGAAATTATAAATAGCCTTGTTAGGATATTAATTGAAAATTGTATCTCTTGATCAGGTGACAATTTTAGTATAGCTTAGTAGGAAAAATATTTAAAAATTTTCCTTACCATCGATATTTTGTCCAAGTATAAAACTTCTCTATTTAGGTCAGTCACTAATATTAAGAATCTTAATATCCTTTGTTGATTGACTCTACTGCTTTCGTAGCCTAGTAAATTTGATTAACTATGATTTGTTTGTTGCGCCAAGTGTTATTTCTATAGATTTGGCCATTCAAAAAAATTATTTTTTAAGTACCACACACTGTGACCGCCTTCAGCTTATCCCAAAAAGAAAAAAAAAAAAAAAAACAACGAAGTCATACATGAGTAATAATATTGAATTTGATGATAAGGTTGTGTTCCTTATCTTAATTGGACATGTTTTGCTTATTCTATCTATGTTTGCTAATTGTTCAATGGTGATTCTAAGTTCACAATCATATGCTTTCATGTTTCAATTCCACTTAGGAATAAAGATGCAAGAAATGAAGAATGTATTGTACCAAATTGGTTAAGCTGCATAAAAGACAAAAAACCTATGGATTAGCATAGCAATAAAGTATTAACAGCAGGGCATCTACGGTCAGGTCATTATGTGGAACTTAATATATCAAGGCAAAATAAAATAAAAATAAGTGAATATATTAATAAACTTTCACGTATAGCTGCCCAAGTAAATGCTTTCAAAACACACGTACCATATCCGTGAAATAACATACACACATACACACGTACATAAAAGAGCTCAATAAGTAGGACAGTATGCTAGACATGGTTGTCATGTGCATTTTTTATCATTTAAAATGCATTAATCCTGAATATTCCACTTCTTATCCCATTCTAAGCTTAGTTCATGTAATCTACTAAGCCTGATGAATTATCATTTTCATCTTAGGCAGATCCACATTTCATGGTTTTCTTAATCATTTATTGGGCTGCTCGCTTATAACTTTCCGTCTGACCTCTGATGGTAATTTCTCCTTTCTAATAGATCCGGAACATACATAAAAACAGAAATCAATAGTTGCATAATAAAAATAGGACATGTCTATAACGATTTGCATTATGATTAAATTGGACGGCTCTACACACACAACGTAGCGCGCCGGCCGCCGGACACTGACAATCGCCAGCTGGACTGTCCACCCGAGACTTCCTACTGGGTTGCTGGTCCGGCCCGCCCTCCTCTCTGGCCTGTTCCTTCCCTGGGCCAGTCTAACTTGGTTTTGGGCTATCACTCCAAGCCTATCCCACAAGGACAGAAAAGGTGATGGTCTTTTCCACAAAATTCCTTCATGGGCTAGTTAAAAGTGCGCCGTCCTTGGACAAGTTTTATGCAAAATTTAAAGGGTAATTTGCAAAACACCCACTTACCTTCTATGTAATTGCAAATATATCTAGATAGTTTTAGAAATTGTGAATTATTTCCATACAGTTTGAATATATTTACAAATTACCCAAATTTAAAAAAACCCTAAGAAAAGATAATATGAGAATCTTTCGATGGGTCACATCTGTTTAAAATATATACAATGGTGTGTAAATTAAAAACGGCTTAGATCCATTGATTAATTTAGAAACGTAGGAATCGATATGAGAATGATATTTTATACCTTTTAAATCTTGAATATAAAGCAACAAAATCAATAAATCAATAAATAATTCATCATATGTATCTTACATATTATTTTTCATATAAGACCTACGCAGACATTAATTTGATGTGGATGAAACTTGGATTGTTGTCACATAAAGGGCAAATTCTACAAAGGCATGATCCCATGCCGCGAACTCATGCATTCGGCTATAGGATCCTTTTTTATTTTTTGATTTTTGATCAACATGTAAAGTTAGTAAAAGTTAGTTGTGTTTAATCTATAAACCTGGTTTTACCATTTTTAGATATTTTTTATTTTTGTAATTTTCTACCTCATAAAATTACTAAAATGCTCTATGCTTAAAAATAAAAAAAACTAAAAAAATCTAAAATTGTAAAACTTAGTTTATAGATTAAGCACAATTAATTTTACATGTCCCATTTTCAAATGCATGGGAGGTCCCATACGACCAGCACATGGGATAACCCTAAAATTCTATATATACCCACGAATTTTAACCTTAATTCTACTTATATCCATGAATTTTTAAAGATTTATAATATATCCATGTATTTCATTTAAAATATCACTTGTACTTACGCCGTTAGAGATCCATTAAAGAAACCGTGGCACCCCCGTAAAAGGACAAAATTGCTCATCCCTAATTATGGTTTTATAGTTAAAAATTTGCATTAAATGATTTTTTAGCACTTCTCTGAATATAAAATCACATATTATTTAAATGTAAATTTTTAACTTCGAGCAAATTAACCTCAATTTATATTTGTCATTTTTATAGGAGTACTAATGTCCCCTTCATAAGATTTATAATGATGTAGGTATGAGTAGAATGCTAGGCAAAATTCTTAAATATATTATGAATTTTTGAAAATTTATAGATGTAAATAGAATTAAAGGTAAAATTTGTAAGTATAAACGAAACAGATTCAATGAGTTGATTGAATTGTGATATATTAACTCTGAAGTGAAGGCAAGGCCCGTTTTGTATGCTGTTTTGCGCTAATTATCCTTAATGTATTTTATGCAGAAATTTATCTGCGTACCACCCCGCCCCGCCCCTCCACCCACCGTATGTAATCATTATTCCTCTTATACCTGTACCATTTAAAAAATTTTCCGGAGACCTGTAACATTTGATCCCTAATTCCTCTCTAGTAACCATGCCATTACATTCACGTGTCACTCCGTCGCTCCATTCCTCGTCGTCTTCCTATTATTCCTAGGGCCGCCGTAAAAGGGGATGTAGAATGCGGAAGTCGAGGAGGGATTGTAGGTGTGCAACGGTGATGGAGGAATTGACTGGACAAACACCATGAGGAATTGAGAGGTTTTGGGATGAGGCCATGGACACTGGCGGCGAGGAGGCCGAATTTGTCGTTGTAGATTGCGGAGCTCTTTTTCTGAGAGATGCAGATTGTGGAGCTTGTTTTTAGGGATGTGCAGATACATGGACCATGCACATGGACCAAGCAGCCAAATACAACAGCATATCATCTCGTAAAATTTGCCTCTTTTACTACTGTAGATCATGAATGTCGTGGAGCCTGGAACTGGAGATTCCATGACTGAGGAGACAAAGCGTGACGTAAATTACATATGGCTGATTATCGTGGAGCAGATTATGCATGAGATCGAGGGTGTGGGTGATGAGGGTGAAAGGTAGAGCCTATGATGCCCCAGAGTTGCTGCGAGAAACTTGTTGCGAGAATGGCACCAGAATGGGCTTAAACAGATGAGAAAAACATGAGGAAGAAGCTGCAAATGTCAACATTGGGTATGTACACGACCCTGTTGTAGTACGACTGTGTTGCAGTTGTAGTTGAAACGAATGAAATAGGCTAACTGCTGCTTGCTACTTTCGATAAACCCGCCGTAATTCGATGGGCATGAAAGAAATGCCCGAGTAGACTACTTCTATGAAGTAGCGTTGGCTTTCGCAGCCACTCAGCACCATGAATTAGTTGGATTGCATTAGTACAAAATCAAAACCAAGGCATTAGCTCCAAACACAGAAGCAGTGCTGTCACATTGCCCATCTAGTCCTCCTATCCCAATCCATGCCTGCGAATTATAAAAGACGAGACAACGCAATGGTACTCGATCCTCCTCCTTCCTTTTTTCTCTTAGCGACCGCCGCTTTTCTTCTTCAAGATCTGCTTCTACCGAATCATCTACACCACCATGGTCCCACGCACACGGCAATTTTTCTTGCCTCCGTTTTCCGCCTAAAATCGCAGGCCCCGAAATTCCTACCGCCTTTTTGCTTCTTTTCACACCGATCTCAAACTGTGTTGCCGGCACCAACTAGGCCCCCGCCTAGCAACCCGCATTCCATGGCCTCCTTAGCCAAGGCATCTTCAATAGGGATGGCGAAGCCTGGTAGATCGTGATCCAGCGAAAGACCGCTCGAAGCAAAAATAGGTGCATCGATCCATCCTGCGTGCTGACGGAATGTGATGACATTTGGGCACTTTGGAATTACGGAAAAAGAGATGCAAACGTGTTGTCGTAATGGGACAACACGCGCACAAGACAAGAATTTTTAAAATAGTGTGAGTATTGAGGGTTTTATCTACTGGGTGCATTAAGACTCAGTAGACCCATGTGTATTTCATTTTTTTTATTTTTTTAAATTTTTTTATGAAATTATTAATATAAGTGTACTTAACATATTTCAATTTTTTCCATTTTTAAAGATTTTTAAATATTTTTTTCAAATCTTTAAAAATCAGTGGCTACTAATTTTTAAAGTTTCAAAAAAATCTAAAAATATCCAAAAAGAAAAAATTGATACATACGTTGAATATATTTAGATTAACAATTGTGTCAAAAAAAAATGTTTTTTAAAGAATAATTACTTACACCCTGGTGTACTGAGTCTAAATGCACCATCATGCATATAATAAAAACCCAGTATATGGGAAATTTTCTCTATTTTATTATATTTTATGTGCTATGTTCATTTAGAATATGAAGGCAGTTGAGTGATGAGAAATTTAACAATGCATTTGTTCAGTCTTCAATGTAAAAGCCTTCCTGTAAAATAGAAGCGGGGGTAATTTAAAAACGAAAGTTTCACAGAAGTAATTATGAAAATATTGGTTATATTGCATTTTACGTTTTTTAAGTTTTTATAATATTTATTCGTATGTATATAGTATATACATGTGAATGAATAATATAAATGGTTTTATTCAAATCCCATTTTAAAACGTAAAAGGGACCATTTGGAGATCTTTAACTAATTTTGTCAACATGTTGGTTTTTAATTACTACCTAATATTATAATTAGATACAAGTATCACTATATGAAAAATTCATTTTTGCAACTTTTATAAGCAGCAAATAGCCTTTATTAGTAAGTTAAATATATAAGAAAATATTCATTGTTTATGATAATGCTTTTATAAGTAGTCAAAAGTTTCTAACTGATGCTTTCATAGTCAAGAAAAAATTTTATGCTGATGATAATAGTTTTCCAATTAAATTAAAATTTAGTTAAATGAAAAACTTATGAATTAGTAGTTGTTATATTAAGTGTGATATCCACTTTTTGTAACCAAAATTTTCTTAGTTAGTTTCTTAATTTGCTAGATTCACATTTCTCCCATCTAATTGATGTAATGCGACAGATGGAGTTTGATGGGAGGTGGATCCGGTAGATATGGCGCTGCATCTCAACGGTTTCATACACTGTTCGATTGAATGGGGATCAAACGGAAGCAATTTACCCGAGCAAAGGACTGAGACAGGGCAACCCACTGTCCCCATCCTTATTCCTCTCGTGCACAGAAAGCCTGTCGGCGTTGTTGAATGCACTTTGAGGGGAAGCTGCATGGAATTAGGATGTGTAGAAATGGACCAAAGCTCACACACTTATTTTTCACGAATGATACAGTGTTGTTTCTTAAGCTTCAAGGGAGGAAGTGTGAAATTTGCAAGAGATCCTGATCAAGTATGAAGGCATCTCGGGACAGAAGATGAACCGAAGTAAGACCTCAATCTTTTTCAGCAAACTCTCTAAAACCCCTATTAAGGCAGAGATGGAGGGGTTGCTAGGGGCACAGAGGGGAGAGTTCAAAGTGTACCCAGGACTGCCGGCCTAGATTGGAAGGAATATAAAACGTGTTTTCCAATCGGTGAAAGAGAAAGTATGGAAAAAATTGCAGGGCTAGAAAAATATTAGCCTCCGTCAAGAGAGGGCAAAGAGGTGCTGATCAAGGTGGTGGCTCAATCCGTTCCAATGTATACCATCAACCTGTTTATCCTGCCAAAAGGCTTGTGTGGGGACCTAGCGGGTATAATGAGCAATTCTGGTGGGGAGAAAAAAGTGGAAGGAGGAAAATTAATTGGGTCGCTTGGAAGAAGCTCTGTGGAGCAAAAGAGGTGAAAGGCTTGGGCTTTCGTGAGCTGGAATGTTTCAATGTGGCGCTTGTGGCTAAGCAGATTTGGAGACTACTGTCTAATCCCCAACGGCCTTTTTTCAAACATCCTAAGGGCAAGGTATTTCCCAAATGGTAATCTATGGGAGGCAACCTCAAGGACTGCTGCTCTCAAATTTTATGGAGTTTTATGATCGCGTTAAATCTCTTAAGAGAGGGAGTGAAGTGGAGGGTTGGAAAAAGTAATGAGGCAAATTTTTTTTGGGAAGAATTGGGTAGATGGAGAGTTCAAGAGATGTGGTCCCTTCCTTAAAAATTACAACTACAATCCACAAGTTGAATTTTTCATTGATAAGGAGCGACATGGAAGGCGATGGAAATCAAGATCTATGCAGGGGATGTGGGATGGCAAGTGGTGAAAGATATTCTTGTGGCTGATGAAATGGAGGAGGATAAACTTTACTGGGGAAGAGAACATAGTGGCTCTTTCTCGATGAGATCAGCTTATTGGCTTGCATTGGACATGAGAGACAGGAACAATGAAATGATTATCGTGCCCCAACTTGCTGGAATGGAAGTTCTGATTAGAGCAATTTGGAAAGCAAAGATTCCTACGAAGATTCAATACTTTGGATGGAGAATGGTAACCAACACACTGTCGACGAAAGCAAACTTGATTCATAAGGGAATTCCTGTGGATCCAAAGCGTTCGATCTGCGATGACTGCAATTCAGTGGAGGATATCCATCACATTTTATGGAGTTGCAGCAAGATCCAACCTTTACTCCAGACAAGCGCTTTAGCGCAACTGAGGCGAGATAAGGTATGCAATTCCACGGATGCTTTGAAACAACTGCACAACTCACAAATCAGGATTGTTCTCTCTTTTTATTACGTTATGTTGGAGGATTTGGTACTTGCGTAATAAGGGGATTGTTGAGGGGAGTCCTATAAATCCGGATGACATCATCGAGTGGAGTAGAGATTTTCTCCACTACTTCAAGTCCTCAAAACTGATTCATGATGGAGGAAAGCAGAGCACGTCGGATCAGACCTGCTAAGGGGAGCTTCAAGATAATTGTTGACGCAGGGGGAAATGAGAGCACCGATGTTAGGGGTAATGGGGTAGTTGTGAGAAACGAGCCCAACCCATGGGAAGCGCTTCTCTCAATTTTCTCACGGTAAGCTCAATATCTACCGTCAATTTCAGCTGAAGAGGGCCAACCCAAGGAAAGTGCTTCCCATGAGAAAAAAAAGGAAGCAGGGGTAATTTAGTAATTTTCCATTGTGAGTATGTTTGACTAAAAATGTGAGTATGTTTGATTTTTTGATAAATTTTATATTATAT
>JAXCLR010000081.1:57172334-57186833 GCA_035584095.1 Annona squamosa
ATTTTAACTTTATCATCTTTACTCCTCATTATTACCCCTATCATATCACATAATTTGACAACTTTTACTCTCTAAAATTTTTCATCAAAAGTTTTATCCATTCCCAAACACACCCTATGTATGCCTAAATTTTGGCTTCAAGATTTGCATATTTTGATCTAAATCCATGTTCATATATTATTAAATTACTAAACTTAATTTTTTATAAGCAATAACACATACTCGCAACATATATACCCACCTACCCCCATTTCCACATTTGAATGGGTTTAGAATTATTTATAAATCATCCTACATATAAATTTAATAAAAGCCCTATGCATAGGCCACGTTTTTAGGACTTCCCCACATTTAAGGTATGATGGAAACTTTGAATTTCCTTTCCTACCCAAGATTATACATATAATTCTACACATAATACATCCTGACTTTATCTAAATACATTATATAGTAATTTGAAGTAGAAATCTTAAACTTTTCAACTCTCCAAATTTCGGATTCTTGCATAGGATCAATTTTTAACTTTTATTTACATGTTTCACACACTAATCATCATCCTATACCCGAATCTATTAAAACCCATGATGTCTGCCACGATTTGGAGGAAGAGAATCAATACCCTAACTCTCTATAGTCATGAATCTGAATCTTCATCCTCTTTTTCAGGATTCCACTTTCGTACATATAAATCTATACAAATCTAGCAAAAGTTTTATGTTTTGAACATGATTTTCTCGGAATTTCTTTAAAAAAATTAAAAAAACCCATCTTCCTTTCCTCCAATCATTGGCGACGGGTTGGACTGTAGTGGCGGTGACGACGTGAGGGTGGACGATTGGCTCCTCCCCTCCCTCCTCCATCCTTCTCTTCTCCTCTTTCTCCTTCTCTTCCTTCTTCCCTCTTCTCCTCTTTGTTTTTTCTCATCTCCCTCTTTGTTTTTTCTCATCTCCCTCTTTGTTCATGCGATGGGAGAGAAAATGAATGGCTTTATGTAGCCCCAATTAAGGTAGTCTGCACATACACACGTGTAGCTACTCCTCATATTTTTTTATTTTTCTTATATATGTCAATGTATATATTTATGTCATGAATCATAATATTTTAAATTTTATAACATATATCCACCATATGCATTTAAGCCATTAAATCATCGCCATTCACTTATTTAAATAATTTAATTCAATAAATTCCTTAAATTAAACCATTTGACTGAAATTCATTAATTAATCTAACATTAAATAATACATTTTATTATTATTATTCCATTCGACATTAACACTCTAACTCATCATTATTTCTTTATTAATTCTCCAATTTTTTACTTTATAATTTTAGACTATTAATAAAATTCTAATTTTATTAATTTTATGATCCAAAATTTTCATTTATATATGTCACGTACTTGTGGGTTGCAATTTAAAAATACGGGTGCTACAGAAAACAAGAGACAATATTCAGAAGAGCATTCAAAAACAGCAAGCCTTGCTACAAAACCTTATGGAGGAAGATGTATCTGATGGGATAATTAAAAATATCAAAATCTAAGAACAAATCATAAACAACCTATTGGAATAGGAGGAATTTTCGTGGAAACAAAGGGCGAAAGTTTTCTGGCTTCATCGTGGTGATTGGAGCACAAATTACTTCCATCGAGCAGCTTCGGAGAGAAGAAGGAAGAATTATAATTTGGCAAGAGCTGGTGGTAATGCTATTCTGTAAGTCAAATTCCTAATCTTTTTTAATACTTCAAAAAAACCAATATACCAGGGACTCAATTTTCCCTTCTTTCCAAATATGATAACCTCTTTCATTAGAGTAACTTTGATGAATATATGATCTCTCACTTGAATATTCAAATCCTTTCTTTTGCAGTCTACAAAACTTTTCTGCCTACTTTGCGTTATCCTCATACATTTGCGAATTACTTGGACTTTCTCTTCCATCCTATGAGATAAATCAGATGTTAAACTTCTTAAACCTACTTCATCTCAATTCAGAGGTGTTCTACACCTTCTTGCATACATCGCTTTAAATGGAGCCATTTGAATACTTGCTTAATAGCTATTATTATATGCAAACTCTACAATAGATAGGTACTTATCCCATGCTCCTTCATATTCTAGTGTACATATTCTTAACATATCTTCTAAAATTTGATTGACTCTTTTTATCTGTTCATCCATTTGTGGATAAAATGCAGTGCTAAACCTTAATTGTGTACACATTGTTTTTTGTAAACTCTTCCAAAATTTAGAAGTAAATGTGAAATCTCTATCTGACACAATGGTCTTAGGTACCCATTCAAGCGCACGATTTCTTTATAGTAAATCCGAGTCATTCTTTCAGCTGTAAAACTTCATTTAGTTGGAAGAAAATGTTGTGATAATCGATCAACAATCACCCATATGAAATTATGTCCATCTTGGATCCTTGGTAATCATTCTATAAAGTCCATGGTAATATCATCCCACTTCCACTCGGGTACTTCTAAGGACTGTAATTTTTTAGACATTTTTTGATAATCCACCTTGACTTTTTGGCAAGTTAAACACTTCGAGACATATTCTGCATTTTTCTTTTTCATATTATTCCATCAATATCCTTATTTAATATCTTTATATATTTTTGTGCAACCTTAATGTATCAAAAAAGAGAAAAAATGAGCTTCTTTCACAATAAATCTTTCACTTTTCTTGAATTTGGAATGCGAAGACGACCCTTATACTTATAAATTCCTTTTTCATCACCAGTATGATCAAGGTTTCTCTTATTTTACATACAATTTATCAATTCTTGTAATTTTATATTTTTTTATTGTTCACTTTTAATTTGTTCGAATAGAGTTAACTATAATTGCAATTGAGATAATCGCACTGGCAATCCTAGCATAATAACAATTAAGTTCATTTGCCTCAATTCATAGAGTTTCCTTTTTCTAATGTAAGTAAATAAGCAAGGATTACGTTCCGACTTAAGGCATCTGCAACCACGTTAGCCTTTCCGAGATGATAATAAATAGTTATACCATAATCCTTTAATACCTTGAACCATCTTCTCTATCTCATATTTAATTCTTTTTGTGTGAAAATATATTTAAAACTCTTGTGGTATGTATATATTTCATATGTCTCACCATATAAGTAATGTCTCCAAATATTGAGGGCAAATACTACAACTGCTAATTCCAAATCATGGATTAGGTAGTTTAGTTCATTGGGTTTCAATTGTCTGGAAGCATACGCAATTACCCTACATTTCTACATTAACACACACCCCCAAACCTTAATGAGATGCATCATTATAATTCACAAAATTTTCACTACTATCAGGAATTATTAACACTAGTGCTTGAATCAACCTCTATTTAAGTTCTAAGAAACTCAACTCGCAATCATTGATCCATTTATATTTAACTCCTTTTCAAATTAACTTAGTGAGTGGTGCAAATAATTTAGAAAACCCCTCAATAAATCTCTGATGATAACCAGTTAATCCCAGAAAATTCCATACTTGAGTTGTTGTAGTTGGCCTTGGCCATTTCATTATGACTTTTGTTTTCTGTGCGTCCACTTTGATTCCTTCAGCAGAGATGATAAGTCCCAAAAATGTATCTTGAGTTAGCCAAAATCACATTTTTTTAATTTAGCATATAACTTCTCTACCCTTAGCCGATTTAATATGATCCGCAAATGCTCACAATGTTCTTCCTTTGACTTAAAATAAATTAATATATCATCAATAAACACTACTACAAATTTGTCCAAATATTCTCTAAATACTCTATTCATAAGATCCATAAATACTGCAGAGGCACCCAGAAGGTATCACAAAAAATTCATAATGTCCATATTTGGTCCTAAATGCCGTCTTTGTGATGTCCCGCGAGCTCACTCTACGTTGATAATAGCCCGATTGCAAGTCAATTTCAGAAAACACTATAGCCTTATTAAGCTGATCAAACAGATCATCTATTCTTGGCCATGGATACTTGTTCTTGATAGTTACTTTATTCAGTTTTCGATAATTAATACATAACCGAAAACTCTCATCTTTCTTTCGTACAAACAATACCAGTGCACCTTATGGAGACACACTCGGATGTATAAAACCTTTATCCAACAATTCTTGCAATTGCACTTTTAACTTAGTCATCTCTATAGGCGTCAAACGGTAAGGGACCTTAGAAATCGGTGTGGTGCCTAGTAAAACTTTAATGGTCATATCAACTCCTCTTTTCTGGAGGAAACTTGATAGCTCTCCTGAAAATACATCTGAAAACCATAAGAATTTTTTCCAATTTAGACTGCTTTTCTTCGAGTAATTGCATCGAAACTGGGGAAGTCATACACTGTTGACGTACTAGGTTAGCGGCCATCATTGTAGAAATCAATATTACAGGCTCCTTCAATTTTTCAATAGAAATTTCCTCCCCTAGTATTGTGGAAAAAGAAACTTTTCTTTATTTGTAATTTTTAGTTACACCTTATCGACTTAACCAGTTTATTCCTAATATGACATCAAATTCAGTCATAGGAAGCAGTATCAAATCCGCTTCCAAGATGCATGATCCTATCCTAATAGGATAAGATTTACCTTCTTGACTAACACTGGCTAGTCTATATATAGGTGATTCTATATGTACAATGGTATCTGTTTCATATACAATTAAGCTGTGTAGCTACAAATTGACGTGATATAAATGAATTTATTGCACCTGAATCAAACAATACCATAGTATGGAATCCAAAAATAGAAATTGTACCTGTTACCACTTTTTCCTCCAGTTCTTTTGATTCATTTTGAATTAGCGCATGCACCTGAGCTTGGATTCCTTGCCAACTCGAGGTTGATGTCAGTTTTTGCTGAGCCGTCTTCTCTCAAATATTCTAGTTACTTTGACTTAGGTTTGGACATTCGGTCATCCTATGATCAGGTTTGTTGCACCAGAAATACTTGGGAACTATTTCTTAAATGAGACATCTTACTTCTTGAATAATACCACAATTCTTAGCTCGATGGCCAGTTTATTGAAAGGTATCCTTTAGATATTCTTCTTTACGCTTCTTTTGACATTTAGGGCATATGGGGAGTTCCTTTCTCTCTCTTTTTTTCCTTTTTTGCCATTTTCAATCATCATCTGCTTAAATTTTTGCCATCAATTATCTTTCTTCTTTAAATTTGAATTTATTCACTTTCAATTTTGCTGAATCTCGTAAGTTTTTTGCTCTGCAGCTTCTAAGGATTTTGTTTTTTCCAATGTTGTAGCATAATTGACCAGCAAAAAGGGAGCTAAACTCTCCCTTAAATGGGTCCTCAATCCATCCAGAAAGCGACATACTTTTTTCGTAGGAGAATTCGCAATTCACGACACATATCTTACCAAGACATTAAATTTAGTGCATACTCCATCACACTCATCTTGCCTTGATATAATTTCTCAAATTCAAATATTTTCTTATCCATTAGGGTGCTTAGAAAATATTCTTTGTTGAATTCCTTCCCAAATTGCGTCCATATTACCTCATTAGGATTCTCCATCGTACTCGACAATGTTGCCCACCATTCCTCAGCTTCATTATTTAATAAGTAGATGGCGTAATTTACCTTTTGTGTGTCTGTGCATGGTGATATCCTAAATAATTTTTCCATCTTCTTCAACCATCGTTCTACTATTGCCGAATGAGGTGCACCTCCAAATCTAAGAGATGATGTGCTAAAAAGGCTGAAATAGTTTTGCGATTAGCCTCCATTTGCTCCTCTTCAGCTAATCTTGTCCTGCCTAATCTTGCAATAGTTCTATTGAAATCTATATTTATTGAGTTCACCATTCCTTGACTTGGTTCAGGAATACTTTGGAAGTTTTCTTTTCCTATTGCCCTCAAATCCATATTCATCAGACCCTCAGGTTGGGTAGATCCACCATCTGTATTTATATTTATGCACTTTTGCTCTTATTTATCCCTTTGATAGTGCATAAAGTTCTCCATCATATCTTGTTGGGCCGTCCATCGCTGATCCATAGCATCCATAGCTTGTGCTATGGCTTCATGTACTACCTCATGTATTCTTTGATCCACAATTTGCATAGGATCTTTTGACGATGACGACACCAATTCTGCTCGTGCAAGTGAGTTGGACACTTCCTTCTCCAGTGGCCTATCTCTTGTTGATTTTGCTGTTGCATTTGATTGTCAGCCACCTTTCTTTTCTTAGAACTTCCAGGATTTCGTCATTTCATTTTTTTACTTGCTAAATAAAAAGATTTAAATTATAAACATACATATCATAACTATGATATCCAAAATATCTAATAAAATTGCATATCGATATATTGAGTTAACAAAAAGTATATATATATATATATTTCATTATCTTAACATTGTGCATCATTTACATCTGTGTATACATGTATGACACGTGTGTGATCCTGTCTCTTGAAAGAAAAAAGAAAAAAAAGTCATACATGTATAATGTTCAAATAATGTATCACTTTTTACTTTTGTAAATATTTACACTTCCAAAAAAGAACATGCATGAATATTTTTAAAACACCTATTATTGCACAAAAAAGAATAGTATAGATCATTTGGTTCCATAACTCCTCTTCCTTTAGCCAATGCTAAGTTTTTTTTGAATCACTAGCAAGTGAAGCCTTCTCTCCTATATTAATCACTTCTACCTCTTCCTCTGCATTTTCTTCAAATCCCCCTCTTCATCCAGCTCATGCTCCTCAAATTCATCAAAATCTTCTTCCCCGTCAAGCTCGGGCACCTCGAACCCTCCTCTTGGGGCTTTTCAAGGTTCTCCTCTTCAGGCTTTTCAGGGTTGTTTTTATCCTCGGCCTCTATTGGGTTATCTTCATTTTCAGGGAGAAGGTCATCCAGTTCCTGTCCATTCACAATGGCATTGCCTGCGTCATTCACCTCTTGATCCAATTCATCAACCAAAATAAGGATTACTGTTTTCCCATCTTCTTGTAATTCTACTTCTTCACCTCTTGCTTACCTTTTTGCTAACTGTTGCGCTAATCTTCCTTCGTTATGTGCAATTTCTGCAACAGTTGCTCAATGACCAAACCTGTAGAGCTAATGCTCCCATTTATATCCTGGCCCCTGCTTGGGATCCTTAGGAGCTGGAATTCTTTCCCAATATTCTGCTATTTGTCTTTTTTGTAATCTGTTAAGTATTATAGGAGACTTCCTTATAGGAAGTATTATATTTTGACCCAAAAATATTAAATTTTTACCATTTCCAATTTCTAATGGAGGGGCAGGTTGTTCAGGTTACCTTAGTTCCTCTTGTCCATAAAACCAGCGTCTTATCCTTTCATCTTATAATTAACGTCTTTCTACTGTCTCTTGTTCCACTTGCCATGGTACCGCGAGTGTTGGCTTCGAGCCTTGACCCGCTATCATATCTATTTATAGAAATGTCAAAACATAGGGCAAGAAATGTAGCATTATATTTCTTAGCTCGCAATATTGATATTAAAATTACAAATTAAATCACAATCTAAATTAACAAATAGTAAAATTTTACAACTTCACCCCTTATTGCTTTGATATCACTTCTATAATGCTCTCGACCTATGATATATTTATACATAAGTTTATCACAGGGTTTCATATTAGGAATCTTTTGAAAAATGGTGAAGTCTATAATTTAACTTACATTTATACACCAAACAAGAATAAAGTGATCTTAAATTTTATATATATATCTATAAAAATTTCGGCAACATCTTGTCTGTAATTATGATGTTTCCTAAATACAAACATTCACCATTTAATTCTTTATATCAAGAAATAACCTGTAACACTTCATCAAAACCACAAAAATACCCTTTTCTTCACAAATTTATTATAGTCACGCTAAACACCCATATTCCAATATTCTTCATCTTACATCATACATACATTCATAAAATTCATACAATATAAACGAATTAATAATACAAATATCTTTCACGCCATGCACACAAATTATCTATATAAATTATACGCATATTTCAAAATTAAAAAAAAATCTAGCACTTCTAAAGTTTCTCTTATTACAAATCACGCTCAAACATACACAAGAGCCTTATATGGCTCTTCACCTCACACCCTTCTACCCAATAAAGTCTTTATTGCTCTTGAAATCAGAATTCTCTACAACTATTTAATAAAATCAGTGATTTTGAAAAACCCAGTAAGCAAGCATTGTTAACAGGGAAGAACATGAAAACCTCCATGGATCCGGATATATGTGTGAGGATGAAATGCAACCATAACGTGCATTATTCAATGACATGATTTTCTCTGTGGCAGATGACACTTATCAAGTGATCACCTACTTTCAAATGTCGGACACACTGACTAGGCGACTTCAATGACGGACAACTTATCCAATTACAACCTTAGCGAAACCTTACATTCATTTTCATGCATGAATTACATTCACATAAATGGTCAAGTGCATTTATATCATAAAAGGAGTTTATTTGGCTCATCATAAAGAAAAAGTTCGTTTCTAAAAGTCAAGTTTGAAAGTATTGCCTTAATAACATGAATTTATATACATAAATAAAAGAAATAGGATAATGGTCATTTTCAAAGATTTTCTTAATGTTTGTATAAAATTGAATTAGCATACCTTAGAAAATTGACTTGATTTGCACATATTTCTAAGGAAACACATGAAGACACAACGTGAAGATTTGTTACAACAACCTTTTTCAAAGTAAGTAACAAAATAGAATTTTTATCACAATAAATCATTGAATTTAAAAAACTTGCTTACCTTAAAGTCTCAGGTTGTGTTTTACACTTTCTTTTTTTTTTTCTATCAAAATTAGTAATTTTGGCCAAGTATTTTACTTAAATCATCATGTATTGTATTCTAATTTTAATAGTTATGGATGCATTGATTTGAAAGCTAATAATAGTTTTTTCATCCATTAAGTGCCTATTTAAGATACATATATTAGGCATATTAAAATCTATCAATCTACCGTGTGAATTTGCTACCTTCTAATTTCATATAAATTTCCAACACTCGTACGCTACCTACAACTTAACATAACACTTACATAAATTTTTTTTAAAAATTTTAACACTATAAATATCTTAAAATTTATCCATAAATAATGTTTAAATCAAATACTCTAAAGCCCCATGTTTAACCTATTTTTTTAGGGCTGCCCAATTTCCATGGGTCATGAAAGTTCCAATTTTTCTCCTTTTTGCCTAAAATTTGATATATTAATTTAATTCATCCTAATAGCATTAGCGACTATTATATCATGATTTGGAACAAAGAAATTTGAATACACCACTTTTGAATTTTTGATTTCACACTTGGCTTGATTTTAGCCTTCTATTTTCATGATTTGGGTTCCAAATATCCTCTTATTCACGAATTTATCAAAAATGTCACGAATTCATGAGTTAAAGTTGACTAGAGAATCCAATCAATTGTGCTAAGAGAGTGGAGTCGATTTGTAGTTGACTGAACCACTGTCGCTGTTACCATCTTTGTGAATTGGTTTGTGCTTTCGAGTTTGAATTCAATGCTTGATTCTTATTTTATATTATGGTCCTTTAATTAAACATTACAGAAGACCAACAATAAATATCAAGCAAGAGAAGCTGATTGAATTTCACTTGTGATGGTAATTAATTAATTGATTAATCAGGGAGAAGTAATTAAAAAAATAACTTTGATGCATGCTCACGTTGCGTAAGAGAATCATTCCTCGATGTGGAAGCAAAAGCATTAGGTTCCAAACGGGCTTTTTCAAGTACAGATGCAAAGCTGATGATGCATTTCTATAAAAGGCCTTGCAGATGGCATAGCTGTTTCAAAGCATGCAAGCAGTTAGTGCAAAATTCGAGCCTAGCTAGCTAAGACATTTCAAATGCAGCAAGCTATAGCCCGGAGAGATATACATCAATGCATGCATGCAGGTTGCAACTAAGCCTAGCTGTCTGTTTGTTAATTAATATTTACTTCTACTGATTATGTCATCGATCGGAAAAAAGAAATTCTGTGCCATATATATAATATAGCTAGCTAGTTGCAAACCTGATTATCATCACTATTTTCTTCTTCTTTGAGAGAGAGGAATTAAATATTGGTTTAAACAGCTCTATTATATTTTTGTGGGTAGTACGTAGTTCGGTGTGCAGTTTCTGATTGAGTGAGCTCCCGACCTCCCCAAAAGGCTTCGATGCTCTGCTTTGCTGCAGGAGCTGCGAAGCCTTTTAGGGAAGGTTGATAGCTTAACTCGTCATCTTATATGTACGCAGATTTTGCCAATTCATGCTGCTGTGCGATTGTGCCTGTGAGTATCTCTCTCTCTCAACTCGTCCTCTTATATGTATCTTTGCCGATTCATGCTGCTGTGCCTCTCTCTCAACTCTCTCTCAACTCATCCTCTTATATGTATCTTTGCCGATTCATGCTGCTGTGCGTTTCACCATAGAATAAAATTTCAAACCATGTAGGAAGTTAATATTGAGTGTCTGTTACAACTTGTAATTTCTATTGCTATCTTTACATTTAATTATTTTCTTTATTTAAGATGTTACCTCTGTCAATCATTATCATACGTTTTTATACTGACGACCACATTCACTGAATTATGCGCTGTCATATTCATCATTTTATTTTGTTTTTCCTAAATTTCATCTCTTTTATATACGCAAACATGACATAATTGATTGCCAAGAGACAATGACATGACTGACCAGGCCACTGGATCTTCTAAATTGATGTCATATGAACAGATGAATCAGGATTTGAGAATTATGTAAATTTAAATGTTTTTATATTTATAAATTAGTAACAAGTTGAATTCCAATATGTGAAAAAATTATGAGTATATATAATTCATAGAAAAGTGCAAATTTTTTTTATTGATATGATGTATTACATTAAAGCTCCTATCTATTATGAGAAAAGAGACAATAGGCTCCTACCTAAACTTACTAGAGGCGGAGCTCCCATCATTGCACATAGAAGATAGAGTAATGTTCAATACATCAACATGCAAAACCTCATTTTTTAAAATTTTTTTATAAAACTATTGATCGATTTGTATTTAATTCATAAACTAAAATTTACTATTTTTAGAGATATGTACATATATTTTCTAAAATTTTAAAATAGGGGAGGTTTTAATCGTTTTTAAATGACTAAAATACCTTGGCTTTTAAAATTTTTTTAAGAATATATTTATATATGATTTACAACTAGGGATGTGTCGTTAGACACCCATGATCACCAATCTCAAATTATATTGAATAATATTAAAACTAACCACAATTATAGTGTTAAATAATAGTGAGATGAGTCGAATCCATATAGAAGCAATAGAAGTTTGAATTATTCGGAAAATTTTTTTATTAAACTAAATTGTCCAAAATAAAATTACAACTAAGAATTAAATTGCAATAAAAATAACATAAATAAAATTCAACTAAAAAACATAGAAAATAGAAATCTAAAATTGACAAAATAAAAGAAAATAAACCTAAATAGCTTACACGAAGAAGATTTTTCTTCCCCAGAGTTTCTACAAATCCGTGAACTCGAAAAACTAAGAGCTTGAAAGAAAATTAAATGAAAAAATTGGATCCTGGAAAGTTTGCCACTACCCCCTTTATAAGGGCTGAATCCGTGAGAGGGTAAGTTTGCGAGAGAATGGATTGCCTACGCACTTTCTGGATTACGCCCAGGCACCGGACGATGGATCGTTGAGATCTAATCACGTAGTGCTCGCGGCCTAGATTAATTTGCGTTGTCCCTCCGAACCCACTGCCGACTTTCGTTATGCACTTGTTAGATTTCGAAATTAGAAAATTGCTTGCCGTCCAAAAGAAATCACTGCCAAATCAGTGGAGGTAAAACACTTCAATTCCTGCTTATGGTTGGACAGGTTGGATGCGTGCTTTGCTAATTGCAAATTAATCTTCATGATGGCCGGATTCGAAAAAAAAAAAATAAAGCTGCTGGAGATATATATTTTCTGGCTTGCTTGGAGCTTTCTCTAACGAAATTGTGGCCAATCTCCGGTGTTGGTGGCTTGAATTGTAGCTAAACTTCAAGGTTTCTGATTGCCAGTGATTTAAATGGCTTGGATCTGCTTCACTCTGCTAGTCAATGCTGAATCTAGACTTGCTATTGAAGATGGGTTTGAACGTGGTGAAATGCAGTTTCCGACATCTTGGATGGAGAATGGCAGTACATAATTGTGAAAGTTCTGCTGCAATTTGATGATGAGCGGAGCAGATCTGCGTCCTCGGATTGGTGCTGGAGATGGCTGCTAATGAAGAGGACGGTCATGGCTGCCGAACTGATTGCAGGAGAAGCCAAACTTTTCTGATGGTCCGACGGTTCACCAAAAACATTGTACATATACAGCCCCTTTTTATAATAAACCCTCCAGGATATTCAAACAAAATGCCCCGCAAATAAAATTTTCTAAGAGCATTTGAATATAGTTATCAACGATTTATATTTAAAACCCTTTGAAAAGTATATATATATTTTTTGATTGGTAAAAGTATATTTTCGATGCTATGAATGTGCAAAATATTATAAAGTATATGTGAAAATTTGCAAATTATCAATACATCTCTAAAAAGTTAAAACTTAATTCATAAGTCAAATACACCTAGGTTAACAATTTTATAAAAATATTTTAAAAAATGAGATTTTGCAGCCTAACACATTAAAATTTTAATGCTTTATGATACATTAAAACATTCCTCGAAGAAAAAGCTTCCAAAATAATCGCACCTCATCCATGGAGGTCAAGAGGGTTACCCACTGGGTTGCTCCCCCATTTGGCCAAAAGTGCAAATTTTGGTTTAGATGATCTGAAAATTTTGATGTTATGTAGAAAAAATATACTTGTAATATTTTTATATACGCTGACATGACATAATTGATTTCCAAATGACAATAACATGACCAAGCGGGCCACGGATCAATCGTTTATCATCAGATACTTGGAAATGGCATAAACTTCATTCGCAAACCATCTCGAATCAAAAGCAGACTTGATCACAATTAATATATGATGCCGACCCAAATCTGCTACTCTCTATCGTATGTTACATATCTGGTTGTGCCCAAAACCTTTCTACGATTTTTCTTTTTTGAGAAATAAAAAATCATGGTTAAAGAGCTTCACTTTTTGAGTGTGAAGATGACGCAGAAGGCAACTATGCTCTAGTTTCCAATGATTTCAGAGATGAATGCCACTACCTAAATTCTCCATGCTGGCCACTCATAAGAAGACCAATTCCAGATGCGCACCAGCTTTGTGGATGATTATGATGTCCGAAGAATTAGGAAAAAATTTTAATTGTAATATTCCATCAGAACGATACGCGGTCTGCATAAATTCACGCAGATGGTGTTGTGGCTTTGTGAAGAAGTCGAGTGAAATTTCCAGCTATGGATATATGTGTATGTTTGCAACTGAGCCTTTCTGATTGGAACCCACTTCTAGTTCGATGATTTTGATCCAAAAATCAAAACTTATCTGTTGTCGGAATCATCATCTGGTGGCATAAATATTTGGTAAGTGGACTTGGCCTTCGTTTGTGTGGTGCTGAGGAAAATTGCGGTGAGTGTGTACGTTATGAATGCTGATGGTCTGAGCTTTCATATGCTTCAATACCCCTGGACCATCATATGCTTCAACAAAAATATGTAATATTTTCTTTGTATATAAGGAAAGCAAAACCCATGTGGACAATCTTTGTAATATTTAAATGGAGACACTTCAATAGAACCTCCTCTATTTTTAACATCTAAATGAATGATGAAAAAACTACTCCATCTATTATATTTAACATCATTTATATTATTATGAAAAAATTTTCTTTTGTTTAGTATCATTATAATAGGCCCCATATACAAACTTGCAAAATCGACATAATAAGTTGATTTAATGCTAAATATCAAATTTTAACTATTATTTTCAATATCTAAATGATTTAAAATGTCACTAATATATGAATAAATAATTTTATAAAATATTACTATATTCTAATATATATATATGAATGTATCTAAATATTTTCCTTAATTTATACATAAATATACCTATTTGTGAGCGATTGTGACCTATGCACGTCTTGGATTTGGATGAAATTTAGTCTTATAATTTAAAAAAATAATGTTAAATATAATCAATAAATTAAATTCTGCATCAATCATCAATATCTCAAAAATAAATAGAGTTTTACGAAATTACTTTTATGAAAACTCATTTCGTACTATATAATATTACATATAACATATGTTAAAAAAAATTCCAACATGCTGAACTTGTAACATTTTGATGCATTTTTTGTAGAATGATTTTATATAAAAAGATATTACTTCAATGAAAATCAGAACCATCAAACCATTAAAATCAACGCCTAATGTCATGAAAAACTCTGTTGAACGGTTGTTAATCTCTCTATTATCCTGTACTTGATCCCATGATATTGAATAAAA
>JAXCLR010000081.1:57192699-57203498 GCA_035584095.1 Annona squamosa
AGTCCCAGTATAACTAGCAAGTAAAAAATTATTTGAAAATAGATAGTGTCCCAATTAAAACTTAATTAAATGATAACATAATCATTGAATCTAATACCTCAAAAATTTAGACTCAAATGCAAAATCAGACCCTTCCATTGAGTGCAGAAACATCAAAAATATAGAAATAGACTATTTAATCATGTAAATCAAAATTAAAACAGATAAATTATAGTGAGATGAAATGAATGGTTCATATTATACCGCATCATCACTGCCTTTAGTGCTAGGCCCCGTTAAGGCCTCTCTTACTTAGACTTATTGCTGTAATGGGCCATCTGTCAATTTCTAAAAATACTTACACATCAAAAGCGTAAAAAAAATTGAATGCATTCAAGCATCAAAAGCAACGAAAAACATTTAGTTGCAAAATAATAAGGTCCATCTTACGGAATTCATCTCTGGACGGGAACGCTCTATGGACGAAATCTCTCGACGTCCAATTTGACTTATATATATTACTTTATAGGCTATTTCCGCAACTTGTATTATTCATAGACATTGTTATATATGAACCCACATCATTAATATATAATTTCAATATCCATATATATTTATTGCATTTTAGTTTTCATCAACGCATTTATAAAATTAAAATGCACAACAAAACACAATAATCTCAATACATATAATTTAGGCATAAAGTTTAAACATATTTATCAAAATTGTATATCTTAAAAAAATTTAAGATTATAAAATTTAATTTTGTCGAACATATAAAATTCATAACCTATTATATTTATGCTTTATACAATTAACTAAAATAGTCTAATTAATTGTATAACAATAATTACCGAAAAAAACTTGCCTACGAATTTTGTCCCGTAGCGTATTTCCTTTTTCCACAACTCTAACTTTCTGAAACCTTTCTTACGGATAATTGAATCTATCAACGCCCCAAAAATCTTATCACTTTGACTTAAGTTTAATTTCTGATCCCATTTTATCAGCTAGAATATTTATCATATCTTATCCTTAACATTGTTCTTCTTTATTTTATTTTATATAGATGCCCAAGTATATATCTTCAAAACAAAATCCTCTAATGCATGCATGATTCTCAAGCATTTTTTCGTAAACTTAGGGAATAAAATAAAATATCATTCTTTTAATTTTTTGTTGTTCCAATTGGAATCTTCTTACAATGTTATAAATTTTTCTATCTCATATTACATATTAAGCTCATAAAACCTTATAAATTCCTACATCAACTTACATTATTAAAGAGGAGGACAAAACTAGGGTTTGAACCCATACCACAAAGTAGTTGCCCAACGTGGCAACCAACTGAGCTTCGCTCAATTAGCTTCTCTTTTAATTGTTTAGTTATTTGTATATAAAACCATCTTTGTCAATTAATGCATATGCATATAATAATCACCTGTAAAAATTTAAATTAATCTGATTATTACTCACCTGTATATATTTAAATTAATCTTATTATAAAATATCAATATTTATTAAGAATAATCTTCCTATAAAAATATCAATACTTATTAAGGCTTCATGTTTAAATCTCTGTCTAAAATGCTGTAACTATTTCAATCAAATATCTTAGTGATTTAATCCTTTTAAAGTTTCATTCCTACTAAATCAATGATGATAATTCCCTCAACTTAAAATTTTGACCTTTCACAGGAGAGTCAATATTTTAATCATCCGAACTAGGTAATTTGCTGAAACAAAATCTATAAGGTCAATTCAACATATTGAGTGGTTTCCACAAAAAAAACATATCGAATGGTTTACATTAGATAGTCAACAAGTCACTAGTTTATTTAGCATGGCTAAATTCTAAACAGTGAATAAGTTAACCGTCACCATAGGCACATCCATGAATTTTTTTATCAGTCAGCCCTAATTAATTTAACTTAGGTAGTTAGTACACTTTAGATAGAATTTTGGTTGGCAGAGCAGATCAACTTACCGGTTGCTAACAAGTAACATCGGTTGCATGCCAAAAACAAATTTCCTTGTTGCATACTGCAAATTTAACTCAGCAATCTCGAAAAGCTTTGTTGCTAAGGTGGCTACCTAGCCAAGTGGTTGTCTATTTTGGACAAGGTTCCATTGGCAAATGTTTCAAGCATCGGAATAATTAGATTCTCATCTCACAAACCCCAATATCTCCCTCAACCTTTCACTGGCGAAAGAGTCATGATCCTCATGTCCACCCGATTTATTCCCATAGAATGTCAATCAACAAGTATCTAGACCCCACCGACGATTTGATCAACCCATCCAAGCCACTTCTCCATGTGCATGCACATGGACAAATTCATGCAATCTTATTCACCTTAGCCTTATATAAATCCTTCTCCAATAGGTGGAGTTTCATTACAGCTAGCTAGTCTTCTAATGCATGCAAGATCAAGATAGAGGTGCTTTCTCTTCACTTCCCTCAAAGGCCCCCGACATTAATGAAGTCAGACAACTGGAGTTTCAGCGTCGGGCTCATTGGACGGGAGCCTTTAGGGTTGTAAAGAAAAGCACCTCTACAAAAACCCCACATCATCACTTGGCCTTTCAAAATGTCCTAATCTGGTTTTTATCTTCAACTATTCAGGTATGTGCATGATTTATTTTCAGCTCCACTTGAATCGAATTCTTAATCAACTAATGTCATCATGTCATCTTTGAAGCACAACTCAATCTCCCCAAGGACTCATTCCATGTCATGATTATGCTATGGCTGTGATTAAATTTGGCTTTACATGGAATTTGAAATTAATCACTTTTTTGCATTTACCAGATCAATACTATCCGGCTAAACGTGTGCGGCTCATTTGGTCATGGGTGCAAAATCAGGTTTTTTGCCTGCGCGCCGCCGCAGGGTGTTCGAATCCCATCGTGGGGATTTTGAACCGAATTTTAGGTGGGGACATTTTGGTCCCCTTAAAAATATGTTGTGAGCTTGCTGTCTCCATCTTTGATATTTGAGAGCTTATTGTCTTTGTCTAGAAAAAAATTGTAAGAATTATCTTAGTACTTTGAATGTAATATAAGTTGATATATGATATACATATATATACCAATAAACAAAATCAATACTATACGGCAGATTTGTGCCCGGGCCATATTTCCTTAATCACAAGATAATGTTATCCCTACCCTTTTTTGTAATCCTTCTTTTCTTCTGCGTTAAATGAAGCAATTAATTAATGTTGAGTTTTAAATTTCTCTATGGAAGATTTAGTATTTTTTTTCAAAATGTTATGTGGTCCTTTTTTTTGATCTACCTTCTTTTCTTCCCTTGCTACTCCGCTAGAAGGTACATTAAAAAGAACTATTGTTGAGTTTTAAATTCTAATTTGGAAGTGATGCAGTCTAGTTATCTCAACTATAATGAGGACTCGACCCTAGAAGGGACCCCACACTTGGCATCATAGTTCATGCACGACACGTAGCCAATCTATTGCCTCTTGTGTCCCTAGCGAGCTAACATGACTTGACAATTAACTTAATCTTGAAATCACATGGGTAGGTTTAATTTTGTGAACACAAGGCTATCTATATTGCCATCAGCAGCCTGCATTTACACTGCCTCTAGAAAAGAGTACACATGCTTGCAAAATCACTACTCAAAGTCTCCAATTTTCTCACAAGACTTTCTCCTAACATTAAATATCCCATAATGAGTTCCTCCTAACTCTTCGCTCTTGAGGGCCTCCGTGTCAATCACATATATGAAGACCTATATATCAAGAATTTGGAGAGGGAAAAGGGGTTTTTTGGACTTTAGAAGAACTTTCCAATATGTGCATTTAATTCCTTATTCCCACTGTTTTTCTACTAAGAGTGTGTTTGGCAATTGTTAAAAAATATTAAGTTAAAACTTTTCACTATCCACAACTTTTATATTTTTTAATCGTTTTTCACATTTTTCTATACAACTACCCTACTTTTCAATCATTTTTACACTCTATCCACAAAACTTATCTATTGATTTTAACTTTATCTTCTTTACTACTCATCATTACCTCTATCATATCACATAATTTGACAACTTTTATTCTCTAAAACTTTTCAATAAAAATTTTATTTATTACCAAACACACTATAAACTTACAAGGTTAAGACCAACCTTGTTTCAAATCCCATCTAAGATACAACTATAGTGAAAGCTTGTTTTTAAAGAAAGCTATGAACTTATAGAGATTTCTTTTCCACATCAAAAGTCACTCTGCTCCATTAAAAAAAAAACTTTACCTCTATTGGATTCAATCTTACATGACCCTCTTCTCGGGGTGTTAGGAAGATTTAGTGCTTTTTTTTGGTAGCAGCAATCTTTTCAAATTGGTTTGAGATTTCAAACAATTCCAAAAACATATATTTTTTATTTTTTTGAAATTTTTTATAAATGTGTTAATCTAGTTATATTTAATTTATAAATTAAGTTTTACCGTTTTTAGATATGTGTATATATTTATTTTGAACTTCTAAAAATAAGGATATTTAAGTCATTTTAAATTATTTAAGATGACTTACACTCGGCCCCATTAAAAAAAGAAAACTTTACCTCTATTGGATTCAATCTTACATGACCCTCTTCTCGGGGTGTTAGAAAGATTTAATGCTTTTTTTTTGTAGCAGCAATCTTTTCAGATCGGTCAGAGATTACAGACAATTACAAAAACATATATTTTTTATTTTTTGCAATTTTTTATAAATATGTTAATCTAGTTATATTTAATTTATAAATTAAGTTTTACCATTTTTAGATATGTGTATATATTTATTTTGAACTTCTAAAAATAAGGATATTTAAGTCGTTTTAAATTATTTAAGATGACTTACACTCGTCCCCATTAAAAAAAAAAAATTTAACTCTATTGGATTCAATCTTACATGACCCTCTTCTCGGGGTGTTAGAAATATTTAATGCTTTTTTTTTTGTAGCAGTAATCTTTTCAGATTGGTCAGACATTTCAGAAAATTCCAAAAACATATTTTTTTGAAATTTTTTATAAATATGTTAATATAGTTATATTTAATTTATAAATTAAGTTTTATTATTTTTAGACATGTGTATATATTTATTTTGAATTTCTAAAAACAAGGATATTTAAGTCATTTTAAATTATTTAAGATGACTTAAATACTTCTGTTTTCAAAATTTTAAAATAAATATATACACATATTCAAAAACAATAAAATTGAATTTATAGATTAAATAAAACTTATATAAAAAAAACTAGTTTAACATGTTTATGAAAATTTTCAAAAAAAAAAAAAAAACGTTTTTGGACTGGTTTGAAAAGATCAATATTTGTCTTATTTTCTTCTTTTAAGTTGAAGTATGAAATCATGTTGTTTGTCGGTTGATAAATTCCATGATATATAAAGATGAATCCGAACTTGCTGATCTAAATTTCCAAAGCGTAACCGGAACTAGGTTAATTCGCACTCTCATGTAACATATTTCACCAATAATATCAACCCACAGTGCCAGGTCTTCCGAGTTATTGGCCCTTCAAATTAATTTACAGAACCAAGAAGATCATGATCTTAGCCATCCAAGAATCGCAGTTACGAACCTCTAAAATGTGAAACATCCAGACCACATGTCAGTGATAAGGGCCTAGTTGATAGGTGAAGAAGCCATAAGAAGAACCTCGATTGACCTTCAATCCAAAGGAAGATCCATTCAAGCCACTAACGAGCTCGAAACTACAACAACTTGTCTTTGCAACTAGCGAAAATTATTATGGTTTCATTTTTTGCAGTTAATTACGCTACAACAAATATCCTTAAATGCAACTAGTTTAGATATGATATAATTTTTCTGTAATTACTTAGATGCTAGGAATGGTGGCATCTAGCTTGTCGAATACCTCCAAAATTCAATGAGATTTTGAATGCCGAACTCCAATTTTTTTTAAGTTGTTGCAACAAAAATTTGTAAATCGTTCTCATAGTAGAAATGTATTAAAGATATGAAAGTGTATTGGAAATTACTTATGAAAGATTCAAATCCGTATCAAGATTTTAGGGTATTTTCCATAGAAGAAGAGCATGTAATTAATAAAAAAAATTTGTAGTATGTTGGTCTGTTGTATATTCTACCAAATCATTCTTTAGTCTTATAAATATGCGATCTCTTGAAGAGCAATCTAGTATGAATAAGCATTTTTTCCTCTATTTCTTTCAAAACGTGATATATAATTGAAACAAAAAATTTCTAAAAAGATTTAAGTAACCAAAATTTGTATCCTTTTTTAACAAAATTTGATGTTCTAGGAGTGCAATGCAACTGATTAAGAGTCTAGTTTTAAATAGACAAGACGTTAATTTTAATTTGAAAAATAGCTTTTGGGTGTTGGCAACAATGTAAATTTCAGTTGCAACACTAATTTTAGGGCCAATATGAAGGCATTGTAAAATCAACTCCACCCTTTGCATTTAAATTATGTTTTAACTAGAAAAGTAAGTTTCATCCTAACCAAATATTTTATATATCCTCGAAGCGATAAAAGCATATTGTTTTATATGTCTCTATTTTAAATGTTACTTCAATATTCATACCTTTTAAATAATTTTTTATAGAGGTAAATTATGTAATACATTATTAAAAAAATTAGTGCATATATTAATGTTTGGAATTACTTTTCATATTTAACATAGAATTATTTTAAACAAATATTACCTGTCTAAAATTTGAATCGAAATAATTTGTAATATAATGATAAAACAAATTATGGTAAACTAAATAAGTGGATTTAGTTTTAATTTAATCATGGAATGAGCCCAGAATTGGACCATAACACAGAAATCTGTAATGTTTGTTGCCATCACTGCAGTATTCCCTTTTAATTCTACAACATTGTTTTATTTGGCAATGATTTAATGCGACTATATAACAGCACCTAAGTATAGGTGTCTCCCTCTTATTCTAAGCATATTCATGACGATTTAATTAAATCCAAATCATTTGAAAGATTGAACCTTATGCATGCAACCAATATACAAATTTTCATTAAAATGATTTTCAATACTTTAAATGAGTTGTATTTTTAACATAATATAACTAACTGGTGACCCCACATTTTTCTGCTTCCACTAAATAAAGAATCCAAAGTCTATCTATAACTATATGTAATGTGGATCATTATATAGTGCATTCAGGTGCATTTAGCTTCGGCAAACAAGGGTGCAAAAATTCATTTTTAATATTTTTTGAAATTTTTTTATACAATTGTTAATCTAGGTTATTTAACATGTTTGTTAATTTTTACCATTTTGGTGACTTTTACATTTTTTTAGATTTTTAAAAATCAGTGGCATTAATAATTTTAAAAAATCTAAAAGTATCTAAATATGGTAAAAATTGATATACATATTAAATACACTAAGATTAACAAATGTATAAAAATTTCAAAAAACTAAAAAAATGGTTGAAATGCACTAAGGTGCATTCAGCAAGCCCTTATGTAATGTAGCCCATGAAGCACACATTTTTTGGTCAATCGTGAGTATAACGTTAATTAATGTTATATAAGTGTTGTTATATAGTAGCACTAAGTCATTGCTTATGGAAATAAAGTTTATAAAAAGAAAAAAGAAAATTTCCTCTTATATCTCCAATATTTCATTATTATTCGTTTTATACCTATAATTTTTTAAAAATTCCTGGAGGCACCTAAACATTTCACCCATGATTCTTCCCGCACCCCACCTTCCATGATGATGCATCTGCCCCTTTCTTCTAAATTTTGAAAATACCCTCTTCAATTCCTCATCCACCCATTCATATCTAGAAGGGTGACGAGATTGACTGGTACCATCCTCCGAACGCGGTCATCTGCACCAAAGCGAGCCATGGCTGTTTCTATTCCAACCCATCATCTGTTGGCTGCAGTCTTACTTGTGATGAACTCGAACCTGATCCTGTTATGAAAACTATATTGATTAAATTCATAATTAATCAGAATCCTCCATGTCAAATTACTAAGAAAATAAAATTCATAAGCAAAAACGTACCTGAATCCATTGATGCAGTTGTTCTTGAATACTGTGGTTCTTGGCTCTTCCAAGTTAATGCCCTAGGGTTTTCTGGAGAAGGTGACTTCACTTTTCAACTGATGAGATGTTAGAAAAGAATCCTGATTAGTGTATATCCCAGGAACCACAACCGTTTATATAAGAAGTTTATCTTTCGTATTTTTAATTTAGCCCATCATAAAAATAGAAATTAGAAATTAAGCTATAAGATTTCTACGCATAGGAGATCCATACTTTATTAGATGATTTAGGCCTATAAAACCTTATAAGATCACTTTATAATTTGGGCCACCATTTATGATAGCATATATATATAATTATTATATGTGTATGTTCAAAATTCCGGTGTATACATATAATTATTATATGTGTAAGTTCAAAATTCCAACAGATCCTCCTCAATACCGTTATTGACGACATCATTGCAGGCTGCATCTTGGGAAGATTGATCATGTAGTCCAAAATCTTCCTAGCTTGCAATTCTCATCCTCTTCCTGGGCAGTTTCTTCAATTTGATTCTTGTTCGGGGGCTCTCTATTATCTTCGTTGGTTTGGATTTCCTGATTAATCCTTTGTATTAGCACAAGGTGGTGGCAATGTGCCATCTCAGCAGGCTCTCATCAAAGTCGATTATTACACTTTCGCAGAATTCCTTTAGGTAGCCTCGTTGCTCCAGCGCCCAGTCACCACGACAGGAGCACAAGCTCTGAGCAACCTCTGGATCTTTCATGATCTCAGTCTTCTTCTTCATCTCCTTGAAAAATGATTTCCTTCGTCTTCTCGTAGACGACCTCGCTGAAAGTGTACTCCAACTAATCCAGTAGTTCAATTTATTGCCTTCTGCAAGTAGAAGGCCTCTAACACCTTTCCCCAAATTGTGGGGCAGTCCTGAATTCGCCATAAGAATGATTTACGCGTGGGCAAGCAGTAACACAAAAGATTATATACTGCGCGATGCAAATGGATCATCAATGGTCCAAGAGGCGGAGGCACAGAAGAGCACGAGTTGGCGAAAGTCATGTCGGAGAGAAGCAGCATGATGACAGCGATCGCATCGAGCACAATGGCGCTGGTGATCAAGGTGTAGGAGATAGTGACGCCGAAGTGGAGGAAGTCGTGCTTGCTAGTGAAGAGGAAGACGAAGGCGGCGATGATGGAGCCAGACCAGAACGCCATCAGGAAGTAGCCCAATCGTCTGTGCACGATGGAGCCTTTGCGAAGAGCACCTCGTAAATAAATTCCAACTCGTACTCGACCACGCAGAAGGCGTCCTTGGTGGACCAGGAAAGGAAGGCGCTCCAGCTCTTAGCTCAGTCGTGGAAGCTGAACATAAGCCCGAGGATGAGGAATTGAAGAGGGCATTTTTTTAAAATTTAGAAAAAAGGGCGTATGCATCATCACGGAAGGTGAATGAAATATTATAGGTGTCCAAAGAAATTTGAAAACGTTACGGGCATAAGAAAAATAATGGTGAAATATGGTGTGTATGAGGTAAATTTTCCCTGAATTAATAGGAGAATACTGCAGTGATGGCAATAACTACGTTACATATTTCTATGCTATTGTCCAATTTTGGGCTTATTCCATGATTAAATTAAAACCAATCCACTTATTTAGTTTACCATCATTTGTTTTATCATGATATTGGAGATTATTTCAATCGAACTCTTAAATGGGTATTATTTGTTTCAAAATATTGATAATTTTATGTTAAATATGAAAAACAGTTACAAACATTAAACAAATAATAATTTATGCGCTAGGTTTTTTAATAATTTCTTACATAATTCACCTTTATAAAAAGAACGTTTTTTATGAAGTATAAAAAAATGTTTCAGGTATAAATGTTGAAGTAACATTTGAAATAGAGACATAAAAAACAATATGCTTTTATCGCTTCCATCAAATGGGAAATATAAAATATTCGATCCCCATGAAACTTACTTTCCCAGTTAAAAAGTAACTTTAGATGCAATTTATAGAGTTGATTTCACATTGCCTTCATGTCAGCCCTAAAATTGGTGATAGCACTGAAATTTACGTTGTTGCCAACACCTAAAAACTATTTTTAAAGTTAAAATTAATGTCTTGTACATTTGTAACTAGACTCTTAATCAATTTTACTGCACTTTAAGAACTCCAGTTTTTGTTAGAAAAGGCTACAAAAGGCTACAATTTCGTTGCTTAAATCTTTTTAGAAATTCTATTGAATTTTGAACGAAATAGTGCAAAAAATATTCATTCGTACGACATTGTTTTTCATCACATATTTATAAGACAAAAGAAAGATTTACTAGAACATACACAGACCAAGATACTACAAAACAAATTTATTAATCGCATGCTTTTCTTCCATGGAAAATATCGTAAAATCTTGATATAAAGATTCGAATCTTTCATAAGCAGTTTCGAATACACTTTCATATCTTTAATACATTTGTGCTGTGACAACCATTTACATATTTTTGTTGCAAGAACTTGGAAGAAATTGGAGTTTGACGATCAAAATTTCGTTAAGCGTGATATTGAATTTCGAGGTATTTCACTAGATTCATGTAACTAGTGGCATTTATGGATAATTTATGGATACTTGTCGTACTCGTAGTGTAATCAGCTGCATAAATGAGACCATAATCTTTGCTAGTTGCAGAGAAGTTTTTTTAATTTCGAGGTCGTTGGCGGCTCGAATGGAACCTCCTTTGGGCTAAAGGTAAATCAAGGTTCTTCTTCGGCTTCTTCACCAACCAATTAGGCCCTTA
>JAXCLR010000081.1:57203598-57213764 GCA_035584095.1 Annona squamosa
TGAGATTAACAGAGAAAATGGTTCGACGCAGCTTACCTTCAAAATTCTTTCCTTCCTTCGTCTGTCTCTCTGTCTCTGCGTGATTTCTCTTTTTCGCGAAAACCCATCTCTCGTCTGCGTCTTTTATACTAATCCATGGCTGGGGTTAATTGAACGCGCATGACCCATTAATCCCACCGTTTTCATAACGGTACCTAATAAAACAGTTTCCATAACGGTGCCTAATAAAACAAAATAAAAAAAAATGGCGCCGAATACTGCGCCGAATGATGATGGCTATTACAGTAATCAGCTGCATAAATGTGACCATAATCTTTGCTAGTTGCAGAGAAGTTTTTGTAATTTCGAGGTCGTTGGCGACTCGAATGGAACCTCCTTTGGGCTAAAGGTAAATCAAGGTTCTTCTTCGGCTTCTTCACCAACCAATTAGGCCCTTATCACTGATATATGGCCTGGATGTCTCACATTTTAATGGATCCTTTTAATTTCAGTTCTTAGATGGCCAAGATCATGATCTTCCTGGTTCTGTAAGTTAATTCGAAGGGCCAAAAACTAGGAGGACCCGGGCCTATGGATTGATATTATTGGTGATGTTACATGAGAGTGCAAATTAACCTTGTTCCGGCTGTACTTTGGAAATTTGGATTAGCAAGTTCGGATTAATCTTTTTTTACTTGTATATATTTACATCCATATCAATTTCTATTACATTTAATTCTTGATCATGTATTCTTAAATATTTTTCAAGAATGAGATGACATACTTCCTATCCAACAGACCTAAAGACAAAGCTCCATCAATCACGCCAAAGCCACAACTCCACACAATACACCTAGAGATAAAACTCTCCTTCAAAAAGTTCGGATTCATCTTGATATATCATGGAATTGATCAATCGACAAAAAACATGATTTCATAATTCAACATAAAAGAAGAATAAAAAAACAAAAGATACTAAATCTTCCTAATGGGCTTGAGAAGAGCAGATAGTTGAGTCATTGTAGTGGTCGTCTAAGATTGAATGCAACAGAGGCAGAGATTTTTTAGAAAATGCTTATGTGAAACCCTCTTCAATTTAACTCCTTCCATTTTGAATATTTTGATAGTTAATAAAAAATTTACTTTATTTATTGTATTTAGCATCATTATAAAATCTTAAAATTCTATGTACTTATCGAATATCACTGTGTATGAGCTTCATCCACAAATGTATGAAATCAGTATAATAAAATAATTTAATATTAAATATCAATTTTAAAGTTGTATTTTCAACATCTAAACGGTTTAAATTGTTATTTTTATATAGATAAATAATTTTATAAAATATCATTATATTTTGACATAATCATGAACCAATATAAGCGTTTTTCTCAATTTACATATGAATATACATATTTTTAAGAAAATTTTGCTCATGCACATATTTAATTTTGATGAAATTTGGTCTTTAACTAAACAAATGATGTTAAATATAATGAATAAATTGAATTTTTCATCAAAAATCAAAAATTCAAAATTTGAAAGAGTTTCATAGAAGTGCCTCTATGTAACTCAATTACACATAAGCATGCCTTGTTTCTATATAACTCAATTACAAAGAAGCAGACCTTGTTTTAGGTTAAAGGATATTTTATGTGAAAAAAGAAGTCTTTTATGAGTTTGAAGCCTTCCTAAAAAAACAAGCTTTGAGTGTGTAAGAGAAGAAAGATACAGTCATCTCCTAGATCAGATTTGAAACAAGGTTGGTCCTGACCTTGCAAGTTTAGTAGAAAAAAGCGGGAATAAAGAACTAAATGCACATATTAGATATTTTGTCTGTAGTCCAAAAGACCCCCTTTCCCTCCTCCAACTAATCTTTACATAGGTCTTCATATGTGTTATTGACCCGGAGGCCTCGAGTGCGAAGTGGGAGGCGGATCTTATCATGGGATAAGGTATATTGATGTTAGGAGGCAGTCTTATGAGAAAATTGGAGACTTGGAGGAGTGACTTTGCAAGCATGTGTACTCTTTTCTAGAGGCAGTGTAAAGGCAGGCTGCTGATGGTAACATAGATAGCCTTGTGTGCACAAAACCTACCCATGTCATTTCAAAGATTAAGGTAATTGTCAATCCATGTTAGCTCGCTAGGGACAGATAATAGGCAATGGATTGGCTGCGTGTTGTGCATGAACTGTGCTGCCAAGGGTGGCGCCGCTTCTAGGGTCGAGGCCTCATTATACCTTATGAGATTGGGGCTAGTAGAGGCTCAGAGATAGGTGGATGTTGGAGGACCAAGATTTAAGCCATGGTGGAGATAACTAGACAGCATCACTTCTAAACTAGAAAGTAAAACTCAACAATACTTCGTTTTAATGTACCTTCCACTCTTCCAGTGGAGTAGCAAGGGAAGAAAAGAAGGCAGACAGAAAAAGCAAAAAAAAAAAAAAAAAAAGGTTTTAATGTACCTTCCAGTGCAGTGAGGGAAGAAAAGAAGGTAGACAAAAAGAAAAAAAAAAAAGGACTGCATAACATCCTGAAAAAAGAAAAAAATCTAAATCTTCCGCAGTGAAGTTTAAAACTCAACATCAATTAATTACTTCATTTTTTTGATAAAAAACTATTTACTTCATTTAACACATAAGAAAAGAAGGATTACAGAAAGGGAAGGGACAACATTACTTTGTGATTAAGGAAATATGGCCCCAACACAACTGTCGGATAAGTATTGATTTGGTAAATGCAAAAAAGTTATTAATTTCAAATTCCATGTCAAGCCAAATTTAATCACAGCCTTTGCATAAGCATTGTGGACTTTGAAGATAACATTAGCCATTCAAGTGGAGCCGGAAATAAATCAAGCACATACCTGAATAATTGAAGTTAAAAACCAGATGAGGACTTGCAGAAATGTCTACTGATGAAGTGATGAAGTGGGGTTTTTGTAGAGGTGCTTTTCTTTACGACCGTCAACGCTTCCGTCCAATGAGCCCAACACCAGCTATAGAATTCCAGTTGTCTGACTTCATTAATGTCGGAAGCCTTTGAGGGTCGTAAAGAGAAAGCATCTCCATATCTTGATCTTGCATGCATTCGAAGACTAGCCCGCTGTAATGCAACTCCACCTATTGGAGATGGATTTATATAAGGCTGAGGTGAATAAGGTTGCATGCATTTGTCGATGTGCATGCACAAGGAGAGGGGTGGTTAGAATGGGCTGATCAAATTGTTGGTGGGGTCTAGATACTCGTTGATTGACATTCGACGGGAATAAATTGGGTGGACATGAGGATCCTGACTCTTTCGCCAGTGAAGGGTTGAGGGAGATATTGGGATTTGTTAGATGAGAATCTAATTATTCCGATGCTTGAAACATTTGCTAATGGAACCTTGTCCAACATAGACAACCACTTTGGTAGGTAGCCACCTTGGCGACCAAACTAATTTAAAATCTTAATAATCAAAAAAATATATTAACAACTCTGAAAGATACTTAATTAGCTTGAAAGAAAATGCTCTAAAATGAACATATCTTTGAAATTATGGCTAATCTAATATAACATTTGTTTGTTACTATTCCAAGATGTAAACAATATTTTATTTTCATATAACAACTCAATCAATATAAATATATACTTACAAAACTTTTAAAAAAATTTTAATATAAGGATATATAAAGCAAGACTTTCCATTATCAAATAAACTCAAACAATCACATTTCACATATCATAAATTATGGTTAGAGATATCTCTTATATACCCCCTTTAACTGGTTGTAAACAGGTCATTAGGGTTGAACAGGACTAAAGGGTTAATAAATGGCTACAGACATCTAACTATAATCCATAATTTGTTTAAATAGTTGAATGGATTAACAAATCATAAATTATCTATCCAAAAACCTTTGTCCAAACTTATTTATAAATGGATTGAACAGGTGAGTTAACAAGTTGACCTAATCTATTAATACCTCTAAAAGTAACATAAGTTAAATAATGAGGACTAAATGATGATAAAATCATGTGTGTGCCATGAACTAATCTATTAATACCTCTAAAAGTAACACACATTATGTAATTAGGGCTAACTGATGAAAAAATCATGTACGTGCCCATGTGTCATGGTTGAGTTATTTAGTATTAAAAATGTAGACATTATCATTGACTTATTAACCATCTTGGGTGTGTTTTGAAAGTAATAAAATTTTTGGATGAAAAATTTTTAGTGTAAATATTTTTAAAATTGGAAAAATGATATAATATGATAAGAGTAATGAAGATTGAAGAAAATAAAATTAAAATAGAAAGGTTAATTATTTGGGTAGTTGTATAAAAATAATTGAAAATAGGATAGTTGCACAGGAAGAAGTGAAAAATGATTAAAAATTAGAATAATTGGGATGAGTGAAAAGTTTTAGACTAAAAAATTTTAGTTTGAAAATTTTTGGTGTAAAAAAACACACTCTTCATTAAACCATTGAATATGTTGAATTGAGCTTAAAGTAGAAAAATCCTATCAAGTGATTTTGTTTGAGCAAATTACCTAGTTTGGATGATTAAAATATTGGCTTTCATGTGAAATGTAAGTTGTGGGAATTATCATCATTGATTCATTAGGAATGAAATTTTAAGAAGATTAAATAACTAAGATATTTTATTGAAATAGTTGTTGCATATTAAATAGAGATTTAAACATGAAGCTTTAAAAAATATTGATATTTTATAGGAAGATTATTACTAATAAATATAGGATTAATTTAAATATCTAAAGGTGATTATTATATGCATGAATTGACAAAGATGATTTTATATACGACTATTTATTTGGGATTAAATAGTTAAAAGAATGATATCTTATTTTATTCCCTTAATTTAAGAGAAAATGCATGAGAATCCTGTATGCTTTAGAAGATTTTGTTTTGAAGATATATATAAGAGAATCTACATAAAATAAAATAAAGAAGGAGAGCAATGTTAGAAGGGGGAATCACCCAATAGCAGCCAGCAACAATAGTTGCTTGTAGCAAAACGACATGTGGAGGTTTATGGACTGTCTAACTTATTTTTTTTATTTAAATTATCTTATTTTGTTAAGACCTTAGCCTTACGAGTCATTTCCACAATAAACAATCAATTTTTTTAGATGTTTTGGCCTAATGGAATGACCAAATTGACTTTTTTAGGATAATAGACAAATATTCAAAACCTAGATTATGAGATATGCAAAGTCAATTATATAAATCATGATTAAATCTTCCATTTTGGTAGGTATAACCTACTAGCATATTGATGATGATTTTTGAAATTAAGGTCACATATCTATGAGGATCTTAGGAATTTTGATTTTTAAGACAATAAAATCATAAAGTTTAAAATTTTTCAAGTTTTGGCACACGAAATTTATGTGTGCTATGGAGAAAGGTTGATCCAGTTATCAAGTGCATTTACATGCATAATAAGTTATAGTGCATTTCACTCAAAATGAGGCATATAATCATTAAAGGTCCATACATTTCATCAATTGTATTTAGAATTATTTTTTATTAGCATATCAATTTTTATCCAAATTGAATATATGTATAACTCTATCTAAAAATAATACGAAATCAATGTAATAAAGTAGTTTGACATAAATATCAATTTTAAAATTATTTTTTAAATATGTAAATTATTTAAGATATAATTTACATATAGATAAATGATTATAAAAAGTATGAATTCATTTAAATGCGTATAGGCCTATTTTGAGCCAAATGCACTGTAACAGACGGTGCATGTAAATATATAAAATAATTTCTCATATATATTTCTTATTGCTTCACATGTAGTGCAAATAAAGGAATGCAAGTACGAGAAATTACTAGGAGGAAAACTTATTTTAAAGAATGTTGCAAATAATGTTCAGTCTATTTATATTTTATATTTTATTTTTGCATACAAGAGATGTGATGAAGTAATTATTTATGAAATCCTTCAAAAAAAGTAATCGTTTATAAAATTCGTAGCACTACTCTTTTTATACAATAAATTGATAAATTTTCTCCATTTCTTGACGAATAATTTTCTTCATCTTTTAATATAATTAATCTTGGGTAAATAATACCTAGATCGTATTATCTAATTTGACTCAGTCAAATTGGTCTAAGCTACATGAACGGTATTTGAATATGACCCTATCAGTAGATGTAGTTTGAGAGAAAATCAGAAGAAAGCTAATAGACTCGTGATATCCTGAGAAATGACCTTATGATGTCCTGAGAAACGCATAAAGGTAAGGAACTATGGTATAGATGATGAATTAATCCCATATAAAATGAGTGTTTTTATTAGTTTAAATGTACTATGGTATAGATGACGAATTAATCCCATATTAAAATGAGTGTTTTTATTAGTTTAAATGTACAGGAGGCGAAAAAACATGGTTTCATGCATTTAAATTCGTACAATTATATAGATAGTCAAAGTGGAAAATATCACTTTACAGGACCTGACTTATTGCACAAAATAAATGCAATTCATCGATTTCATCTGGATAATTGCTATATCGGATAAGATTTCGCTTGATATTACTTACTAAATGTTACTTTTTGCTTCGATCGGGGTGATCGGCACATGGCGCAAGGCTTCGATTGACATTACTTCCTAAGTATCACTTTGTACCTTCTAATGATATCATTGAAGCATATGGAGATCTTTTACAACTAAAATTAGCCATAAAAATACTTTAGATGTCAATATTTGAGTGGTCAGATATACTTGAAATCAGATCTGGACACTGGCCTCCATTTAGACTTTAAAAAAAATATAAAAAAGAGAACTTCAGTCCCATGCATGCATGGATATAAATGTCAATGTGATTGCACAGTGATTGTAATGAGAAAGTCATATTTTATTTTTAATATTTTTTAAAGATATGTGGGTTCAAGCAAGATCTTTTTCATATAAATTTTTTTGAATATCAAAAATAGAAAAATCTTGCACCTCCATATGAGAGTGTGTGAAAATGCAAGATTTTTCTATTTTTTAAATTCAAAGAATATTAAGCAAAATAAAAAGTATAAAAATTTGTGGAGTAAAAAATATTGTTGGGCTTATGTATCCATATAAAAAATCAAAAAAAAGAAGGGAAAAATATTGGTCATGCAATCATTTAAGCATAATACAAATCTTGATAGGGGAAAATGTAATGCAAGCATGAGATTTTAAAAAATAAAAATAAAAAAGGAAACCCAAGAGGGTACAAATCCATTACACATTTACACATGATTTTATTGCTCTAGAGCCCATAGTTAATTTATTGAAGAGAGTGAGAGCTGATGATACATCAACCAAAATTTGCAAATATATCTACTTAGTTTGACCAAAATAGCAAGTATGCCCACACAGTTCTATGAAATTAATATAACCTCCACAAAGTTTCACTGAAATTGTATATAAACCCCATATTGACGATTGGAGGTAATAGACCCTTAAACGAAATCTTCCATTCCAAAATCACCCTTCATTAATTTACGAATATACCCACGTAATTTAACTAAAATTGGAGATATACCTACAACGTTTCACTAAATTAAGATAACTCGCATATAGTTTATCCAAAATTATAAATATACCCACATATTTTTACAAAATTAAGATAGTCCCTGTATAATTTAACTGAAATTGCAGATATACTCACGTAATTTCAAGAAATTAAAATAATCTCCACATAGTTTCACTAAAATTGCATATGACTCCTATGACCTTATTTTTTTTGTCAATTATAGTTAATATAGGGTTTAAAATTTTGAAAAATGACCAAAATAATCTTATTTGAATTTATATTAGAATCCATCAATTGCTAAATACTAATTACATATTATATTGAAGTTTAAATAGGCTTAAAATTAAAAATACTTATAGCCCATTTGAATGATTTTATTAAAATTATAATAAATTTTAATGTTGCAGATCAATTAAAAGGAAGCAAATGTTCTTGCATGCATATCAAAATATAGTTGACAGGAAAGTGCGCTTGTTGGGGTTATATGCAATTTCAGTGAAACTATGTGGAGGTTATCTTAATTTCATGAAACTGTATGAGTATATCTATAATTTTGCTTAAACTATGTGGGGGCTACGTTAATTTGGTAAAGTTGTGTGGATATATTTGCAATTTTAGTTAAATTATGTGGGGTTATCTTAATTTTGTGAAACTGTGTAAGTATATCTGCAATTTTAGTTAAACTATATAGATATATTTACAAATTAATGAAGGTTAATTTTGGAATGACAATTTTCACGTAAGGGTTCATTACCTTCCGGCCGTTAACATGTGATTATATGTAATTTTAGTGAAATTTTGAAGGAGTAATTTTAATTTCATGAAATTATGTGTGTATATTTGCAATTTTGGTCAAATTAAATTGGTATATTTGTTACTGAATTTAGTAATAGCCTCATATGTTTTATATTTTTTAACTCTTTATTTTTTCCACAATATGTCGGCCCATGTGTATTAATTTATATATCAAAATTAACTATTTTCGAATTCTGATATACATTTTTATGAAACTTTGGAAACAAAAAATTTCCACTCATCTCACAATCTCATGATGTATGAAAAACGATAAAACTTTCTATTTTTAAAATTTTGTAGAAAACATATACAAGAATTGAAAATATATACAATCATTTAACTATATAAAATCATACTTTAGATGGTTTGAATGTTGAAAATGTCACTTTAAACGTGATAATTACATTAAACTATTTTGTTACGTTGATTTGTACCATTTTAAGATAAGGCATATACACATGTTGGATTTAGATAACAATTGGTTTGCGAATAAAGTGAATAATTTTAAATATAATTTGTGTAGTGGATGTTAATTTCATGATCATGTGGGGCCCATTTGCAGTGGACTGCACTTGATAATTTTCGTATTATATAAATATGGGCTTCACTTCTATGTAACCAGATTACATTGAAGTAGACTCATATAACCCCTTCAAAATATCTAATTTTGATATTTGATAGAAAATATAATTCATTCATTATATTTAACATCATTTATTTATCGAAAGATGAAGTTTTATCCAAATCAAGTATATTTATAGGCCACATTTGTTAAAAAATATATATATTCGTGTGTAAATTAACAAAAATACAAAAATATCAATTTTAAAATAGTATTTTCAACATCTAAACCATCTAAAATATCATTTTTATGTGAATAAATGATTCTATAAAGTATTATTATATTCTAATATTTGTCTGAATAAATCTAAGCATTTTTTATACTTTACACATCAATATATATATTTTTAAACAAATGTGACCCTTAAACACACTTGATTGGGATGAAACTTAGTCTCCTAGATAAACACATGATGTTAAATACAATGAATGAATTATATTTTCTATTAAGGATCAAAATCTTAGATTTTGAAGGGGTCATATGAGTCCGCTTCTATGTAACCCATTTACATAGAAGTGGGATATATATATATATATACATGAAAATAACTTATTACATTCTATCTTATTTATTCATAAAGGGAGGATCCTCCGCTCGGCACATATGGCTTTGTCAAAATCTCATTCATCCACCATGCGAATGGTTTAAATTTTAAAAATATATTTTAAGATAAAAAAAACTATACGTGTAGGCATGAGCTCCATACGTATTAATTATGGTAAATATCCCTTTATGTGGATTCTAGAAGATATAGAATGTCCTATGGTGTACCACGTTGCACCTCCGATTCACTCGCTTATTGCATTTAATATCATTTATTTCACGACGATACTAACTTTTATCTAATCAAAATCGTGCATTTTCCCCATTCAGAAAAGATGGCATGTCAGTTTAATATAATTGTTTGATTTATAAACCATATTTAAAGTCATTAATACAACATCAAAGCTATTTGAAAACGTTGCTCCTATACGAATAATTGATTTTATAAGTTATTATAATATTGTCACATATTCATGAATATATCTGAGTATTTTTCATAATTTGCACATAATTATAGATATATATATATATAAGAAAATATGCCTTTCTTAGAATTCTATTGAGCTGATTTTTGGTACCATTATAAAAAAAAGGTGTCTTAACAAATGTGACTGGTTGAATTTTGATTTCATCGTTGATATATGGCCCATTTCACCCCAACTAGCATATCCCCGAAGGTATTGATA
>JAXCLR010000081.1:57474758-57486180 GCA_035584095.1 Annona squamosa
TTGTACATATACGTCATGCTTAACTTGCCAAAACATGTGAAAGGCCAACAAGCTCTCATTTACGGCCATTAACATTTGTACCTGCTAATTTTTTTCCATAAATTTATTTTCACGACATTATTTCAACATGATAACAATTAAGATAGAACACGTTTGTGGATTTTCAAGTTCTGCGCATCAGAGGGATTGATCCGCATTCGGATTTTCGCGTAAGAGATATGAGGATGGGATGTACTCTTGCTGCTCAGTTATAATTCACATGCGGATTTTCGCATCAAAGGATGGGTGGTAGTCTTGCTGCGCAGTTGTAATCCGCATGCGGATTTTTGCGTCAGCAGATGGGAGGTACTCTTACTGCACAGTTATAATCACGGATTTTCGCGTTGGATACATGTGGATGGGAGGTATTTTGCTGCACATTTATAATCCGCATGCGGATTTTCGAAGAAGACGAGATGTGAATAAGTTTAAATTCCAATTCGGCTACTTATCCACCAAAAACAGAAATTATTTGCATTCATGAATTAATAGCATTAATAAGATTGCAACAAACCCTCGCCGGAGATGCTGATCGCCGGAACTGCTGGTTGTCGGAGGCTCGAACTGATCCGGGGCTGGAGCTGGAGCTGCTGCTGCTGCTGTTGTCGTCGACTGGATGAGATGGATGCGGATGCCTGCTGGTTGTCGGAGGCTCGAACACGCGAATGGGTTGGAGCTGGAGCTGCTGCTGCTGCTGGTGTCGCCGACTGGACGAGATGGATGCGGATGCTTGCTGGTGGCTGGATCTGCTGCTTGCCGGAGGCTCGAATTGATCTGGGGCTGGAGTTGGAGCTGCTGCTGCTGGTGTCGCCGACTGGACGAGATAGAACTGCTATTTGCTGGTCGCCGGATGGACAGGTGCTGGCGCCTAGGAAGGAGGACGGGATTTCGGTCGGTCGGTCGCCGAATTGAGCTGGCACCTTGATGCTAGCCTGCTGCGGTGCAGGCAAGATTGAGGAGGGAAGCGAGAGAAGAAAAGGAGGTGCGGGCGGGATAAATGATTTTTTCCTTTTTTGCTGTCGAGCGGGAAAATGCACCCATCCACGTGCACATGCAGGTTCTGCCTCCTTCGCAACACAACACGCGCATACGAATAGACGGACTGGATTTACCCCGCTGAAATTGACATCCGGATGAGCCGTCTGCACGATTGTTTCGGTGCAGACAGAATGTACATGATTAAATCCTTATATATATATATATGCTCTCTTTCTTCTTCCTTTTTTTGCCATCAATTTCCCTTTTGTTGTGATTTTTTTCCTTCTGTCCTTCTTTTTTTTTTTAAAAAAAAAATGAAAACCATTGGCTATCTGTGATAATACTATTTTTCTAGCCGTTTGCAATTTTTTTCTTCTTTCTCCTTTTTTTTTACATATGAAAAATCATATTAATCATATAATCGTAGTAGACTCGTGGTTAAAAATATACCTCATCAGTATATTTAATTCACATGAAAAATTTTATAATTTTTGATATATGTATACATTTTTCTAATTTCAAATTGAAGAGTTGTCCATGGATAAAATTCCTAGAATGTCCCCTAATACTAATAATTTTTTAAATGAAAAAAATATAGATATTCCAAAATGTAAAATTTAGTATATAGTATATAAAATAAATATACTTAGGCTCCTAGTTTCATAAATAATAATAAAAAATATACCTATGAGCCTAGACTAACAATAGTTCCTATTAGTCTCGGCTAATAAGGTTATGACCTATTAATCAGCTATTGATGCATCATTAGATTAAGATGTGACCACAAACTAATAATTATTAAAAGAATCACAAATTAACCTTCAATCACTTCATCAATCCTGTATATGATCGTATGTTGATAGCAGTAATTCTAATTAATCGCTCAGCAGCCTAAATGCTAGTTGGGAGTTGAAAATTGTAGACGTATTTGGGCTTACGGTGAGGGGTGTCCATGGTAGCTGTTACAGTTATCTTAATACTTTCAACAAATTCTACAGCGTAATAAGGATGAGACTAACTACCATTACTTGTGAATTTGAATAAAATTTTTAAAAAAATCATATAAATGCAATGTAAATGAACATAATAAAAATGAATTAGATGCTGCTAACTTGTCTGCTCTACTACCATTAGTAGGTATATATCTTTATTATGTATTTTTATGTGTATCTATATTGATAATTTGGAATAGAAAGATGTGATTTATTGTTTATAAATAACTAGTCTTCTTGACCTCTTTTTCAAGAAACTTTTTTGTAACCCATAGAAAGACTAAATTTAACAGTCTAATTTCTTAATTTTGAATTTTTTTGTAGTCATCTTAATACCTAAGGAAGAACAATAAACTCTTATAATAGTCTTGTTGTTAATTATTTATTTTATCTAATATTATTAAAATAAATAATATTTAAATTATGTATCGTATTACATTCAGGGCACAAGTGTTACTGCAACAAAATGGTGCAATTGTTACTACACAAATAATACTTATTTATTAGTAAATATTTATTTTGTCTAGCAGTAATACATGATGCAGTATTGAAATTGTATGTGTGTATTGGCAAACATGTAAGCTAAATGGGGAAAAATCTCTTGCCTTTTGAATTGTACGTGTGTATTGGTACACATGCGAGCCATATGGGGAAAAATCACTCTTGCCTTTTGAATTGTACGTGTATATTGGTACACATGCTAGCCAAATGGGGAAAAATCACTCTCGCCCTCTAAATTGTATGTGAATATTGGCACATGTGCGAGCCAATATTATCTACCCTTGTACCCCACTTCACCACACACCTCTCCACCAAACCCCTTGCGCCGGACCTCTTCGACGGAAGCTGACTAGGTTAGTGCATGCACTGCCCCTTAACAGTGCTTGGCTTAGAGCATTCCATGCTAGCTGCTATGTTCGTTCCTTGCCTCAAAATTTACGCCAGATGCTGGTGTGGACCCATTTGTACTATGCGTTGTTGTATTGTTACCGTGCACGCATTGTTTCAGGGTGTGTTTGTTATTAAGGAAAAATTGTCAAGTTAAAACTTTTCAATCTAAAACTTTTCTCTCTCCACAACTATCCTATTTTTTAATTATTTTTTCATATTTTTCTATACAACTACCCTACTTTTTAATCATTTCTACACAACTACCAATACAAATGACCTATCTATTTTAACTTTATCTTATTTATTCCTCATTATTACCCCTACCATATCACATCATTTGACAACTTCTACTCTCTACAACTTTTCATCAAGAGTTTTACCTATTTCCAAACACACCCTTAATGTCCTTGATCTTAGACTGCAGTGAAGTCGGTAGGCTTCCACATGCATCCATGCATTTTCTGAAGCTTTTCTACTTCCTATTTCATTCCTCTTGTGGCAGGAAGATGAAAAATCTTAGGGCGTTCGAGGGAATAGGCTTGGAAATGGGCAAGATGCAGAAAGAGCGAAGGAAATGGAAGTTGAATACTATAGTGACTTTAAATTGTTGCCATGTCCTCAAAATCCTGAAATCGGCCACTTAGGTATTTGTGCCAGCACCTTCTAATGTATATCAAGGGTCTAGGAAACAGTGCATACGATGCATGTTAAAAACACGTGTTTGTTAAGCGAGTTGTAGTTGCTAGTAGTAAGTAAGGAGTCTGTTGGGAATTAGAGCTGTAGCACTTGGTCTAAAGAAGTCATGGGATTGTAATCTTAGTTTCTATTGCAAGTCAATAAAGGGATCGACTTCTCGCTTTTGAAATCTCCATTTGGTGTTGATCTCCATTAATGCTTACATCACCTTAACAATTTTTTCCATTCTGAGTTGTTTTAATGCCAATATTTCATTATCTATCGCTGCAACTATTAGGCCGAAGTCCCTTTATACGAGTTTACTTTAGGAAAAGTCATGAATTTGGATGCCACAAGCAATCATTTGACATCTCTAATTGACTTGTGATGAAATTTTTTATTTTTCAAGTTATTTGATTACCGGATAACATAGTGTTGCTGTAACTTTTTACTTAAGTTCTTTTTTTCTCTTGGAAGCTTTTTTGATATGTTGTACATTTATTGGTTTAATTCACATGAGCTTGACTGATGGCTTCAATCGTGTCATCACTTGTATAAGGGTTTCATAATAAATGGCCTAGGTTGAGTTATCTATGATGGATTAGATGATTTTCTGGATTAAGGACCTTCATACAAACATAGCCTGTCGTTTTTTTTTGGTTTGTGAGCTTTAGTGGCTGTCAAAACTAGACTTTTATCATTGGATGATGGTTAATCATAGTCAACTTTTTTTTTTGAAATGGACATGGGACTATTTATAATTAGATTTGTCTTTAGTCATTAAAGCTTCATAAATCATCAAGACTTTTAGTAGTGAAACAACTACTTAGTTGATGCCACACCCTAGCCCTCTGTGAAGTTCACCAATGTAAGGACTTTTCATCCAACTCATGGACCAGGTAGGATTGTTAATAGATCTAGTTGGAGCCTAATCCTAATCCTAACTTATTTAAAATATCTCAATCCTAATTAGTTCATTAACTTATTTAAAAAGCTCAACCCTAATCAGTTTAATACTCATTTACTAAACAGGTTGGTGAGTTAACGAGTTGTATAATAGACGACCTAAAGGCCTTAACTTTGATAAATGATGATATCGCAAGGAAAGACAAGAGTGTTTTCGGCACCAAAGAAATGAAAATAAGGCAGTAAAAGTAAAACGAAATTGGAGTAGAAGTGAAAAAATAAAAATTAGATGATGAGAGGAATACTTAGCGAGAAAAAATAACAAAGGGATTACATTTATATATAAATTTAATGGGTTAAACGGGTTACTAAATGGGTTGATGAGTTATAAAATCTTAACCTGAATTTGTTTATTTTATTAAATGGTTGAATAGATTGGCGAATCATAACCTATTTATTCAAAAAATTCAACCCAAACCTATTTATAAAGTTTTAGACGAGTGAGTTGATGAGTAGACTGTGACCATTAACACCCTTAGGAGTAGGCCCCTTACGTATTATTCACCTTGCTATGTTTATTAAGTATTTTGCTTCTGCGGTTGTTAACAGTCGAATTTGAGACTAAGGCTTTTGTTAGTTCATGTAACGCCCCACCCTTGAGGTACTATGAACGGGGTCTATTATGTTCAAGCTGAGAATAAAATCTCTCAAGATAGAAATAGATACCAAGGTGCACAATCATAAAAATTTAACTATTGCATCTCAAGTTTCTCATTATAAAGTCATTATATATATTCAGTGTTTGTAATCAAACAAGTAAACATTATAAGATAATCTCAATAATAATCTAAACTTTTTGATCTTTTGTTCTGCTAGATTTGCCTTTTTCCTGTGTTGATAGAGGCTCTACTCTAGCATTGTATCCCTGTGTTTTCATTGAAAACAAATCTATATGAGCTGAAAGCTCAGTAAGTAAAAATATATTTTATTTTTTTAAATTCATTTTCAATCATTTTGATTTTTTCCAAAAAAATAAATACAACATCTATAGTGTCTTTTATGCACAACAAACTCTACATAATAGAAATTAAAACATTTTTTTTATATATGTGCACACATATGTCGATTTTAGATCATGCATTCATATTATGGGTATTGTCATCTACTTGTGCTCGCGTGCAGCCGTGCTATACATTCGTGAGCTAAATCATCTCCTTTAATAGTCCTGAGGTCGTTACCCAGGTACTATCATATTACTTTACTCCTTGGCAACAAACCCAATATGCGATTATGCATCATGCTCATAAACTTTAATTAATGCATAACTTAAATTTAGTACTAAACATGATTTTGAAATAATAATGCTCATATTTGAATAAACAAATTTGAAAGAAAATAAATAATCACATTTCATAACAAATCATAATATTCATATAATATTGTTAAAGACATGCTTTGGTACAAGTTTACTTACCTCTGAGTAGATTTTAAAACTCCTCTTTTTTTTTCAATTTTTTTTTGTAGTAGCCTCGAGTCTCTTTTCCTAATTTTTATCACGACATGTTCATTATTTCACTTTGCTTTTCATAAATATTATCTACAATTCCATTTATGACTTTCCCAAATTTTCTCATAATTTTAATTGGTTAAAATTCTATTTTCTCCTATTTATTCTTATTTTATTTCACTTTTAAACAACTTTATTTCATATATAAAAATAATTTTTGATTCATACTTCTTCAAATATTTACTTTTAATAATTTTTTTCTCATATTTTATAATTTTTCATAATTTTTTTCCATTTATTTTTATAGCATCACACCTTTAAAAATTTTCATTCCTCATAAAATTATAAATTTAAACTTATTTAAGCTTCTAAATATTGGCTTTAATTTTATGGGGATTTTTCATAATTTTCTGTATTTTTTCAGTTTTTTTGTATTTGTTTGAAATTTTTCTTCTTTTTCCCCCCTTGCTGACAGGCTGGTGCTGTGGGCTGAAACTGTGCAAGGCTGGTATAGGTGGGCTAAATCCTTACTTAGAGTTGGGTTGGACTATGTATGTGGGCTGGCTCTGTTTATGTGAGGTAAGATCTTGGGCTTTAAGTTTCTATAGGCTTAAGCTTGATTTCTGGGCTTTTGACTCACTGGGCCTATTCAGATGGGCTTAGCCCACAGGTTCAGAAGGTTATTTATTTATTTATCCGTTTATTTTCAACGATCCGTATTCGCTTATTAGAATAGTTTATATCTCTCAATATATATATGTTTGTTTGATCCAAAATTTTTGGGATAAGCTTATATAATTATGTTTTATAATCTGGTCCGGCCATTTCTTAAAATAATATCTCTATCATCAGATTTAATATAAAGTGTTTAATAAAGGATTAATATTAAATATCACTTCAAATAACTATATAACCTAATTTTTAACAGAATTAATTCATCACTTATACTATAAAATATCTCAAATAATATATGTAATGGTTCGGATTATTATTTTTGCATCTATATTTTCCTGTAATTACTTTTTTTGTGTTTTTCTTAGAATACATGTTTACCACTCTATATCATATGTAAAAATCGCTATATCTAAAAATTTATAAGTCTGATCGAGTTAAAATTTTGTAGGCAAGCTAATCATATAATAATCTTGTTATCATACGGTCACAATTCTCTAATTATGCCCAGAAGTATGTTTATTTCATCATATATCATTTGATACCCTTTATTTGGTACTCTCATTTAAATAAGTAAAATTTTGACATCAAACATTTCAACAATACTCCTGTGACTAATTAGTCATGCTAGAAACTTTGTGAATGGTTTAGATCTATTAAATAACTTGCGTATAGTATAGAATGAATGAGATTAATAGATAAAATGATTTGACGCAACTTACCTTAAAAAATTCTTTCTTTTTCCTTCGTCTATCTCCTGTGTAATTTCTCTTCTTCTTCTTCAAATGACGGAAACTCATCTCACATTTGCTCCCTTTTATACTAATCCATTTACTAAACGACTGGGATTAATTGCCATTAATTTGAAACGGACGTGCATGACCCATCAATCCCATCCATTTTTTACCATTCGTTTCTAAGAAACGGATGGACTGGATGATAAATCCTTATACCTCTTGACTCTTTAAAAGGCTAGGGTGTGACATAAAAAGGTACCACTTAATTGGAGAAAGACATGTTCTCAAAAACTAACAAAAACTTGGTCATGGGTTTGAGTGCCTTTGGTTGCAAATGCAAAACACTGAATAAATGTGACAAGGTGAACAATAATTGAGTAATGGGCCTGCTATGAGGGATGGATGATAAGTCTTCACACCACTGGCCATAGAGGACCGGAGTGTGATAGTTGAACTGCTTTAAAGTTGTTTTCTGATATTTGTTAAGGACTCATCACATGACCTGTTAAGTTTGTTGCAATGGAAACAACTTTCTTACATCCCAAATGTGATGTCTAGCTATGCATATTCTTACCTAAACTTGCAATGGTACCACATATTGCATATTATGACATTGCACCAAGGATGTTCTGGATATTAGAGGGAGGGTAGCAAGTTTTTGTCCATTCTTGCTCTCATGTAATACTCTATCTATAGGCCCAAAGCTTGTTCATGAAAATCAGATTTGATTTCCTCTTGAATGTGGAGTTTCCAAAGTAGTAACAGCTTTCGCAACAAGACCTTTACCATATCCAACTCAAGCATTTGACATGATACATTGTTCACAATGTCCAATTAATTGGACCTGCGATGGTAATTTTCTTTGCTATGTCATTTTTTAAACAGTTGCAAATCCTTAAATTCTTCCTTTTTTCCAGCATTAAAAAGGTAGTTCTCATGATAAAAAAATCAAATTAATTTGATTATACGTAGTTCTTAGATCAATATAGTTATGGGCCTAAGGTTTATGTCTTTGTTGCAATCCTACCTTTCTTTTTTATTTTTAATTCATTCGATTCCTTTTTTGTATTGAAGATGGAATTTTGCTTCTTAAGGTCAAACTGGATGCTTAAAGCAGGAGGATACTTTGCTTGGGCAACTCAGCCAAGTTAAAACACAAAAAGAGCCAATAAGAAGCATCGAAAGGTGAGTGACTGGGAATCTTGCAATTTTCAGTCATAATTAGTGCTCATAGGTTGCTTTTATTATTTATCTATATCCACAAGAAAAGGTTGCAAGTGTAACTGGGTGCACAAGCAGAGATATATGGGGCTGAGGGTGGGCATTTGCCCCTTCATATTCCAGAAATCAGTATCAATCCCTTAAAGTTTTGAGAACTATTTTAAATTTTAGTTTATTTAACTTACAAATAAAAATTACCCACCCTTAAATGTCAATAAGCCCCTTTTCCTCCCTAAAGGTCTTAGATCTTCCCAGTTGAGTGAGTTTAGGAGGTCTATTCTCTTATATTGATTACAATTCTTCATACTTTTTTAAATTGACCTTTAGCAATTGACTCATATTTGCCGTTGATTTGTATTTTCTCCCTAATGATCATAGAGTATGACGAATTTCTCACAAATTGGTGGTTTGTTCTATCTTCTTCCACACATCACATTAAAGAGTATTAATCTCACACCAGCCACTGAATGTTCTGTGCATTTCAACTAATATCTCGTTGCTGCGGCATTTTGGTACATCCTCAATTGAGAGATGAAAGGCACGTATTCAGTTAGCTGAAATAAGGCTTATGTTGATAATGATGGCAGAGATAATAATAGAAGTATTTTTACTATTGTAATTTCTTTCAGTGGGTTTGAAAAGTGTTTCATACATTTTTCTTAATTTCCTCCGAATTTTTTGCATTTGCAGAATGTTTATCACGCAGTTATTTTGACCCACATTACAAGAAGTCTAGGAAAATAGTACACCGAGGAACTGTGATTTGATGCTCTCTAGGAGGAAATGTTGAAGAATGCAACGGATGGTGGTTGCTTGATGACTAGCCCAACAGACTGAAATAGTGATAGTCTTGGTAGAAACATCCCTCTTTAGTTGATCTTCATAATAAGTTCTAAATATGCATATGTTTTTATAATAATTCATTCATTTCCGACACACTTTTATGCATATAGAAATGGAGGACCTTACTGCTTGAATTTGCTGGGAGCTTCTTAAAAAGGAGGAATGTGTTGCTATTTAGCATAAACCTCTAGAAAATGGCTGCTATGTCAGTCGTACAGTTGAGTTATACCACCATTGCCTGAAACAGAAAATGACCCAGACAACGTTTGGCATTTCCTATATTTTGATTCTGAAAATATTTATGAATGATAGGAAACTTCTGTAAATTTTCTACATCCATCTTAAGTAATGTTTTTGTATTCAATGATTATTTTTTTGTTTGAATCAACACTACTGAACTAGGATCAAAGAGAGTATATAGAAAATATTCTCTAGACAATGTATTTGCTTTTCCAATTATCTTCACTCAGACATATGCTTATTGGCTGTGAAAGTCAATTCCAAAATGTTAATCAATATCCTCTTAAAGAGAAAAGAAGAACAAAGCAAGTAATTAAGAACAAAATTGGGTGATTATAGAGTTTAATACTTCTTTTTTAATGTAGAGAGACTATATACATATATTATATTGCTTTTACATAACCAAGTTACATAGAAGTAGTTCAATTTAATCCAATCCATTTTTAATATCTTGATGATCAACAAGAAATTTACTCTATCTATTATATTTAATATTATTTGTTTTGCTAAGAGACAAAGTATTATTGAAATCAAAGACAAGCATGGGCTACATTTTCTTCAAAATATATATTTATATGTAAATTATGAAATATGCTTAGATTCATTCACACATGCATTTGAATATAACAATACTTTATAGAATTATTTATCTATAAAGCAATGAAATTTTAGATGATTTAGATGCTAAAGCATAACTTTAAAATTGTTATTGAAAATCAAATCATTTTATTATGTTGATTTTACACATTTATAGATGAAGTTTATGCACAAGGATATTAAACAAATGAAAAAGTTATTATGATAATATAAATGATGCTAAAAACAATGAATGAAGTAAATTTTTCATGAATTATCAAGTCATTAAAAAAGGACAAGATTACATAGAAGAGGGTTTCATAAAAGTAGAACTCTATGCCAAGATTCAATCATGGAGCCCAACTTTAAGCTCAACGCAACCCATGTGTGAAATGCCTTTCACCAAGGTGTCAATGTTAAACATTATGCAGTAGATAATTTTTATGAATAAAAAATTTGTTAACAAAGTGTCGTATGAGAGAGTTGTCAGGGATTACGGCATTGGCATGTAAATATATGTATGCAGGAACAGAATGCAATCAAACAAGCATTTTATTCATAACGATCCCAAGTATCTCAAGCATTAATTGGCTCCCCGTCAATGTAACTTCGAGGTACTTTGTAGATAAGGACATTATATTTGTCTTAGTCATATGCTAAAGATGGTGGATAAATCAGTATGATAAGATTCATGGAGCAATTGATTCACAGAACCTCTAAGGGTGAAAATCCGAGTTACTGTTAAAGGCCTAATGTCATGCTTAGTGCTGGATTGGTTGAAAAGAAGGACCCTGGTTTAATGCACCCGCGTATATTGAGCATTAATGCACCCAGGTGTACTTCACCCTTTTTTTCTTATCTTTATTGAAAATTTTTTACACGACTATTAATCTAAGTGTATTTAACATGTGTATAAATTTTTATCATTTTTGGATATTTTTAGATTTTTTTTAAAATTTTAAAAATTATTGGCATTTTTAGTAATTTTAAATTACTAAAAATGCCGATAATTTTAAAAAATCCGAAAAAATATCTAAAAATCTTTTTAAATGGTAAAAATTTATTCACATATTAAATATACTTAGATTAACATTTTCATAAAAAAAAGTTTCAAAAAAAGTAAAAAAAAAAAGTGTGAGATACAC
>JAXCLR010000081.1:57509114-57536340 GCA_035584095.1 Annona squamosa
ATGGGTAGTTGTGTAGAAATGATTGAAAAGTATGGTAGTTTGTATAGAAAAATATGAAAAAATAATTAAAAAATAGAGTAATTATGGAGAGTGGAAAGTTTTAGATTGAAAAGTTTTAATTGACACTTTTTTACCTTAAACAAACACACCCTTCATCTTACAAAACACCTTTAAAATAAATATTCTTTTACAATTTTCTCTAATACCAACTGCTCCCAAAGAGGACAACACGTTCGGTTGATAATATTACGTAAAAATCTATCCCATGAAACCGGGGTTGATGATATCATATACAATTCAGTCCCTAAAAAATGGGATACTATTTCTCTCATGGCAGCCTAATGCCAACGAAATGAAGTTTGGAACCACACCAGGGGGGAGCTGCCGACAAGCGTCCCCAGCCAATCGGACTGGGCTCGGTTGGTTAATGCACTTCTGTTGTTTGCAGTGATGATATTAGCCTGTACAGAGCTCATTTAAACTTTTTTTTTTTCTTATCTATTTTTTTTACAATCATCTCAGACATCCATCTTTATGCCATAACCGTCGCCACACGCACGGTAAGGACGGCAGACACTGTTCGAATATAAACTTAGCATATTTGGAAGCAATGTGTTTCTCTACAAATTGAATGAGATTCGTGTATCTTTCCCAAAAATAAATGAAAGTAATGCATCTCCCTATTAATTGTATAGGAGGTGTGTCTTCCAAAAAAAAAAAAAAATTACAGTAATGTATCTTTCCTCAAAAATATGCAAGAATATTTCAAGACTTTATTGCAATAGAATCTATAAAGATTATAAATATATATATGCAATCATCCATCTTTACAATTTGTCCCTTGAGATATTCTTACAATTTTTTTATCTTGTTCTTCAAACGTATCTACTAAGATCTATTTTTAATATTCTACTAAAGCTTTCATTTGTACATGCTTCTACCATTAAGAGGAGGCCACACTTGCTCTAATTCTTTTTGCTGCCGCCACAATTCAATATAGACTACTCAAGTGCCCGGACCATCGTAGAAGAAGGCTCATTTGAACGTTGAAGCACCTTATGAGAGACAACGCCCAGAGCCAATTAGAACAGTGTAAGAACTATCGTTGGTCAATAGTCCATGGCGCTAGTTGTGCCACATGACTCCAGTGTTATTAGAACCGGACCGGACCGGACCGGCCGGTTCGACCGGTCTGAACGAAAACCGGCCTCTAGTCCGGTTCGATTACAGACGGTCCAGTTATTTACTATCAAACCATATGAGTCGTGCTAACCGCAGTCAGACCAGCAAAATCGGTATGATGCAGTTCAACCGATTCAACCTAGAACAAAAAGAAAACTCGAAAACGCATCCCGCGTGGCTGCGAGCTTGCACCTACCTTTCCTCATTTTTGCGGCCATTGCATTTCTTCCCCCAAGTCCCAACCTTTAAATCGCATTTCCAACAAAAAAAATTGCATTTCCCTTCCATAAAAAAAAATCTCATTTCCAAACTTTTTCTCAATCATTAGTCTCTCTAGTTTCCTTGCTTGTCAGCAACTCGGTGCAACACCTTCTCCTATTCTTATCTTCTTTCTAGTCATACAATGCATTGCTCTCATGGACCTGCACCCATCCAACTCAAATCTCCCTGCGTTGCAATTGGTAATATGTATTTTCTTCATTATCTTTGATTAAACCGATCAAGTTATTTTTTTAAAAAAAATCAAATAATAGAAGTATATCACTCCATCTTCCCTAAGATCTAACAAATTTCCCTAAAATGTAACGAATATTATTTGAAATCAAATCTAAATAGAAGTGCATTTTTTAGCCTTTTATGATTTATTTTCTCGTTAATCCATCAATTGAGCCATACCTCGCATCCATCAATTAAACAAGAGTGCATTTTTCGGCACATTATAATTTATAATGCATCACATAATTTACTTTTTTACTTCATTTTACTTTCATTTTTCTTGAAATCTAAACTAACTATTTCTACCATTGTTCTGTTGCAGATTTGCAGTGCAAGTGTGCACTACTCGGGCATACTGTAGTCACTAAATTGAAGCAAAAAATACTGTAAGAAATATTTATCTTCATTTTTTATTTTTAAAAATTTTAAACTAGATATTTATATTACTGAATTGGATTGTTGATGGACTGATTGATTGTATTATATTATTTCATTACATTGTTGCCGTTGATTTAATTGTGTATTTATGTTATTATTGTCGATTACATGATTTAATTACCGTAATTTATAAATTTGTACCTTGCATGAAATCATGAGAATGGTGGATTTGTGGATGGATAAATTCTTTTACAATTTCATAATTCTATTATTATGTAGTTTTATAATAGGCAATATTATATCTTAATGAAAGTAGATTGTTCAGCACATGAGTTGTTCTTACATAATTTTATTACTATTGTTATTATTATAAGTGATTTAACTGTTCAAGCGTTATTAATTTACTTTATTTCTTATTTTGTTAGATATGATTAGAAAAGTGCAAATCATAAATGCACAGAGATAAATACGTGGAATTCATGACTCAAGAGTCAAGAGCCAAAGTTTATCATATATTTCAAATTAGTTAGTAAAGTTAAATTTTTTCTAATTTAATGTGTCGATATTTTTGCTTAGTTAATGAATTTTGGAAATTTTTTTATAATTTTTTCCTCATGTTTTGTTATGATGATTAGTCTAATATATAGATTTAGGAATTATGAATATATAAACGTATCAATATAGAATTAATTAAAAATAGATAAATAATTAAATATTTATGATATCATAAATATGTCATGCCGACGTCATCGGTTCAAAGCGGTTCAATAACCAGTTAAGCCGGTTTGAACCAAACCAGTTACTTCACCGGTTTGATTGCCAGTTCGGTTCCGACAAAATTGCATGACACACGGCATCGCAGTGTATCAATGACATCCCAGCGTGTAAGACCACGTGGTTAAATTTTAAACCTAAGACTGTTGCAGCGCAACAGTGTAAACACAGTTGCAATCTACTTCTGGTTTTCTCCTAACGTTTCTTACTTTTTTGAGTAGTTGTACAGCGATTATTTTTCAAAAAGCTGGTTTTTTATGGCAATTCGAAAGAAGTACGCAGATTCTTTTGGTTTCCATTTTGATGGTGCGAGTTCTTTGATGGCAACTGCTGTGGTTGATCTAGTGTTTCCTTGGCAATCTGAATCAGCATCTTTCCTTTGTTGTAGCATGGTACATGAGTGCTTTTATAGCCCTAATAAGAATGTGTACTTGTGTGCATCGTAGTAGTAAACATGAGTGGGTGCGTGAGTTTACTCGGAATTGATTTTCCCCAAGAGCAAAAGCTCTTTGTAAGTACTTGTAACCAACGAAAAGGTAAAAAGGATGAGTTAATTTCAAAAATTGACGATAAGTCTTGCCTTTGTTTCCAAATATAATCATACATTTTTAAACTGATAAATATGATCTTATACGTTTACCATATTCCCAATGATATTTACAAATTTACTTGCATAGTTTACCTTCATTGTCTGGTTTTTTGACCACTTCTTTCACTAATAGAGTTGCCGAGAGTTTCGCACTGTTAGGACTCTTCGTCTAGCATCTGTGCCAGCCCATTACGGAGATATTATACATCATGCAATATTTACCCGATATTTCGAATCTGTAGTCACTGTCACTCCTATACCACCCTATTTTGAAAAGACAATATTAACCCTCCAAATTTTTTATAATTTAAACAATTGAACCCTAATACTACACTTGAATCATTTGATGTCATAAATTAACGATTTACTATAATCAACTAAGTCATATGGTCAAATCATTTCTTTTAGGAAATTTAGTTGGTGCCAAAATATTTACTCCGTATTTCGAATCTGTAGTCATTAACACTCCTAAACCACCCTATTTTGAAAAGACTATTAACTCTCCAAATTTTTTACGATTGAAATGATTGAGCCCTAATACTACACTTGAATCATTTGATGTCATAAATTAACGATTTGCTATAATCAAATAAGTCATATGGTCAAATCATTTCTTTTAGGAAATTTAACTGGTGCCAAATTGTCTTTTCAATAAGGTAAATGACCGTTATTTTGATAACATTGATATGCAAAAAATTTAGGATGAAATATTATAAATATAAGACAAATTTATGAAATATTATGTATATACAAAAAATTAAGAGCAAACGTTATGGTTATGAAAAGAATTTTTTTTTTCAATATATATATTTACAATCATCTCAATTTGTATTATATTTAAGTCCTAAGACATTCTTATAATTTTCTAAGAGAAATAACAAGCTTCTATCAATTAAGCTCCCACCAAAGGAGAGAAGCAAAACTCTCATGTAACAGGGGAGAAATAAATACCCATACACACATGTCGGGAATTAAACAACCTTCCTTACCAAAACAGGCCATGGGTGTTACCTCCCAAGTAGAGCCCGGGTAGCAAGAATTTTCCTTTTAAATTGTTATTTTTGTATGAACTAATGTAACCATAGACACGTGTAAATTATATGGTATAAGTGTAGGTACTCTTGATTAATTAATATTTCCTGCCCAATTAAGTAAGATTTCCTACTAAAAGAGAAATCAACATGCATAAAATCTTTTAAATAAAAAACATACAAAGAATCTAATTTAATAAGATGACTTCAGAGTTTCTAGGCACAACCTGGTAGAAGTGACTGCTAGCTCCCATGCCAACCACCTAAGGTCAAATCCTACGGGAGAAAGTCTCCCCTCCTCTCCCCTGTTTGTAATTAAAAAAAATTGAATTCAACTTTCTATTAAACATAATTTCTTATTAATTGAATACCACATATGAACGTCCATGTTGGCAGCTTAATTGCATGTGGTGTACAGTAATCCAATATGGCTAGGATTTATGGACAAGAGCAAAAATTATTTTTTTAAAAAATTTGTTGGGGGAGATTTCTATTCTAACCACAACGATTGTCCCTAATTTTAATATATCGATAATATTTTATAAGTTCTTCGATACTCATAATATTTTACATTAAATTTCAATTATACCTTATTATCGAAAAAAAAATTCACCAAGCAAGTGGTCCTAGACAAAGCCTCATGGCTTGGTCACACTGATTTGAACCTTATATAGGATAAATTTGTAGTAGGAGCTGATCACCCTTAGGAATAAGGTGGAAGTTTGATAACAGCTTGTTATCTTATTTGAGGATAGATAAGAGCTTGTTATTTATCTCTCTTATAAATGAACTTAATTATAATATTAGATATAATATTGTATAAATAGTAATTAAAATTTTCAGTTATACCTATGTTGTCAGAACAAATATTTTTTGCTATATTAAAAAGACGAAGTTGCCCTACAAATTTTCCTTAGGTAAAACTATTTATTCATAATATGATGCTTGAATCATTTGATGCCATAAATTAATAATTTATCAACATTAATTGAGTTACACTAGGGTTGACTATTTTAATTAAGAAATTTTGAAAGGGTAAAATAGTTTTTTCAATAGGATAGTTCATGATTTTTTTATTGGTATATTTTACATACATCACAACACATATTACATTGAAGTTCTGAGATATTCTTACAAATCTAGAGACACTAAGCTCCCCCCAAAGAATAAGGAAGGTATATTTTACATACATCACAACACATATTACACTGAAGTTCTGAGATATTCTTACAAATCTAGAGACACTCAGCTCCCCCCAAAGAATAAGGAAGATACAACTTCCAACAACTGAACATGAGACTACTGCTCCCACTAACAATTTTTTTCCCCTTCTAGCCGAAATCCCAAATGCGGGATTTGAACCCCACACCCCAGCATCTGCAACGCTCCACTAAGCTTGTTGTGACCAACCGAGCATGACTCGTTTGATAGTTCACGATTGTTTTGATAACACAGATACACGATAGAAATTTAGAGTAAAAGGGTATAAGTATAATAACAACTTTTAAAATGTTACAGGTATATCGAGAATTATGGACAAATATTCTATTCATAAAAAGAATTTTCTCTTTATTTTATAAATTTGTGAGCTCTACTTAAAATTTTCTTTCCATTGAATTTGACAGTTTTTTAAAATCAATTATTGATTTTAAAAAATAAAAATAAAAATTTAAAAATTATCAAATTTCAATAGGAATAATTTTAATAAGCACTTATACAGTTAAAAAATAAACAAGAAAATAAAAAAATAAACTTTCACGAATAAGCATGTGATTATAACTCTTAAGATATTTAGAGAGACGATAACAACTTAAACAAAGAGAATATATCCCAAGAAACAGGTGCCATCGGTTGTTAATTAATTAATTATTTCAAGAATATGGAATAATTTTATGATTTTTTACTTGAAATTAAATAAGTATCATTGTTGCAATCGAATCAAGATGGTCTAGAATTAATTCTGGGATATTTATTAGCCTATTATAATAATTTTCTATAATATTATATCTTTTTTTATCAGTTTTACTATATTATATTTCATTTTCAACTCATATATTACAATTAAGGCCAAAAGTCTTTTTTTTTTTTTTACATTTTTATCTAGCGTCGCTGGCAATTCGAGCTGGGCGCGGTTGGTTAATGCACAATTAATAGCACCCGTGTGAGATCAGAGGCGTGCTCTGTGCAAATGATCACATTTCGGCTCTCCATGTTCTTCGACAGGGAAATTCTATGGCTCATACTGTTGCGGATATGATTTCGGTTTCTCCTAGGAATCATCTGTTATGGTGGGGAAACCCCCCACATGATATTGTTGAGAAACTCTGTGCTGATAACTTTATTGCTATGTATTCTGTGGATTACTCTATCCCGACCCCTCTTTAATGGGGGTCGGTCGGGGTAGAGTTATTCATTTTCATCAAAAAAAAAAAAAAATAGCACCCGTGGAAGGATAGGCGGACTGAATGAGCCAAAACCCATGTGCCCCTCGGCCGCGTGCATTATCTTTCCACGCGTTTCCTCCTAATTTTTTTCCTGACTTTCTGAGTACGCACATACTTTCAGGACCTAATTCAGTGCACCCGGGTGCATTCAGCCTCAACGCACCCAGGTGCTACACCTATTTTTTTTATTTTTTTTTGAAAATTTTTTCATGAAGCTATTAATATAGGTTTATTTAACATATGTATCAATTTTTACTATTTTTGGAGATTTTTAGATTTTTTAAAATCAGTGGCATTTTTCGTAATTTTAAATTACCCCACAGGATCATTCTATTTCTGCACAGGATCATTTTTCTATTTTTGCACAGGATCATTCTATTTGGTGGGGTTCTCCCCCACAAGAAATTGTATCGAAAATCTATACAGACAATTTTTTGGCAAATAATGGCTTGGATTTCTCTCCTCCGAACCCTTTTCAAGTGGAAAGGGGGTCGGACTAGAGTAATTCTTCTATCAAAAAAAAAAAAAAATTGTTGATTTTTTAGACCATGCCTTTTATAATTGAGTTGTAGGTGTAGCATAACAATGTGTCATTTTATATAGTCCAGCAGTGTTAGGATTTTATACCTGGCCTATATATTAGTCTATTAGTGAGGTAACGTATATCTCGTCATATTTATTCATACGTGTATCTTGTAATATTTATTCAATATTTCGCATTTGCAGAATCCATCCTCAACTAGTCCAGTCCACCCTAGTTACTAATTCATCTTATTAAATCATTTAAAATCAGTTAAACTAGCGGTTGAATCGATTTGGGAACAGGCGAGTTAAACCAAGTCAATCACCGCAAATGCCTGATTCTTGAAGTCGTCGCCCCAACTCATCTTTCAAACTATTATAGCGACAACAAGCCCTCATTCTCTTCCTATTTTCCCTTTACGATTACGACCTCACCCACCAGCCGAACACCGAGTGGATCCCTATTTGCAAAAATTGTGGAAATTATTAGAATTGAAAATTGACGCTTTGCAAGTATTACACAACTGCAAATTGAAATTAGAAATCGATTAGACACCTATATGGAAATTGATGACTCCATTGGAAGAATCGTTGTAACTCTATTAAAATTGCTGACTAACTACAACTCTGCTGGAATCCTGCGACATCATTCTATCTTCCATTGGAGATGCAATGTGCTTATTCTAAATCCTATTTTGTCGAGCTAGAGACAATTTTTTTGAATTTTTTAATTTTTCCATAAAGTTCTCATTCTAAACATTTTTGTACATATGACAAATTTTATTATTTTTTCTTATGGGTATGTTTGGTAATGAATAAAGCTTTTAGGATGTGTTTGATAATAGTAAAAATTGTCAAGTTAAAACTTTTCAATCTAAAACTTTTCATTCTTCACAACTACCCTATTTTTTAATCTTTTTTTACATTTTTCCATACAACTACTTTACTTTTCAATCATTTCTACACAACTACTAATATAATTAATCTATTTATTTTAACTTTATTATATTTATTCTTCATCATTACCCCCTATCATATCACATCATTTGATAATTTCTACTCTCTATGATTTTTCATCAAAAATTCTATCCATTCTCAAACACATTAATGAAAACTTTTGGAGAGTAAAAGTTGTCAAACGATGTGATATGATAGAAGTAATAATAAGTAGTAAAGAAGATAAAGTTAAAATAAACATGTTAGTTATATAGAAATGATTGAAAAATAGGGCAGTTGTATAAGAAAATGTAAAAAAATTATTAAAACTTATGATAATTGTGAAAAGTGACAAGTTTTAGATTGAAAAATTTTAACTTGACTTTTTTTTATTAATTGCCCCATTAATTCAAAGTTTCAAATTGCCCAGTGACCCAGGGAGCACTGCCAGTCGTATTATCTTCTAAGCATTTTTTTTCTTTTCAATTTTTTTGACTTTTTGACTTCGCGTACGAGATTAGTCTTACTTTTCAACTTTCCAAAGAGTTAGTAGAAGAGGGGGGATTTCCGCATAATTCTTAATTTCGAATCATTTTAATATATTATTTTATACAATTACATTATTTTTCAATTATTTTTATCTATTTTTCTATACAATTATCCTCTATTTCTAATTATCATTCTTATCTTTTTCAAATTTTTTTCACAACTTACCAAACACTCCTTAAGTATGTCTGAAAGGTAATAAAATTTTTAGTGTAAAGATTTTTAAAATAATATAAAATAATGTGATATAGTACGGGTAATGATGAGAAAAAAATAAAATTCAAATAAATAGGAGCTAAACATAATATAAATTGAGATTGTTGGTTGTAAATATATACATCAAAAAGATATATATGTTGTATATTATCTTGCTATGTAATTTTCAATATTTATTTTATTTTGATTTTTTCATAAACATGTTTTCTTAAGCGTATTTAATTCATATACTAAGTTTTGTCGTTTTATCATACTTTTACATATATATTTTTTATTTTTAAAAATCGGGAGCCTATAAGTTATTTTTCACTCATTGAAACACGTGAGTTAAAAAATTAAAAATAAATACGTAAAAGTATTATAAAATGACAAATTTTAGTATATGAATTAAATACACTTAAGAAAACATGTTTACTAAGAAAAATAAAAGAAATTAAATATTATACAATAAGCTAATATTTAATATATCGTATATTATAATGACTCATATATTATATTTTACACGGTGCGATATTTTAATTCACGCCCTCTGCACCTACTAAACTGAGAGGCACTTAATTGCTTTCTGATGTGCATTGGGGGACGTGTAGGAAAGTGAAAGTTGTGAATAATATATAATTTGGTGGGAGTATAAAATAGAATATTTTAAAAATTATGTGATTGATATGAAATGATAGAGATAAAGTTGGAATAAATAGATTTGTTGGAAAATAATTGAATAAAAAATGATTGAAATATAAAAATAAAAATAAAAATAAAAATATAATAATTAAATGATTAACGAGGTACCTTTGAACACTACCATTTCCTTTCCATGTTTTCTACGGCCCATTACTAAACTTCCTCTTAAACGTGCCTGACAAACAGCAAGTGCTCACTGTTCTGACAGCGCAAGGGATAAAAATGGACGAAAATTGGGAGAGAAAAAATTGAACGGTATTGTTCTTGCGGATGCTCGGAGGAATTGGAGAAACTTGGGAGAGAAAAACCAGAGACGAAAAATTGCCTCGCAGCATTCTCGTGAGGGAGAGAAAACTTGAAGGCGACGAAAACCGACTCTCCTGTTTGCAAGCCGTCCAACAATTTCCATTTTTTTTGACACCCGTTATTCAGCTGCAACTCCAAATCCGTGGTAAAACAGCTCTGCTTTAAACTCTGAACCAGTAGCACTTAACTGTCAGCATGTTTGCAAAATTCAGCAATCACCGACCCACAAAATTCCAACAGCAAGATAGAGCAGGTAGAATCACAAATTGAAATGCAGCAGCTAAAGCCGGCTGGCCATAAAAGGCTAAAATCTTGACTGAATCTTAATTTAAGTCCAAACTTCAAAAATAGAATTAGGACTTAAGTTAATAAATAGGATTAGAGTTGAAGAGAATGAGTTGCACCCTTAGGCATATTGTAATGACAAAGGCCGGCTAAATATGTTTTTATGACTTTTCTTTTAAGGAAGTTATTTCCATGTTCATAATGTTTGCTCCTAATTTCTATGTCCATGACATTTGTAACATATCAAAAAATCCTTTTTATATATGTAGTATTTCTCCCTAAATTCTGATCATACTCATCAAATTAAAATAACACTTGTGTAATGTTTTAATTAAAATAATTCAACTCGAATATGATTTAATTTCAACAGATTTAAATATCATATTAGATACACCGTTCAAATCAGTTAGCATAATCGAGGCAATTTCCCGAAATCGCATATGGCGATCTTACTGCCCTCTTACGATGCTGCGGCTCCATGATCTGTAAACGGTTTCCGAACAAACACCCTTTGCCATCTCATGGAACACTGGCTTCTCGCTAACAAAAACTCCAGCATTGACTAGGCAAAGGTGTTCCTTCAATCACAGGACACCGCCCTATTAGGCTAAAAAAAAACTCGAAAAGATCAGAGCTCTTTCTGAGGACTCAGATTTACAATGTACCAGCTTGATTTCAAATTTCTGCAAGTAGTGAATCTTCGGATTTAGTGGTTGCCGACGATGAGGAGATGGAACAGCTGTTAGGTAGTGTAGCACGTGGTTTTTAGCACGCTCCGATGGGCCGGCGAATGAGCTTAAAAAATATAACTGTGGATCAAACAAGAAAGTAAATGTACATATGCCAGAGAGAAAAATAAATATGAGATGCAAGTTAGCGAGTTAGTTGGTTAGATATGATGCAAGTTAGATACGAAAATTAAACGTGCGAAATAAAAAATGTAAATGGTGTAGAAAAAGAGTTCAAGATCAGAAATGAACAAAATATAAAAGGTGTAGACATGAGGGTCAAAGAATGGAGATACAAGCGTTAAGGCTTTTAGATGATGCAAGTTCTTAGAGATTTTTAAATGATGCGAGTTAGTCAAACACAAACATGTATATCAATTAAGCCCAATTAGTAGTTAGTGTCATGCGTACAAATGCTGATAAAATTTGATATATTAATTTTTGGAGCCGCCACTAACTATATAACGGTAGTTAGTTCGTGTACAATAAGGCACTGAAATACAGAGATTCTCTGGGTGAACTCACAACTAGAAAAAAAATACAACTTTATTTTTCTAGTACATTGGTCCTAGGAGTACAGGAAATTAACATGTATATATATATATATAAAAGCTCAGGAGGGTGGAGGCGGAAAATTAATACCTAGGCTTTTTTTTTTTTTTTTTTGAGGCCCTAGTTCAATCTGATGGTGAGTAAAGGAATTTCATTTCCATTGCATAGGATAAGATTATATTTTTTTTGATGAAGAGGTAATTTTTTTTTATATATTCCTTTTTAGAAAAGACAATCAGTACCTGTTTTGTAAATTGTTTGAATAAGGTGAAAATTTTCTAAATTAACAGTTAAAAGAGAACGGTTTGGTTATTAACACATGCATTTTTAGTTTACAGAATATTGCAAAAAAAAAAAAAAGTCTAAAGAAGCAAGGCTGGACATTATATGATAAAAAAAAATTACCGAATAATATTACACCAAATGACGTGCTAGATGATCGGTTGTATTTTGATTTTTTTTCTTTTTTTTAAAAAAAAGGAATAAAGGAAAGATGATGCAAAGGACAGGCATGAGCTTAAAACAATAAAATGGGTGTCTAACACGATGGAGAAAAGGGTAGCTCTTATGGAAAAAAGTGGATGGGAGGAGAAATTGGGTCTGTTGGGCGTGTTTGAACATTTGGTCTTCAAATGGGGAAATGGGGTCCTTTTATAGCCTTTAAGTTTGACAATTTGCACATTGGTATTTTTCTTTTAATTTTTGCACAACTTCATTATTTCCTTTTTTGCAAAACTCTAACAAAAATAGACTTTTTGATAATTTTATGGGAGAATTTTGGAAACCACCAATGGGCCTCTTGTTTTGCTTGGCTAGTAAGTCAACTTTCTCCTAGCCATTGATTTTGTGCATTTTGTGTCTTTTATCCATGCCTTGATTGTCACCTATTTTTCCTTGATTTTGGATGGGGCCCACACTTGTTGATGTCCCTTAATCACTTTAACAGTTTAGATTTTCTCTTAGTGGGTTGGATCTAGTAGTTTTTAACCACAATTTGAAATGTTGCAAATGTACCTCCTTTCTTGGTCAAACCTATTTTGACCATAAAAAATCTCATAAAAATATTAATTATTTATTTAATCCAAATCACTCATCACGTCGACTCTGTTTCAATTAACTTAAAAAAATATTCTTCATTTTGTCTTGAATGCAAATTGCTCTTGATTAATCGTATGGGTTATTGGTCGTTTTTTCCGTAGTGGGCTTAAAGCATTTGAGGCCCATGGATTCTACTCAAATTTGGGCTTGCAAATATATGAGTTAAAAATTCAAATGTAAATTCACAAAAAACCTTAAATGGGTGTGCCAAATGGTAGTAAGCACATTTGAAAATTTAATTTTCACATTTAAGTGGGGTGTCAACAAGTAGTGTTCGGTCATGGAGTTGATCGAGCATGACTTTTTCCCTTTAAATGCTGCTGATGGGGAGATATAGTAGCCCCAGTGCGATTTCATCATCGCCAGCGGTTTGAACGGCTTCGATTTTCTGATTGATGGTTGTCAGAATTGGATCCCAAATGACATCCATGGCTGTGAAGAACAAAAGGTTACGGAGCACATTGCAAAAACGAAAATTTAAATGCAGCATGTAATAGTAGGGATATTTTTGCCGATTCGAAAGTGTCTAAAAATCATATTAACAGCAGCTGACATGGCCAAGGTGAAAAAAGGTTACCATGGTTGTGACAGCTATTAGTGTTAAATTACATGAGGGTTATTTATAATTTTTGAAATTATATGAGTACGCTTGTAATTATCGTCAAACTATGTAAATATATTTACATATTACCAACACAATTAAATATAACTTAGAAGTGAAATTCATATTTTTAGTTTAAAGCTGTAGGCTCACAAAAAAGTATAATTAAACAAGCCCTCAAAGATGTTATTGTGGCTAGAAATTATTTTAAATGGTTTATCGTTGGTTAGAATTTTTCGAATGATTTAATAAAAATTAGAATGATTCTAAAATATTGTTAAATGATTTATTGTTGTGCTAAGCACTTTACATTAATTTTTTATGAAAATTTTATGGGTTTTTTCAAATATATCCACCATGTTGACCTTAATATCAAAATATCTATGAAGTTTCACAATTTTCAAATATACTAATTACGTTTATGTCTAATATAAAAAATGCCCAATATGTTACAAATGTTAATAAATACTATTAATTTATATGGGAAATTACCAATATTCTCATCAAATTTGAGGTTGAAGTAGCTAGTTGCACAAGAACTCTAAATATGTAAAATCTTAATTTCATTCCCTTTCATTTCATTTCATATCTTATAATAATGGTATTTTGGGTATTTAGCAAAAAGATAACTAATATTTAAATAGAGATTCGTTAACTTACGTATTTGAGTTTAATAGAATGAGCATGTTTAGGATTAAATACAAAAATAGAAGATATATTTGGAATTTTTTTAAATATATTTTTGAAATTGGGGTCAATAGTAGTAGGTATTATTGATGGTTGCCAGAATTGGATCCCAAATGGCATCCGTGGCTGTGAAGAACAAAAGGTTATGGAGCACATTGTAAAAACGAAAATTTAAATGCTGCATGTAATAGTAGGGATATTTTTGCCGATTCCAAAGTGTCTAAAAATCATATTAACAGCAGCTGACGTGGTCATGGTGAAATAAGGGTTACCATGGTTGTGATAGCTATTAGTGTTAAATTACATAAGGGTTATTTATAATTTCTGAAATTATATGAGTACACTTGTAATTATCATCAAACTATGTAAATACATTTACATGTTGATTACCTGTCCAGTTAAATATAACTTAGAAGTCGAATTAATATTTATTTTAAAGTTGGATGCTTACAAAAGAAGTAAATAAAACAAGCCCTCAAATATGTTATTGGCTAGAAATTATTTTAAATTGTCTGTCGTTGGTTAGAATTTTTTTAGGTGATTTAATAAAAATTAGAATGATTTTAAAGTATCGTTAAATGATTTATTGTTGTGGTGAGTGTTTTATATTAATTTTTTAATGAAAATTTGATGGGTTTGTTCAAATATACGCACTACGTTGACCTTATATCAAAATATCCACTAAATTTCAAAATTTTCAAATATACTCACTAAGTTTACATTTTATATAAAAAGTGCTTAATACATTACAAATGTTAATAAACACTATCAGTTTATATGGGAAATTAATAATATTCTCATCAAATTTGAGGTTGAATTGAAAGATTAGAAAGTCGCTAGTTGCACAAGAGTTCTAAATATGTATAATGTTAATTTCATTCCCCTTTCATTTCATTTCATATCTTATAATAATGGTATTTTGGGTATTTAGCAAAAAGATAACTAATATTTAAACGAAGATTCATTAACTTACGTATTTGAGTTTAATATAATAAGCATTTTTAGGATTAAATACAAAAATAGTAGATATATTTGAAAATTTTTAAATATACTAAATATTTTTGAAATTAGAGTCAATTATAGTGGGTATATTTGGAAAAGCTCAAGTTTTATATTCGTTTTTGGATAATTTCAAAGTATATTATATCAAGTTACTGTTAATTAGAATTTTCTAGAATGATTCTTAAATCGTCTTTTCATGAAATTTGGCTGCAAAAGAATACTGGATATAAGAAATCACTTTTACAATTCACTACGTTATAGGATCGAAGCCAAGATAGCAAACCCCAGCTGCGAGAAATTAAATTCAAGTGATTGAGTACTTATTCAATTTGCTTGGCCAAAGCCCTGCCAACTTTGCTGACAAAATTAACACACTAACCTTTTGTTCAATCCATTTTTCAATGATTTCCTTATTTTTGTTAACTTCATGTTAATCGTAATTCTATGCTATATATAGTGCATCAACGTTAAATTCGTATTTCACATTCATCCCAAAAAATATTATGACATGGTAGATGCTGTATATATCGTGCATCAACGTTCAAAATTAGATGCAACTGCCCACATGGTACCGGAATACCTTACAACATTGCACAAAGTATGTAGAAGAGGGGGGAAGATACAGAAGGAATTCAGAGGAAGACGGTTGTCATATTATAAATTATAAATTAAATTCTCAAAGGCATGTAGGGATTACAGGGGAAGTCGTGACATGCTTTTTCTTCTACCAATCCTCTCCTTCACACTTTTGAAGCCAATTTCGGAGCTGCATTGATGGATTGATAGTGCTTAATTTTTTGAGGGTGGCAATGCATTTCAGACCTTCTGAAAGCATGTTTAATCTTTCGCAACATATATATAAATTTTCAAGCTTGCGGATGGCTCCTGGTTCCACCGCCCACTCCAGTTGAGGCAAGTCAGAAATGCTGAAGCATCTGAGCTGAGGAAAACCATGTGCAGATGAAGTCATCTTCTTTCCATTGAACGAATCACATGATATACAGAGGTTATGGAAGTTCTGCAACGTCTCCAACATCAGCATTGGATCCTTCTTGATTACGGAAAAGCTAAATAAAATCCTTTTTAAGGGTTGGTGGAAGTTCAGGCAGTCTCTCCAATCTTACACTCCAATACATTTCAGAAAGATGCAAATGATACTCCAGAGATCGAAGGAATAGGGCCTCTGTACGTTCAATGTCGCCCAGTCCCAGCGACTGGAGATCAACAAGCTTCCTAATGAAGCCTCCGATTCCTTTCATCTGTAAATTGATCGTCCGCCCTATCATCAAATTCCGAAGGCCACCTAATGAGATCAAGCTGCTCTCTTCTATCCAACTGCCACCACCTAAGAATAATGTGTGGAGATTTCTTAGTCTGTCCACTCTTGGTTGGCCTTCAAATGCGCAATTATAGGTATCCAAATGCTTCAACTGATGAAGTCTCCAAATTTCTTTGGATAGACAAGTATTGACAGTAAAAGAAGAGTCTCCAAATTGTAAATCTTTCCAATGGATGGTGGAAGAACTGATATCGGAGTACTTTTTTAGGTTCAAGTACTTGAGATGGGTGAGTTCTCCTAATAGGACGTAGTATTTTTTCAGGAACTTTTACATCCACTAACTCAAGTACCCTCAGCAGTTTGAGACACTTGAGATCAGGTAATTTTCACAGATACCTGTTGAAACAGAACAGGGAACGAATGTTTGTGGTAGATTTTTATAGTGAATCGGCTGTTTCATTGTGCATAGCTAACCAACGTGCTGTTGTGCCAGATGTACAATTGCTCACTTCATTGTAGATTTCATGAAAATTGTGCTTGCTACCTTCTGAAATGACAAAACCAAGAAGCAAGTCATGCACGTGGCAAGTTTCTGCTGAGCCATCCCATTCTCTTTCAGCAACTCGAATCAAGCTCCTGCCAATCAGCTCCACCAAGTACTCTTCTGCCAAGTCTTCTTTTCCTCGCCCTTCAAACGGCTGTATGAAGCCCTCTGCAATCCATAGCATCTTTAATCTGTCCACACGAATTTCATAATCTTCTGGGAAGAGGCCCAAATAGAGGAAACAAGGCTTCAAGTAATGTGGTAAATCAAAATAGCTCAAGGCTAATATGTCTTCGCACTGCACTGATTCTCCAGATAGCTCGAATTTTAGGCTACCTAAGACAGTCACCCACACCCTCTGCTTTGGCTCCTCTTTCGCAGCTAGGATACCGCCAACTATTGAGATGGCCAAAGGCAAGCCATGGCATTTGGCCACAATTAGTTTCCCAATATCCACGAGCTCCGAAGAAGAAGAAGAGCAAGGTATCTCAGCACTCATCTCCAGTGGGAGTGCCTTCTTTAGAAACAGCTTCCGGCTATCATTTGGATCCAGAAGAGGCAGGTGATGGGGGGGATTTGCTGGATCAGAATCAGCGTCTAATGCGACGTGCTTATTGCGAGTTGTGAGGATGATTCTGCTTCCATTTTTGGCATCTGGAAATGCTGCTTTAGCTGATCTGATGAATCAGTGTCCCACATATCATCTAGAACAATAAGTATCACACCTCTATCCAACTTTCTATTACATTTGGTTCGACTTGTTCTTAAATTATTTCCTTATTTTTGTTAAATTCAGAAATTAAAGTGGTGTAAAAAGTGAAATCCGGAAAAAAAAAAAAAAAAAAAAAGAAAGGGGTTTGGAGTTCTTAAATAGCAATATGCTTTCCCTCGCATAGAGTTCTTATAAAAAGTGGCTTTTTGGGTTCTGTAACATATCCAAACCATTTATTACCCATTATTTTCATATTAAAATCCCTATATGATAAATTAAATATATTACAGATGTTTATAATTAGTTATAATAAACATCCAAGAATGAAATTTAAACCGCAAAATGTATACATACTGCTTTTTAATATTAATTACTTATTATAAAAATCAAATCCATACATTATTTTCAATACAATAAAATATACTCATGTCTAAAAATTAAGATAATAGAATCTTCAATGTAAATCAAAAATTAAATATTTTAATAAATTTAATTCTTTTAACTCACATGAATAATTGAAGTTTTATTTCATGGTGTCAAATTTTAAGTAAAATGCAATTAATAGTTTGGATATAAAAATATATTAATTGTGTGTTTTAGAAGTGATAAACTTTTAATGTAAATTTTTTATTTAAAATTTTTTGAGATTAGAGAAAATGATATGATAAGGTATGGGTAATGATAATTAGTAAAGAAAATAAAACTAAAATAGATAGGACATATGTATGGGTATTTGTATACAAATATTTAAAAATAAGGTAGTTATATAGGGATAAGTGAAGAGTAGGGTACTTAATTATGAAGCCTAAAAAATTTTAGTTTAACAACTTTTTTAGGTTAACAAAACATTTCAAACTAAAATTATTACGTAAAACTTTTCACTCTCTACATTAATTCTACTTTTTAACCATTTTATTACATTTTTATGTAAATATCATATTTTTCAATTTTTTATAATTTTTATATAACTACCCTATTTTTCTATCATTATCTTTTATCATATTATATTATTTTTCTAATTTCAAAAACTTGTGTGTTAAAAAATTTTCTTCTAAAAGTTTATCACTTTTCAAACACACCTTAAAGTGCGATTTACATTCCATAAAATATGTCAATATTAAATTTTTTAATTTTAAATAAATATATTGATAGAATTATATTTTCATAAATCCTAAATCCCAACTTGGGTTGTGAATTAAATAACTCGTTGTTTTCAACGGTAACCTCTAGATATATGATTGAAAAGGATCCAAAGTAAAGTAAAGCTCTTGAAAATTGACATATTCAATGGTGTATTTATGCCACATAAGAGCCCTTGCTTTTAATAAGATTTGATATGGTGATGTATTTTATTATTAGAACAAATACGTTAATTCATCTATGAAGTATCGACAGCTACTGATAATCATATAAAATATTAATTTCATACAAAAGATCTGTTAATATCTAACAAAAATCATCACCCATCAAGGTAAAAGGAAAGAAGAGGAGGAAAAAAGAAAATATTTAGAATATGACACATTTTCACGGAGCTACAGGGCTGAAATTCTTACAATCCACCAGCGGCTTCTGCAGGCTGAAGAAGAAACTCCGGGGGCATCTCCAGAGGCAGTTATCCACAAGGCTCACATTGGCGGATCCGAGCTTCATGCCTAGCATCGGGCCCGTAATTGGCCCAAACAAGTAGTTCCCGAAAGCAGCAGCCGCTGGAACGCCTCCACCCCTTCCCTTGGAAAAGCTACCTTCACCGCATACTGCACCGGAATCATCCCCGTAAACCGGTTGTCTTCTAGCGATAGAGCCGACAGCGCCGACATCATCCCTAGGAATTCCGATAGCGTCCCCCAGTGCGTTGTAGCTCAGATCCAAAGAGATGAGCCGGCTCCCGGCGTGGAATCCGCCGGCTCTTCAATCCACGTCCATACATGCGAGAAGGACTGAAGCCCGCCATGAAAACCTGTGCGGGGGAAACGCGGATCTACAAATCTAGAAGCAAGGGAGCGAGAAAGAAAATGGCCGATGTATTGCTTCCGTTTCTGTCATGTAGATTCGTTCATTTTTTTATATGGGTGTGTTTGGCAACAACAAAAAGTTGTCAATTTAAAACTTTTCAATTTAAAACTTTTCAATTTAAAACTTTTCACTCTCCACAACTACCCTATTTTTTAATTATTTCTTCACATTTTACTAAACAACTACCCTACTTTTCAATCATTTCTACACAACTACCAACACAACAAACCTATCTATTTCAACTTTATCCTATTTATTCTTCATTATTACTCATATCATATCACATCATTTGACAACTTTTCATCTCTACAACTTTTCATCAAAAGTTTTCTTCATTCCCAAACACACCCTATATATAAAACCATCGGACCGAACTAATCCAGTTCGACCGCATATTCCAGTTTGACCGCCCGTTCGCCCCTTCAACGGTTTTATATAAATGAACCAAACCGGGGATTATTGAACTGGAAACTGGACCGGTTCCCGTCCGAACCGGCCAATCTGGTCTGGTTCTTATAGCACTAATATAAATCTAAGCATTTTTATAATTTATACATGAATCTATATATAAACAAATATAGTCCATACACATACTTGATTTGGATAAAACTTAAGTTTACTAAACAAACAAGTAATACTAAATACAACGAATAAATTGAGTTTTATATTAATCATTAATATCTTAAAACTTGAAAGGATTATATGAGACCGCTTTTGTATAAGCGATCACTTATTTATTAATAACTTTTGTTTTATCTGGCGATAATACATTATGCCTAGGGGTGCAACTTGGGTTCATGAAATTTGGATTTACCTCAACCTTAACTCTAACCCTATTTATAAAACATTAACCCTAACCCTAATTTCAACCCTATGTGTAAAACCTAAACTCTAATCCTATTTTTGAAAATCGAGTTCGGTTTGGGTTTCGGGTTGGAATTTAGGTTAATAAATTCACATTTTATTTAAGAGTGATAAGTTTAAAATTTTATATGAACTTATAATAATAACAAATCGTATAAGTAAATATAATAATATATAGTCAAACCACATTTTTTTTTAAAATATAACAATATAAAGAAGATGAGTGATCCTTTTCGCCTGAGCTAAGCAAATGCCCCGCTCAGCCCATTTCAAAAATCTCATTTACAACAAATTTTTTTCTTTATACACTTATTTATCTAAGTATATTTAATATATAAACCAAGTTTCACTATTTTTGGATATGTTTATATTTTTTTGAGATTTTTAAACATATATATATTTAAAATACCCTTATCTTTAAAATTGTTTAAAAATATTTACACATATCCAAAAATGGTAAAACTTGATTTATACATTAAATACACTTACATTATCTGTACAGATTTTTTCGATTATAGCTTGTGGTGGATTGCCTATCCGAAAAAGATAAAGAGATAAAATCTGTTAAAGAATGTACAACCGCATTTCCTTGCCTTAACACATGATGAATTCAAATGTTGCTGGTAGAAAAGAGAATAAATTTGATCTCTCCAGTCACATTTCCATCCGAGGAGAGGATGGGTCAATTATTCAACAAAAAATTGAAGAGAAGAAGTGAATCAAAATCCGGTTTTGAACATGTCTCAATTTTAGCTGGAGTGCCCATTTAGCTCTCAAAGAAAAGTAGTAGTCTGAAAATCAAAAAATAAAATTGCATGTATATGGCGCGCTAAATAATTTGAAAATCGTCTGTTTGAAATGACAACTTCCAACCCTTCCCTCAGCTATGAAAATTTTTACCGATTTTTACAAATTTTCCAAAATGCCAAACAGCCCCTATCTCCAGCAGGAATCCTCGACAGTCAAACCCACAAGTACTGAGTACCGTATGACATTAATTATAAAATCAATGTTGCACTGACTTTCGCTTTATTTATTTCTTATTATTTTTCTGGAAGCTTTTTTGATCCGCCGTACATTTACTGGTCGAATTCACATGGGCTTGAATGATGGCTTCAACTGTGCCATCGCTTGCGTAAGGGTTTCATAACGGCCTAGACAAGCTTTGTCGGTGTTCATTTGATTTGAAATTTTTAAATGGCTCGGGTTGAGTCATCTATGATGGATTTTCACAGCAGCATACTTTGTTAATTTTTTTTTTTTCTATTTGTGAGCTTTAGCGGCTTTCATAATTGGCTCATGGTTAATCAGTCCTTTTCTTTTTTTTACTGTTGAAAAGTGGACATGAGACTATCAATAACCAGATTTGTCTTCAGTCATTAAAGCACCACAAAGCATCAAGATATTTAGCAGTGAAAAAATTTGATCAGTTGATGTCACACCTTAGCCTCTATGGAGACCAGTGGTATAAAGACTTATTTTGCAGCAGGCCGTAGGCCCACTACTCAGGTATTGTTTATTTTTTCCCACCTTTATTTAGTATTTTAGGTCTACAACTGCTGACACTTGAAGCTGTAATCAAGGTTTTCGTTAGTTCTTAAAACCACATCTTTTACTAATTAAGCTGCAATGGGTTTGCTGCATAGGCTGGGTGATAAGTACTCACACTCTAGAATTCTATAGATGGCTAGGGTATGACATAAAAAGGCGCCTCTTGATTGATGAAAGCCATACTCTAAAGGACCAACAAAAGACTTAGCCACGGGTTTGTGCTAACAACTACAAACGCGAGATGCTGAAAAAAAGTAGCAAGGTGAACAATATTTGAGTAATGGGCCTCCTGCATGGGCTGGATGATAAGTGTGCACACCACTGAGACTTCACAGAGGGTCAGATTGTGGCAGTGGAACTGCTTTAAGGCTGTTTTTTTTTATATAAAAGTTAAGGACTCATCATCTGACTTATTAAGGTTGTTACAATAAAAACAACTTTCTTACGTTCTGAATGTGATGTCTAACTGTGCATATTCTAAGCTAAACATGCAGATGGTACCAGACATAGCATATTTTGACAATTGTTCTGGATGTTGGATGTAGCAAGTTTTGGTGCATTATTGCTCTCACGGAATGCAGTACCTCTATCTACAGCCCCAAATGTTGTTCCCACAATGGTAGCTGCTTTACCAACAAGACGTTTAGTGTATCTAAGTCAAGCATTTGACATGATTCATTGTTCGCTGTGTTGAGTTAATTGGACCTATGATGGTAACTTCTTTTATTCTATCATTTTCTAGATAGGTGAAAATATTTAAATTCATCATTCTTTCTTGCACTAAAAAGGTAGTTCTCATGATAAAAAAAATATTCATATTAATTTCATTACGCATGGTTGTTAGATGTATATAGTTATGGGCGGAAGGCTTATGTCTTTGTTGTACTAATCTTATCTTTCTTTTCTTTTCTTTTTTTTAAATTTTCATTTTATTCCTTTTTGTTGATGAAGAAAGAATTTTACTTTTTGATAGGGGTAGGAATTAGGGCAGTTCCACCCTTGACCCAACCCGTTTTTGACCGGGTAGAACTAGTGTGTTTTTTACTCAGTATAGGGTTATATCAGAAATTTTAACCCGAATTCAAAAATAAGGTTGAGGTGGGTCCACCATGTCCCAATCCTGCACACATATATTAATTTATTAAAAATTATAAGCTTATATTTAAATTTTATTTTTATTTTCTTTCAAAATTATCACTTTTTTATAACTAACTAAATCAATAGTTGAAGAATCAATGTATTTAAAAAACATATAAGAATCAATAAGAAAAATTTGCATATCTATAACTCTTACGAATAATTGTATATGAACCTGTTTTAATAAATTTGTACTTATTTTTTTCATATTTGGTTTTATTAATGATGCGTTTTTAATAATTAGTGACATGTTGAAGCATATAATATTTAAATTTAGTATAGATGTATCTTTATGTTTGACAAATATATAAATTTTTAAAATCATCTTATTTGTCCCATATTTTTTACTCGACCCACTATCTTGAAATCGGCCTGATACCAATCTGAAGTTTATCTTAGGACCTATTAAAAAAAGTGAAGGTAAAACCAACCCAACCCAGGACCCAGTATAAAAATAAGATCGAACTCAATTTTTAACAAGTAGGGTCAGGGTTAAGTAAATCCTGAACTAGTGCGTCCTACCCCGATTTCTACCTCTACTCCTTGACGTCAACTGGTCACTTACAACAAGAGGGTAATTTGCTTAGGCAACTCAACCAATTTATAAAGGTGAAGAGTGCTAACAAAAAGCATAATCATAATGAATGCTTAGAAGTTGCTTTTATTATTCATTTGTATCGACCAATGAATGTTACAAGTGTGAGTAAGTGTGTAGTCGAAGGTATATGGGTTTGAGGGTGGGCATTTGCCCCCTTAAATTCTGAAAATCAATATTACCTTTAAAGTTTCGAGAAATATTTTAATAAATTTGTACTATATTTTTTCGTATTTGGTTTAATTAATGATTTATTTTTTAATAATTAGTAAAATATTGAAGTATAAAAAATTTAAATTTAGTATAAATGTATCTTTATGTTTGATGGATATACATATAAATTTTTAAAATCATCTTATTTGTCCTATATTTTTTACTTGACGCACTATCTTGAAATTGGTCTGATATCAACATAAAATTTATCTTAGGACCTATTAAAAAAAAGTGAAGGTAAAACTAACCTGACCCACAACCAGTATAAAAATAAGATCAAATTCGAGTTTTAACAAGTAGAGTTAGGGTTAGGCAAATCCTAACCTAGTACGGCCTACCCCGATTACCACCCCTACTTCTTGGTGTCAACCAGCCTCTTACAGCAAGAGAGTAAGTTGCTTAGGCAGCTCAACCAATTTATAAAGGTGAAGAGTGCAAACAAAAAGCATAGTCATAATGAATGCTCAAGAGTTGCTTTTATTATTATTTTTGTATCCACCAACAAGGGTTGCAAGTGTGAGTAAGTGCAAAGTCGGAGGTGTATGGGTTTGATGATGGGCGTTTGCCCCCTTGAATTCTGAAAATTAGTATTAATCTTTAAAGTTTCAAGAAAAATTTTAAATTTGGTTAATTTAGTTTAGAAATAAAAATTACCCACCCCTGACAGCCTCCCTTAACCACCCGCCCCGCCGCCACCCCCCCCACACCAAAAAATAAGTCTTAGATACGCCCAGCTGAATGAGTTTAGGAGGTCTATTATCCTGTATTGATGATAATTCTCTGTACCTTTTTTAAAATTAACCATGGTTTTACCCATGGGAGCTAGCTCATCTCTCCCTTTGCTCTGTGTCTCTCCTAACGATGGTAGATTACAACAGATTCTCACAATTTTTTGGTTTGTTTTTATCTTCTTCTACACATGACACGAAAGAGTATTAAGCCCACACCAGTCATTGAATGTTCTTTATGTCCCAACTACTATCTGACTGCTGCAGCATTTGGGTACATCTTTAATTAAGAGAATGGAAGGCACATATTCAGTTGGTTGAAATAATGCTTATGTTGGAAAGTCATCGCCCGCATGCTGCCCAAAAAATGTATAATTGTAATAACCATAAAATTTAAAAATCAATTACTACAGATGCAAATATTTTACTTTTGAATTGACGAATAGAAGTAATTTAAAAAAAAAATACACAAGGAATTCGGAAAGGAAAAGCTATCCCATTCCGAACTATCTCTAGCGTAGATAAGTTGTGATACCTTGTTTCTCGTACCAATTCTCTTCCTTAGCTTTTTGAACCCAATTTTTGAGTTCCATGGATGGATTGATAAAGTCAAATTCTTTGAGGGTGCTGATGCATTGTAGGCCTTCCGGAAGCTTGTTTAAGTTTTGACAGTGATCTATCACAAGCGTTTCAAGCTTTGGCATAGCTCCTTGTTCCACTGCTAATACCTCCAGTTGATCCAAGTAACCAATGTCGAGATATTTGAGCTGAGGAAACCCGTTAGCAGATGAAATCATCTTCTTTCCGGTGTACGCATTAAAACCCAAAAGGAGGAAGCCAAGGTTGGTCAACGACTCTAACGTTGGCATTGGATCATCATTGAGTTGAGATCCGCGTAACCAAACCGTGGTGAGCGTTGGTGGAAGTTGAGATAGTCTTTCCAACCTTACAGCCCTCAATTTTAGTACAGAAAGATACGAATGATGGTTGAGGGTTAAGCTGACGGGGTGATTATTAATCATTCCACTATTCCTATTCATAAGATTAACTTCAATTGATCGGAGATTAACAAGTTTGTTAATCAAGCTCCCTAGTCGTTCCATCCACTGTGGCCTGATTTTATCGGAGCCTGGCCTCTCTATCCTCAAATTCCTTAGGCCGCCTAATGAACTATCGACTCTCTCTTCTTCTATCCAACTGCCCATTCTTAACTTCAATGTATGAAGATTTTTTAGGTTGCATACTCGTGGTTCACCGTCAAAGTAGCAGTATGAGGCATCTAGATGCCTTAACCGGTGGAGTCTCCAAATTTCTTTCGGCAGGCGTACACTTTCGGGTAAAAACCTTAAAATAAGTGTTTCCAAATTGTAGAGGTCACCAATGGATGGAGGAAGAAAAACTCGCATGGGAACAGCAGCTCCTAGGGATAAATACCTTAGATGTGTGAGTTCTTTAAATGGGAAATGCTCAATACTTTCAGAGTACCGCGTGTAGAACTCTAGCACCCTCAGCAGCTTAAGACCCTTGGAGATATCAGGTAAGCTTACCACATCCACCCCGACACACAACAAGGAACGGATGTTTGGGATGTTGTTGTTTCTTAAAACATCATTTACATGGTGAATAGCCAAGCAACGTGCTTCTGTTATTCTAGATGTTGTAGAAGTGTTTACTTTTTCACTATAGACGGCAAGGAAATTATACTTCGTACCTTCTGAAATGGCAAAAGCATGGAGTAGGTCATGAATGCGGCAACTTATTATTGATCCATCCAGTTTAGACGTTTTAGCAACTTGAACTAAGCTTCGGTTAATCAGCTCCGCCAAGTAATCGTCTGCCAAGTCTCCTGTTTCCCGTCCTTTCTTGGGTTGTATAAATCCCTCTGCAATCCAAAGCATTTTCAAATGACCCGGGAAGATTCTCCAATCCTCGGGGTAGAGGCCCAAGCAGAGGAAACAAGGCTTCAAGTGATATGGCAAATCATAATAGCTCAAGGCTATAATGTCTTCACAATGCCCCAACTCTCCCGACAGCCCATCTGTCAAACTGACCAAGACATTCTTCCAATCCTGCACCTTTGTCTCACCCTTTGCGGCGACCTTTGCTGCGAGGAGACCACCCACAACCGAGATAGCTAAAGGCAAGCCTCCGCATTTTTTCACAATTTGTTCCCCAATATCCATAAGCTTTGGTTTAGAAGAAGAAGAAGAGCAGAGTATCTTAGTGCTCGTCTCCTCCCATGGGAACGCCTTCTTTAGAAACAGCTTCCAGCTGTCTTCTGTATTCAAACTAGGCAGGTGGAAGGGAAGATTTGCTGGATCGGGATCGGCATGTCTCGCCACTTCCTCATTGCGAGTCGTGAGAATGATTCTGCTTCCATTTTTTGCGTCTGGAAATGCTGCTTTTAGTTGAACCCACGCATCAGTATCCCACATATCATCGAGGACAATGAGATATCTCTTCTCCTGCAGGAACTCCGACAACCTCTCCTGCAAATCTTTCTCAGACAAGAATTCAGAATTTTGTTTCGACAAGCA
>JAXCLR010000081.1:57536440-57552537 GCA_035584095.1 Annona squamosa
ATATTTAAATAATAAGCCATCTAAAATATTGCATGATATTTAAAAAATTAAATAAATAAAACTAAAATCACAATAACATATACACATAACACATCTAGTCCTTTCTAAATTTTTCTAAGTCATATGAAGTGTAGGCCACAATGCAGACATTTTTTTGCAACGCATGCTCATGGATTCTAGCCCACGTGAAGACTTTTTTATTACATCTTGACAAAATGAAATTATATAAAAAATGCAAAGCTTCAGCTTTCAATTCAAATCACGCACACTACTAGCATTTAATTAAAATCCACACACATGCACGCTCATACGGCGAACTGGTACCTCGGATTTGAATGGGTCTGGATTTTTTTTCCCTGGATGATGTTGTCGACGCCATCTTCTTCTATGGTCGAATCCGGTGATGAGGATGACGCAGAGGCAGAGCTGGTGGACGAGGCAGAGCTGGTGCAGGCGATTCGGACAAAAGGACAGGCGATGAGGAGATGATTCTCGCCGACGAAAAATATGAGGAAAGGGGCTGTCGGCGATGGGTTCTAGAAAACCTACGGTCTGTAAGAGAGGGGCCAAGCGAGCGGGAGTTGATGGGAGGGCGGGACGGGAGAAATGGGTTTGCGCCGCTGGAGAGATGGACCTTGCCGGACGTTTATTCTCACCGGCTGAACGATGGGGAAAGGCCGGTGAGCGGAAGAGACGACAGAGATAGGTGAGCTAGAAAAGTTGGGAACAGGGACAAGCGAGCAGGACGGGGATTGGGCCCCGTGCGATAGTTTTTTATTTTTTAAAACCTGCGAACCGAACCGCGGTTCAACCGCCTGGTTCAAACGGTTCGCGCGATTTTCTTAAAAACCCAAGAATCGGCGCCAAACCGAACCCCTGAGCTGGCGGTTCGCGGTTTGACTGGTCGGACCGGCCGGTCCGGTCCAGTTTTCAAAACACTGAATGTATCAGTGATATCCCACCCTGTATGATGACATGGTCAAAATTTAAACCTGGGACTGTTGCAGCGAACAGTATAAACATTGTTATAATCTACTTCCTGTTGGAAATTATGTGATGCGGAAGCGTACCTGAATCCATGTGTATGTAGATTCCACCTGTAGACTGAGTAGAGTACAAGATCTTCTTCCTCAACACTTCTTTCTGTAATACGAGCGGTAGATTGAAAGTACTTGTGATGTAAACGTATGAGAGAGGGACCTAGACTCCTCTATTTATAGAGCCCTTCCTATCATGACTCTTAATAGAAATGTAGTTTCACTTGGACTCGGATTGCGTACGTATCTAAGATACGCTGGGCTATTTTTGAATCCAAAGACTTCTTATTTAATTAGAACACCTTATAGGAGTTTAATTTTAACACTTCCTTCTCATTTTCTCCTAACATTTTTTGCTTTTTTGAGTATGCATACAACGATTATTTTTCAAAAAGCTGGTTTTTTATGGCCATTCGAAAGAAGGAAGTAAGGAAATTCTTTGATTTCCGTTTTGGTGGTGCGAGTTCTTCAATGGCAACTGCTGTGGTTGATCTAGTGTTTCCTTGGCAATTTGAATCAACATCTTTCCTTTGTCGTAGCATGGTAAATGAGTGGTTTTATAGCCTTTATATAAGAATGTGTACTTTTGTGCAACGTAGTAGTAAACATAAGTGGGTGCGTGAGTTTACTTGGGATTGATTTTCCACGGGAGCAAAAGCACTTTGTAAGAACTTGTAATCAACAAAAAGGAAAAAAGAATGAGTTAATTTCAAAAATTGAAGATAATATTAGAATTATACTCCTATAAGATGTCCTAATTAAATAAAAAGTCTTTGGATTTAAAGATAGCCCAGCGTATCTTAGATATGTACGCAATCCGAGTCCAGGTTGAACTACACTTCTATTAAGAGTCATGATGGGAAGGGCTCTATAAATAGAGGAGTCTCGGTCCCTCTCTCACAAGTTTACATCACAAGTGGTTTCCATCTACCGCTAGTATTATAGGGAGAAATGTTGAGGAAGAAGACCTCGTACTCTACTCGGTCTATAGGTGGAATCTACACATATATGGATTCAGGTACGCTTCCGCATCATATGATTTTCAACATGTGGTATCAGAGCACATGTTTCAATTTTAGGTATAATAGATTCCGCTCATAATATTTAATGATGCTTGAAATATTCATTATTGCATTAGAATATTTATATGACTATTTCTTTTGGATGTATGAATTTGAAATATGTACGAATGCATTATGTCATAATTTTATGATGGATTCAAACCCATTATGCGACCCATTATGCCATTAATTATTTTTTTTTCGGATATGCACACATGCTGTCATAATGAGTTATATGCAATTGATAACATGTTCATAAAAAAAATCCATTTTGCCTAATATGAATTTAATTCTGTTAATTAAAGACATGAAATATGTTGTTAAAGATTTAGCAGTATGATGCTTGGGAATATGGATTCTATTAATTAATAAATTAAAAAAAGGAATGGCCCGCTGCCGTCTTCATCGAACCTCTGATGGTCGGAAACCCATCAGAACAGCGCCATTGTTAACGCTGGAACCTAGCAGCGTTTGCTGCCGCCTACTGAAACCCGCTGCTGCCACTGTTCGCCGCTGCCGGAGAAGACGATGGCAGTGCTGGACGAGAATCGCGGCTGTTGCGATTTGCTGGCTGACACAACTAGAGGTGTAAATAGGGTCGGGTTCAACCTGAGCCCACATCAGCCCGAATCGATTTATATCATGGTTAGGTTGATGTTTTGGAAAATCTGGTTCAATCCGACCCGATTTTAAAAATCGGTTTGAGCCGGGTTGGGGGGTCGGTCAACCCAACTTGACTCGATTTTTGCATATGCATTTTTCTTACTAATAAAAAATTTTTGGATGCTAATAAAAGTTACCAAAAAATGTATCCTCTTGTAGTGTTTGCTTGCTAATATTGATTTTTTAAAATTCCTACCTTGTATCCTATACTCTCATTTTTGCAAATTATATTCCATTGAGCAAGGAAAAAATGTATGGTAATTATGTGTTAAAAATCAGAAATAAGTTTTTAGGAACGAAAGATTTCATTTTATTTGCTTTCCATTCGAACCCCTTATTGTTTTTATAATTATCATTTCTTTTATTATTTTAGAAATTTATGCGAACAAAAGCTTAACTAGCATTGATAATATGTGTAATTTATTAGCTCGATTTCTAACCCGAACCGAACCGATTTGAGGTGGGTTGAAATAGGGTTGGGTTAATGTGTGAAAAATAGGGTTGAAAGTAAGGTTGAGTTAGGATTTTACAAGGTGGGTTAGGGTTGTATTTGTCCCAAATCGAGTCAACCCAACCCGATTTACACCCCTAGACACAACGATAGACTGGAGCCAAAGAAGCTGGAAGCTGCTGCTGAGCGTTGCCGAAGCTAGAGAAGACGGCAGCGAGCAGTGGATGGCGGCTTGCGGCAAGTAATGGACAGTGGAGAGCAGCAGGCGGTGACTAGTTGGACGGGACACGAGATTTGCTCGGACGGCCAACAGGCAGGGATATTGGGCGGCCGGCGTGCGGTTGAGGACGACCGGAGAAGACAGCGGCGTCCGGCATGGCGGCGTCATGCAGCAAGCGCCGGCGATAGCAGCGGCAGGCGACGGTTTTGGCATGCTGTGCAGTGAGTTTTTCAGCGGCGGCTAGCAAGAGAACGGCTAGGGTTTGTTTAGGGAAGAAAAAGAATTTTTCATAAAAGGCCCCGGACAAAATTTGCAAATAAACCCTAACTATTGAAATTTGAAAATAAACCCCCAACTATATATATATTTTTATAACTGGATTTTCTTCCTTGTTAAGCTGGGTCTGGGCCTTCTTCAAGTCTACCCACTAAGCCCAGCCCATATCCTGAGCCCATTTTAGCTCAAATTATTTAGGCCTAAACACAAATCCAAAAGCTCATAAATGACACGTGGTATGTTTATGACCGTCCAAATGAAAGTTAACATAAATTTTGATCATCTTATCCAAATTGGACAATCTAATAGTGTTTTTCTATATTTTTGGACATTTTGGATCTAATGGAGGGGTCTGATTAAGCTAAATAGGTCAATAAATCTGATTTTTTTAATATTTACAAATACATGCAAATTTTGAATTATATGTGCAATTAATTCATGTGATTAGTATATAAATGTCTAATTAGCAATTTATTTATGATTTATTGCTTTTTATTTAAGATTCAGCATGCAATATATATGAATAATTATATAAGTTATGATTATTAAATTTTATAGTGAGATTATATTCCATGGTATGACTGGAGGTTGGTGTCTAGGCAAGAGGTATTGAAGAGGATCACGTGGTTATTTAATTAGATCACTGCTATGCAAGAGGAGCCTCCCATGCCCCACCTCACTTACCTGGCTGACCAAAAGAAATAATATGAAATTTAATCGCACATAATGAATTTAATAATCATTGTTATTGAATTATTTATATATATATATATTATACTCTGTAATTTACATTAATAATTTTAATCATGTATTTCTAGTTGCCCCAATGGGTCTAAAATATATTTTTAAGATTATTAAATAATGGAGAGAATATTATTATCTAATTTTCTCATAATGGAAATAGTAATTAATTATCATTATTCAATTTATGTTTAATAAATATTGTTCTTCTTTATGTCTTTTGTTGCCCTGAAGGGTCTAAGATGTTTAGTTAATCAAATTTATTAAACAAAGAGAGAATAATATGAATTTTTCTCTCATTATAGAAATTGCATTATTAGAGAATATTATATTATAGTTCTACCCAAAGGTAGCTATAATTTAATATTTATCAATAATTAACTAGAACTGCATAAATGTGAGAAATTTTCTACCCGAAAGTGGGGATTTCTTGACTTTGTGTATTCATAATTAATTATTGAATATTATTGTTTATCATAGTTTTATTAAATATAATCATGCATTATTACTTGTGTGATTAATTTTGAAATTTAGCTATGATTAATTATTGTTAATGGAATTGTTACATTTATCTGAATCATAATGGTGATGTGAGCTTAATTATTTTATTACAGTCATAGCTCTTGTTCCTCAATCTCATCTGTCTAATATCCCGACACTAAATGGATTAAATTATTCTGATTGGCATGAGCAATTACTTGTTACCTTAGGATGTTTGGATCTATATTTAGCCCTTCGTGTTACAAAACCTGAGGACTTAACGCCTGAAAGTACTGATAGTCAAAAGATTCAATTTGATAAATGGGAGTGTTCCAACAGGTTGTCTCTTATGATTATAAAGAATACAATAGAAAGGAATATTAGGGGTTCTATTTTTGACCCTGAAAATGAAAGTACCAAAATTTATCTTGACTCAATTAAGGAAAAATTTAGTGGGTCAGATAAAGCATTGGTTGGAATGCTCACTAACAAATTGACTTCAATGAAATATGATGACATTTGTGGAGTGCGAAAGCACATAATGGAAATGTCAAATATAGCTGGGAAACTCAATGAACTAGGGATGAAAATCTTTAACTCTTTCCTAGTCATATTTGTCTTAAACTCTCTTTCATCCCAGTTTTCACAATTCAAAATCTCCTACAACACACAAAAGGAGAAATGGACTTTAAATGAATTGATATTCATGTGTGTATAAGAGGAAGAGAGATTAAAATAGGATGGATCAATGACTGTCTATTTCACATCTACTTCTTAGCAATACAAGTCAAAGAAAGGAAAAAGGAAGAATAAATTTCCATTAAAGAAAGGATTAGAGGATGGATCAAAAAAGTCCGCTAAGAAGTGTCATTTCTGTAACAAGAAAGGACATTCTAAGAAAGATTGTCTCAAGCGGAAGAGTTGGTTCGAAAAGAAAGGTAACAATTACGTACATGTTTACCTTGAAACCAATTTGATAAACGTATCCTCTAATTTATGGTGTATTGACTCTGGTACTGCTATACATGTTTCAAACTCTTTACAGACATTTCATTTAATATTTTCCTATTAAATGAAAAGTCTGATTCAAAGAGTTAGTAGAAAAGAAATTGGATAGGAAAATTAAAGTTGTGAGATCTGATAGGGGCGGTGAATATTATGGTAAACACGGTTAATTAGGTCGAATCCCTAGTCCATTTGCTAAATTTTCAGAAGAAAATGGTTTTGAACTGATAAATATGATCTTATACATTTACCATATTTCCAAAGATATTTACAAATTTACTTGCATAGTTTACCTTCATTGTTGGGTTTTCTCACCACTTCTTTTACTAATTGAGTTGCCAAGAGTTTAGCAATGTAAAGACTTTCCATTTAGCATATGTGCAGGCCCATTACCGAGATATTATAGATCATGCAATATTTACCTGGTATTTTGAATATGTAGTCACTAGCACTCCTAAACCACCTTATTTTGAAAAGATAATATTAACCCTTCAAATTTTTTATAATTGAAACAATTGAGACCTAATACTACACTTGAATCATTTGATGTCATAAATTAATGATTTACTATAATCAACTATCATATGGTTAAATCATGTTTTTAGGAAATTTAGTTGGTGCCAATATATTTACTCAGTATTTCGAATCTATAGTCACTAGCACTCCTAAACCATCCTATTTTGAAAAGACAATATTAACTCTCCAAAATTTTTACAATTGAAATGATCAATCCCTAATACTACACTTGAATCATCTGATGCCATAAATTAACGATTTGTTATAATCAACTAAGTCATATGGTCAAATCATTTCTTTTAGGAAATTTAGATGGTGCCAAATTGTCTTTTCAATAAGTTAAATGACCATTATTTTGATAACATTGATATGCAAAAAATTTAGGATGAAATATTATAAATATAAGAGAAATTTATGAAATATTATGAATATACAAAAAATTAAGAGCAAACATTATGGTTATGAAAGTAATTTTCTTTTTTTCAATATATATATTTACAATCATCTCAATTTGTGTTATATTTAAGTCCTAAAACATTCTTATAATTTTCTAAGAGAAATAATAAGCATCTATCAATTAAACTCCCACCAAAGGAGAGAAGCAAAACTCCCATGTAAATGGGCACAAATAAATACCCGTACACACATGTTGGGAATCGAACAATCTGCCTTACTAAAACAGGCCATGGTGTTACAACCCAGGTAGAGCCCATGTTGCAAGAATTTTCCTTTTAAAATGTTAGTTTTGTATGAACTAATGTAACCATAGACACGTGTAAATTATATGGTATAAGTGTAGGTACGCTTGATTAATTAATATTTCCTGCCCTATTAAGTAAGATTTCCTACTAAAAGAGAAATCGACATGCATAAAACCTTTTAAACAAAAAACATATAAAGAATCTAATTTAATAAGATGAATTTAGAGTTCCTGGGCATAGGCTGGTGGAAGTGCCTGCTACCTCCCATGCCAGCCACCTAGGGCCAAATCCAACGGGAGCAAGTCTCCCCTCCTCTCCCTGTTTGTAATTAAAAAAAAATGAATTCAACTTTCTATTAAACATAATTTCTTATTAATTGAATACCACATATGAACATCCATGTTGGCAACTTCATTGCATGTAATGTACAGTAATCCAATATGGCTAGGATTTATGGACAAGAGCAAAATTTATTTTTTTAAAAAATTTAGTGGGGAATTTCTATTATAACCACAACATTTGTCCCTAATTTTTAATATATCGATAATATTTTATACGTTCTTCGATACTCATAATACTTTATATTAAATTTCAATTATACCTTATTATCAAAAAAAATTTCACCTAGCAAGTGGTCCTAGACAAGGCCTCATGGCTTGGTCACACTTATTTGAACCTTATATAGGGTAAAATTTGTAGTAGGAGCTGATCTCCCTTAAGAATAAGGTGGAAGCTTGATAACAACTTGTTATCTTATTTGAGGATAGATAAGAGCTTGTTATCTCTCTTATAAATGAACTTAATTATAATATCAGATATAATATTGTATAAATACTAATAAAAATTTTCGGTTATACCTATGTCATCAGAACAAACATTTTTTGTTATATTAAAAAGGTGACTTTGCCCTACAAATTTTCCTTAGTTAAAACTATTTATCCATAATATGATACTTGAATCATTTGATGCCATAAATTAATAATTTATCAACATAATTGAGTTTGACTATTTTAATTAAGAAATTTTGAAAGGGTAAAATAGTTTTTTCAATAGGATAGTTCATGATTGTTTTGATAACATAGATACAATAGAAATTTAGAGTAAAAGGTTATAAGTATAATAACAACTTTTAAAATGTTACGGGTATATAAGGAATTATGAACAAATATTCTATTCATAAAAAGAATTTTCTCTTTATATTATAAATTCGTGAGCTCTAATTAAAATTTTCTTTCCATTGAATTGGACAGTTTTTTAAAATCAGTTGTTGATTTTAAAAAATAAAAATAAAATTTTAAAAATTATCAAATTTCAATAGGAAAATTTTAATAAGCGCTTATATAGATAAAAAATAAACAAGAAAATAAAAACAAATTTCACGAATAAGCATGTGATTATAACTCTTAAGATATTTAGAGAGATGATAAGAACTTAAAAAAAATAGAATGTATCCCAAGAAACAGGTGCCATCGGTTGCTAATTAATTAATTATTTCAAGAATATGGAATAATTTTACAATTTTTTACTTGAAATTAAATAAGTATCATTGTTGCAATCGAATCAAGATGGTCTAGAATTAATTATAGCCTATTATAATAATTTTCGATAATATTATATCTTTTTCTATCAGTTTTACTATATTATATTTGATTTTCAACTCATATATTACAATTAACGCAAATTTTCATCTAGCGTCCCTGGCCATTCGAGCTGGGCGCGGTTGGTTAACGCACAGTTCATAGCACCCTTGGCGGGATGGGCGGACTGAATGAGCCAAAAGCCATGTACCCCTCGGCCGCGAGCATTATCTTTCCACGCGTTTTCTCCCCGGGTGTGATCCCCGGGTGTGATTGTCTGAGATATAAACATATCAACAAAAACTTTTTAATCTAAAACTTTTCACTCTATGTAACTATTTTATTTTTTTTATTATTTTTTCACATTTTTCTATATAAACTACCCTACTTTTCAATCATTTCTACACAACTATCTATATAGCTAACCTATCTATTTTAACTTTATTCTCTTTACTTCTCATCATTACTCATATTATATCACATCATTTTCTATCAACGTGATAACTTCTACCTCAAAAACTTTTCATCAAAAGTTTTACCTCCAACCAAACACACCCCTAATTTTTTTTTTGACTTTTTAAGGATGCGTACTTTTCAAAGAGCTTTGTTCTGGACGCCCATCGTATGCGTTCGGGAGACGCCGCATTACGTGCTTTCTTGCGCATAGATTTATTTTTTATTTTTTTCAAATTTTTTATAATATTGTTAATTTATATATATATATATATTCAATATGTGTATAAATGCTTACTATTTTTGGAGTATTTTAGATATTTATTTTTAATTTTTAAAAATCAATGGCTACCTAAAATGCTATTGATTTTCAAAACTAAAAAATAAATATCTAAAATACTCTAAAAATAGTAAAAATTTATAAATATGTTAAATACACTTATATTAATAATTTTATAAAAAAATTTTGAAAAAATACTAAAAATGAATGTATGCGCCCAGGAGTATGCTGCATGCTCCCGGGCACATATGATTAGCCTCTGTTTTTTTTAGCAATTCGAAAGGTGGAAGAATGGCAGCTTGCATTTTTATGGCGAGAGTTCTTCAATGGCAGCTGTTGGGGTTGATCTAGTGTTTTCTCGGCAATCTTAACGGGTTCTGATTAGGCGCACCACTGTTTCCGTGTGCATACACCAATTTTTTTATTTTTTATTTTTTTATACAAATGTTAATCTAATTATATTTAACATGTATATAAATTTTAACCTTTTTTGAAGATTTTTAAATATTTATTTTTGATTTTTAAAAACTAAAAATAAATATTTAAAAATATCCACAAATGATAAAAATTGATATATATGTTAAATACACTTAGATTAACAAGTTCACAAAATTTTTTTGAAAAAAATTAAAAAAATAGGTATATGTGCCCACCTAATCAGAACCCAATCTTAACCAACATCTTCCCTTTACCGCAGCATGACTCATGAATGCCTTTGTATAAGAATGGGTTAATTTCAAAATTGACTACAAGTTTTGTCACCGTTTCCAAATATAATCACATATTTATAAATCGACAAGTATGACCTTGTATTTTTACCTTATTTTCAAGGATATTTACAAATATACTTATATAGTTTAACTTAATTGTTGATTTTTTAGAACATGCCCTTTATTAATTGAGTTGTAGGTGCAGCATAACAATGTGTCATTTTATATAGTCTAGCAGTGTGAGGATTTTATACCCAGCCTATATATTAGTCTATTAGTGAGGTAACGTATATCTCGTCATATTTATTCATGTGTGTATCTTGTTATATTTATTTAATATTTCACATTTGCAGAATCCATCCTCGACTAGTCCAGTCCACCCTAGTTACTAATTCATCTTATTAAATCATTTAAAAGCTGTTAAACTAGCGGTTGAATCGATTTGGGAACAGGCGAGTTAAACCAAGTCAATCACCGTAAATCCCTAATTCTTGAAGTTGTCGCTCAAACTCATCTTTCAAACTTTTTTTTTTTGGTAAATGGATACACTCGATCCCTGACCCCTTTCAATGTGAAAAGGGGTAATGGATGGAGTAATCCAAGAAATTCATTACCAAAAAATTGTCTGTACAGATTTTCCTAAAAATGGCTTGGGAGGGTTACCCCACCAAAGCTGGTAGTCTAAAACAGAGACTGAGGCCAAATCGGCTAAGGACTGAGCAATAACATTTCCTTGCCGTAATACATGGTGAACCGAAAAAAAAAATCATTTTCAATGATAATCGCTCTGGCTTCATCAATAATAAAGCCCACAGGGGAGGAAATGTGTTCCGGATTGGCCAGAAAGTTGCAAAGGGTGAGGGAGTAGGTCTCGAACAGAGCATGTCTGATATTGATTTGGAGTGCCCACTTAAGTCCCAAAAGGAAAGCAATAGCTTCCATTAGTAACGGGTCCACACATGCTCTTCGCTTCCATCCACTTGCAGCAATGAAAGAGCCCTCCGAATCTCTGATCACAACAGCACACCCAAATACTCCCATATCCCTCTGACATCGAGCATCAATATTGATTTTCACATACCCCGGTGGCGGCTTGACCAACGGGGCACCATTGGTCTTTCCAGCATCCCTAACTGAACAAGCAATTTGGCCTTCCTATGTTGGTGAAGGAACTCTGCGCACCAGACTAAAGTGTCCTTAAAAATTGGTTGGGATCCCTCCACTTTGAATTTATTCCGCTGAAACCAGACCCTCCAACAGCAAAGAATAAAGAGAGTGAGTTTGTCAGATCTGTTCTCCCTCACAAACGAGTCAAATACCTCTTGTATTGTTGCATCAGCGGAGGCCAACCTCGCGATAACTCTGCAGACCCCCAACGTCGTAGCACACCTTAGGAAAAGGTGATTCTCATCTTCAATTTCCCTTTTACACAATATACAGTGAGGATCCACCTCCATTCTCCTATGAATTAAGTTTTGCATCGTAGGAAGGACATTTTCGAGAAGTCTCCATCCGAAAATGATTACTTTTGATGGGAGATCAAGCCGCCATACTGCTTTGAAGGATCCACTGGGGGCCGGGGTGTCGCTACCCACGCACAATAGCCTGTATGCCGATTTAACAGTGTAGTTACCATTCGGTTCGTGCTTCCAGAACACACAGTCCTCAGCTGGTTCAATAAGGATTGGAATCATATTAACTTTTCACAACTTACCAAACACTCCCTAAGTATGTTTGAAAGGTAATAAAATTTTTAGTGTAAATTTTTTTAAAATAATATAAATTAATGTAATATAGTATGGGTAATGATGAGAAGTAAAAAAATAAAATTCAAATAAATAGGAGTTAAACATAATACAAATTGAGGTTATTGGTTGTAAATATATACATCAAAAAAATAGATAAGGTAATTTTACGAGTAGTTGTGTACAAACAATTAAAAAATATAATAGTTGTATACGAATATATGAAAAAATAATTAAAAATAAAGTAGTTATGAAAAATAAAAAATTTTAGATTGAAAAATTTTAATCTAAAAAGTTACATGGTTATTGAAACACACCCTTTTTCTATTTCATTTTGACGGTATGATAAAGTCTACTGCTTTGGTTATATATATATATATTCATAATAATATATAATATGCTGTATATTATCTTGCCATATAATTTTCAATTTTTATTTTATTTTTATTTTTCATAAACATGTTTTCTTAAGTATATTTAATTCGTATACTAAGTTTTGTCGTTTTATAATACTTTTACATATATATTTTTTATTTTAAAAAATCGGGGGCATATAAGTTATTTTTCACTCCTTAAAACACATGATTTTAAAAAATTAAAAATAAATACGTAAAAGTATTATAAAATGACAAATTTTAGCATATGAATTAAATACACTTAAGAAAACATATTCACGAAGAAAAATAAAAGAAATTAAATATTATACAATAAGCTAATATTTAATATATTGTATAATATAATGACTCATATATTATATGTTATACTGTGCGATATTTCAATCCACGCCTCCTTTTGCACTACTAAGCTAAGAGGTATTGAATTGCTTTGGCGTGTAGAAAAGTGAAAGTCGTGAGAAATATAGTATTTGGTGGAGTAGAAAATAGAATATTTTAAAAATTATTGATATGAAATTACAGAGATAAAGTTGGAATAAATAGATTTGTTAAAAAATAATTGATTAAAAAATGATTGAAATATAAAAATAAAAATAAAAATATAATAATTAAATTATTAATGAGGTACCTTGAACACTACCATTTCCTTTCCATGTTTTCTACGACCCATTACGAAACTTCCCCTTGAACGTGCCTGAAAAACAGCAAGTGCTCATTGTTCTGACAACGCAAGGGATAAAAATGGACGAAAATTGGGAGAGAAAACATTGAACGGTATTGTTCTTGCGGACGCTCGGAGCAATTGGAGAAACTTGGGAGAGAAAAACCAGAGGCGAAAAATTGCAGCATTCTCGTGAGGTGGAGAAAAAGGCGACGAAAACCAAATCTCCTGTTTGCAAGCCGTCCAACAATTTCCATTTTTTTGACACCCGTTATTCAGGTGCAACTCCAAATCCGTGGTAAAACAGCTCTACCTTAAACTCTGAACCAAAAGCACTTAACTGGCAGCATGTTTGCAAAATTCCAACAGCACGATAGAGCAGGTAGAATCACAGATTGAAATGCAGCAGCTAAAGCCGGCTGGCTATAAAAGGCTAAAATTTTGTCTGAAACTCAATTTAAGTCCGAATTTCAAAAATAAGATTAGGATTTAAGTTAATAAACAAGATTAGAATTGAAGAGAACTGGAGTTTTATAAGCCCAAGTTGCACCCTTAGCCATATTGTAATAACAACGGCCGGCTAAATATGTTTTTATGACTTTTCTTTTAAGGAAGTTATTTCCATGTCCATACAGTTTGCCCCTAATTTCTATGTCCATGACATTCGTGACATTTCAAAAAATCCTTTTTATGTATGCAGTATTTCTTCCTAAATTCTTATCAAACTCGTCAAATTAAAATCACACTTTTGTAATTTTTTAATAAAATAATTCAACTCAAATATGATTTAATTTCAACAGATTTAAATATCATATTAGATACACCGTCCAAATCAGTTAGCATGATCGAGGCAATTTACCGAAATTGCATATGGCAATCTTACTGCCCTCTTAGGATGCTGCGGCCCCATGATCTATAAACGCTTTCCAAACAAACACCCTTCGCCATCTCATGCAACACTGGCTTCTGGCTAACAAAAACTCCAGCATTGAGCAGGCAAAGGTTTTCCTTCAATCACAGGACACCGCCCTATTAGGCTCGAAAAAACTCGAAAAGATCAGAACTCTGTCTGAGGAGTCAGATTTACAATGTACCGGCTTTATTTCAAATTTCTGCAAGCAGTAAGTCTTCGGATTTAGTGGCTGCCGACGATGAGGAGATGGAACAGTTGTTCGGTAGTGTTCGGTCATGGCGTTGATCGAGCACGACTTTTTTCCCTTTAAATGCCGCTGATGGGGAGATATGGTAGCCCCGGTGCGATTTCATCATCGCCAGCGGTTTGAACGGCTTTCGATTTTCTGATTGATGGTTGTCAAAATTGGATCCCAAATGGCATCCATGGCTGTGAAGAACAAAAGGTTACGGAGCACATCGTAAAAACGCAAATTTAAATGCAGCATGTAATAGTAGGGATATTTTTGCCGATTCGGAAGTGTCTAAAAATCATATTAACAGTAGCTGAGGTGGCCAGGGTGAAAAAAGGTTACCATGGTTGTGATAGCTATTAGTGTTAAATCACATGAGGGTTATTTATAATTTTTGAAATTATATGAATACGCTTGTAATTATCGTCAAACTATGTAAATATATTTACAAATTACCCACACAATTAAATATAACTTAGAACTCAAATTAATATTTCTAGTTTTAAGCTGCAGGCTTACAAAAAAAGTATAATTAAACAAGCCCTCAAATATGTTATTATGGCTAGAAATTATTTTAAATGGTTTATCATTGGTTAGAAATTTTCAAATAATTCAATAAAAATTAAAATGATTTTAAAATATTGTTAAATGATTTATTATTGTGGTAAGCTCTTTATATTAATTTTTTATGAAAATATTATGGGTTTTTTCAAATATACTCACTACGTTGACCTTAATATCAAAATATCCACGAAGTTTCACAAATTTCAAATATACTCGCTACGTTTATATCTAATATAAAAAATGCCCAATACGCTATAAATGTTAATAAATGTTATTAATTTATACGGGAAATTACCAATATTGTCATCAAATTTGAGGTTGAAGTCGCTAGTTGCGCAAGAGCTCTAAATATGTAAAATCTTAATTTCATTCCCCATTCAGTTCATTCATATTTTATAATAATGGTATTTTGGGTATTTAGCAAAAATATAACTAATATTTAAATGGAGATTCATTAACTTATCTATTTGAGTTTAATAGAATGAGCATTTTTTGGATTAAGTGCAAAAGCAGTAGATATATTTGAGATTTTTTAAATATAGTAAATATTTTGGAAATTAAGATCAATCGTAGTTGGCATACTTAGAAAAGCTCAAGTTTTATGTTCATTTAGGATAATTTCAAAATATTTTATATGGAGTTACTGTTGGTTAGAATTTCTAGAATGATTTTTAAGTCATCTTTTCATGAAATTTGGCTGCAAAAGATTACTGGATATAAGAAATTACTTTTACAATTCACTACCTTATAGGATCGAAGCCGAGAGGGCAAACCCCAGCTGCGAGAAAATAAATCAAGTGAATGAGTACTTATTCAATTTGCTTAGCCAAAGCCCTGCCAACTTTGCGGACAAAATTAACACACTTACCTTTTATTCAATCGGTTTTTGAATGATTTTCTTATTTTTGTTAAATTCATGTTAATCATAATTCTATGCTATATATATATATATATTGTGCATCAACGTCAAATTGGTATTCACATTCATCCCAAAAAAAAGACAACACGGTAGATGCTATATATATTGTGCATCAACGTTAAAAAGTTAGATGCTACTGCCCACATGGTACCGGAATGCCGTACAACATTGCAAAAAAGTATGTAGAAGAGGGGGGAAAGATACAGAGGGAATTCAGAGGTAGACGGTTGACATGTTATAAATTATAAATTAAATTCTCAAAGGCAGTAGGGATTACAGCGGAAGTGGTGACATGCTTTTTCTTGTACCAATCCTCTCCTTCACACTTTTGAAGGCAATTCCGGAGCTCCATCGATGGATTGATAGTGCTCAATTTTTTGAGGGTGGCAATGCATTGCAGACCTTCTGAAAGCATGTTTAATTGTGAGAACCAGGTATTTTATTTTATTTTCATTATAACCCTTCTTTATTATGAGGTAATTTATGAACATGCTACT
>JAXCLR010000081.1:57636249-57647307 GCA_035584095.1 Annona squamosa
ATAGACTTGATTTGATCTTGAACTTGAATCCTTGCTTTGAACTTTAAGAAACTCAAGTTAATCTTGAGAATAGTCTTGGCACTTTACTTTGGATTTGAGAAAGTTCAAATAGATTCTTGGAATGAGCTTGGAACTGTATTTTGAAGTCTAAACTTCTCAAGTCGAGGATGGAGTCGACCTTGTCTGTAACTTTACCCAAGTCGCACCTGGAGTCGACTTGGCCTGCGACTTGGGCAACTTTGTGCCCGAAAATCAGGTCTGGACAGTTTTTCTCGACTGAAGTCGATAGTGAAGTCGACTTCATTTGCGACTTGGCTTCCCAAGTCGCAAGTGGAGTCGACTTAGCCTGCGACTTCACCTGCAATTCTTCCGGTTTTGATTTTGCCTGTGAGGTTCTAAGTCAAGTCGATAGAGGAGTCGACTTTGGGATCGACTTCACCCTAAGTCGAAGTCCAAGTCGACTTGGGGATCGACTTGGCTATTTCAGTTCCTTAAAACATTGAGAAAACTCATTAGTACTCTAAATATACTCAAATTAGTCTTTGTTAATCATCAAAACTCAAGCTTTGGTCAATTTTGTTTTGTTTTGAACATTGTTTCCAACAAAATCCTCATCGGTGCTTTCTAATTGAGTTTCATCATTGAAAGAGCTATCGAGACTATATTCCTCTTGAGGTAGCTGAAATAAGTGACAGGATGTTTCTTCATTTTCAATTTTGTTTCTAGCCTTTTCTTAACCAAATCTCTTATAAGCAAAATTAACCTATCACATCTTGTATTGAAGAATTAAAATTATAGTAATTACCAGTAATATATTCATCTTATTAGTGCCACCCAGTACTTGTCAAATTTATTTTTCATCTTTCAACTCATGTCCCTCAAGCAAACATTTGATGAATATGACAAAGTACGCAACCATGTTTTCAATTTTAGAAACTTCAATGAAATAGAAGTTAGAGGTGACATTTAAAGATCTCAAAAAATGATTTGTAATATTATAAAAAAAAATTTAAAACTTGCACAAAGTATTTGCATTTTCCCAATCATCGTTTGTTAGATGGTCTTCATGTGCATAGTTAGGAACCATGTCCAAAAGATATTCAAATGCCTTTTGAAGCTTTAAAGCACCATTTAGCATCAAATATGTAGAATTCTAATGGGTAACAAGATCTAAACGTAAAATGCTTTTGTTTGAAAGCCCTTCATGTTCTAGTAGTTCATAAAACTTTTGTTGCCTTGCAAGAGAGCTCTTAGTCCATGTAATAGAGATTCAAATTTGATGAATGTAATATCTTGTTTCAACAGTTTTGATCCCTTACAATTAGATTGATAACATGTACAACACAATAAACATTCAAAAAACTCCCCATAATAAAGCATCTTGTTTAGCTATTCTTTTTCTAAAATTTTTCAGGGCAGCATCATTAGAAGTAACGTTATTAACAATGATAGTAGATCTTTTTAATACCTTAACTTTTTGAAGAAAATTTAATAACTATGCAGTAACTTCATTAGTGTGTGGTGTAGGAACAAGACAAAAGTTTTTATATATATATATATATTTTTGGAATTTTCGATCTTTGTCAATATGATGTGCAAGAAGGCATAGTTATCCAACAATGTAAATTGAGGTCCACAAATCTGATGTAAAGCTTACCCTCTAAACCTTTTTGGAAATACAATGTCTAGTGATTTTTGTCCTAAATACAAGTTAAAAGAGAGGGTCTAAGAGTTTATAAAAAATTTTAAAACCCTTTCTTTCAACAAACTTAGTAGGAAATTCATCCTCGATGACCATCATTGCTAAAGCTTTTATGCAAGCTTCTGGATCAAATTTCCAACCAGCAAGAGATCCATAGGTATCATCACTATTTTTATGAAGAAAATATCCGTTGACTCTTACTATTGTATGGATATTGGAAACATCTCTCAAAGTGTATTTTCTACTAGTACCATGAGACCTCTCATATTGAGATAATGTCCCACAATAATTACATGTCTAAGTTCCACTCTCTTGACCATCCTCATCTACGCTCTCAATGAAATGATCTTACACGATGGATACATTCTTAGGAGGCCTTTTCCTCTTACGAAAATAAAATTTCGAGGTATAACTTTTTATGTTAGTAGTTTCTTTATTAACATCTATATTAGCATCTTGGTCTGTGTGGACTTTGAAAAAAATTCAACGCTTGAATTAAAAAATAAATACACTTATAAATTACAACATAAAAACCATTCATAGATAATTAATATGTTATAAAAACCAAAATTTAGAATTACACATAGTGTGTCCAGTAAGATGGAAATAGCTTGTCCAATAAGATAGAAAAAAAATTGGTGGAGAAGTTTTTGAAATAGTGAGGGTAATGATGGGAGATGATGGGGGGTAATGATGAGAAGTAAAACAAATAAAGTTAAAATAGATAGGTAATTGTATTGAATAATGTGAAAAGGTGATTATAGAGTTGGGTAGTTGGATGAACAAGTGAGTGAGAATTTTCTTTCTTTTGACCAAACAGACCCACAGTCGGCAACCCAAGTCAGATGCTCTTAGATACTATGAACTTAGTCCATGCTAGGAAATATTATACAAAAATAACTTGCATAACCACAATTTGGCACCCAAATACTATTACATGGAGTTCATGTGAAGTTCAATTAAAAGATTAAGACAACAACCATTCCATAGCCTAGCTCAAAGTCATACAGAACAGAAACATTTTTACCAAATTCACACTTCTAATTACATGGACAAATCCAAGAAACATTCATAAAAATAATTTTAACGAAAAACAAAAACTCAGTGTGCATTGTATGCTGTATTTAACAAGATGAGAAATCACACTAACTAATCCCAATTTCAGCAATTTAGCTGTAGGAGGAACTTCAAATAAGAACAACAATGATTTTAAGTCAGAATGATTTTTATCTTTTTTTCACATTTCATATTTTAAAAAAGAGAATCAAATGTAGGCTTCTTTCCCTTTGCTGACACTAGGATTTCAGTTATCCAAATGCAAATCTCAATTAACGAAAATGACTCCGAAAGGCGAATCAGTTATTTAGTTTCAGTTAATGCAGATCTGAGTTATTTAAATGAGAATCAAATGCAAACTGTTGTCATTTGCATATTCCTTAATTAACATAGTTTGCGCCTATGAATCAAGCTGCGAATAAATTCATCTTATGTTCAACTCTTGTAACTCTATGATCACCACTAATCTTATGTTCAACACCAACAACCGCAGCACCAATAGTTGCAATAGTCAACCTAGTAACAGCAACAGGGCCAGTTACACCCATGGCCAGTGCTTTAAGAACAACAACATGTGCACCTACTCTGGCTGCTCCGGCAGTTTTGGTTGTTAAGGTGAACTATTACTGTAGGAAGTTCTGCATTCTCTATCACTGAAAGTATGATTGCAAAGTAATCTTGGACTTCCAGGCACCTATCTCTCCTATCTTAATTATTGCTAGCATCTGGGTTTGTTACAAGAGCGAACAAGAATACATTTCTTATTTACTTATGCTGTAATTTTTTCCTTTTCTTTAAATTTTAGCCTAATAAAAATTTATATGGCCCTAATTTCATCCAATAAATTCAATATGAATGAAGCAATCCCAAGATATATTGGATACTAGTGATTTCTTTGAAACAGATTGAATCCTTTATCCCTTAAACCTCAGGTACTAACAACAATGTGAATGATAATAATTAACAATAATTCACAATGTTTGCAAGAACTCATAATCTGTTGCCATGTCACTTCCACAGATGTCTAAAAATGAAATCATTCAAGCCGCAACAGGCAGTAAAAGAACAAACCACCGAAACCAAGAAGGAAAAAGCACATACCAGGAGTCGAAGTCCTCTAGTTTGTGATTGGATTCACTTATTCAAATGAGAATTTTAGTTTCTTTATGATACTCAGGCGAAATAGACGGTGCAATAGGGAGAAAAAGGAGAGCTAAAGAGATGGTGTAGTATTGGCGATGATGGCTAAGGAGACGGTGGGAGAACAAGAGGCAATGATTAGCAAGATGGTGAGTGGTAGAGGGTGACAACTAGCGAGGCGACAATGTTATGGTGGGAGAGGGAAAAATAGTCCAAAGGGATGAAAAAATCCAACTTCAACCTCATTCAGAAATGGGTTGAACCCAACCCAACCCTAACTTGGTTTAACTACATTAGTTTCAATAGGTTGTGGGTTGAACTGGACTCATGTGCACTCTATCTATAACAATTAGCCTTTATGATTAATCAGTCCTCTTTTTTTAAAAATTTTTAACTCTTGGAGATGGACATGAAACTGTCAATAACCAAATTTGTCTTCAACCATTAAAGCATCACAAAGCATCAGGATTTTTAGTAGTGAAATGGTCAATTAGTTGATGTTACACTCTGGCCTTCATGGAGTCTTAACGGTGCAAGGATTTATCATCCAACCCACACAGTAGATATAAATCGTGAAAAATGTGTATATATATATTCATTTGAAAATTATAAAAATTTGGTAGATCCATCACATAGGTATTTAAATATAACAATACTTTATAGAATCATTTATTTATATAATAATGATATTCTAAATTATTTAAATGTTAAAATACAACTTTAAAATTGATGGTAAACATTCAACAATTTTATTACATTGATTTTATATATTTGCTTGGTGAGATTTATACACAATGATACTGGATAAATGACAGTTATTTTATAGTAATATAAGTAATGTTAAACACAATGGATGAATTTGATTTTTCAAGAATTATCATAGTGTTAAAATAAATTAGATTACATAGAAGAAGAAGTTTATTATGGAGCCCAAGTTTAAGCTTTATAAAAATTTAATCCCAAGCCAACACAAGCGTGAAATTGTTGTTGTACATAATTATTATAAATGGGAAAAATTTGTTAATAAAGGCTCATGGAAGTTTTTTTTTATGAGGGAATTGTTAGGAATTAGGGCTTTAATATTTATTTGGAGGAGCAAAGTTCAATCCAACAAGCATTTGATTCATAAAGATCCCAAGTATCTCAATCCTTGATTGATGCCACTTCATTGTAACTTTCAGCCGCTCTTTAGATAAGGGCATTATATCTGTCATAGTCATATGCCGTGGATAGTGGACAAATCAGTTGTACGATAAAACTCATGGAGTAATTGATTTAGGGAACAATCCAATGGTGAAAATTCCACTTACTTTTAAAGGCCCATTGCCATGCTTGGTGCTAGATTGGTTGCAAACAAGTCCATGAACTGAGATTGCAAGTAAACTTCGATTTATCATATTTACTTCCTACTGTCTTTCACTTTAAGGGTTGGTAGACTTAGCTACAAAGGAAGCACTGAAGCAGCTCTTACAGTCACTTTTGAGTTCCCGCCCCGTCTTTGCTTGACTTCTGAAGGACAACTGTTTCTTTCAGATTTTCATTTGTTATATTTTTGCTGTAATAGCAAACTGCAACTTTCAAATTCTCATCTTTGTCTTGATACACTAGTATCTGTTGTCAAGCACTAGGCTACATGCTACTGCTTTTGTGCAACCGACCAATTGGAATGTTTGTGAAGGAATAATACCCATTTTTCTCTCATATGATTTCATAAAGACATGATTGAGACTTACATCTTATTAGAGTTGAGATGGAATCGTTTCTAAGAGAGGACAAGACCTCATGTTGAGATGAAAAGATAGGAAGTATCTTGGGAAAAGATCAATGAGATAATTTTTCCAATTTCCACACTAGATTCCTGTAAGCAAGTGAGCATCGATAATATTATTTATCTTTTAAGTCAAAGTAATGATAGAGATAGCAAAAGGAAAAGTCAAGACAATCATGCTTCTGATGGAGATGATGTGGATATTCTATTATCATAGAGGAAGAAAAATATTTTCCATGCTCATCTTTTTTGTTGATTATGTGTATTGCCTATGTCATATACTCATATATATGACTTTCTTCATGTTTATTTTAAAGTTAAAACTAATTCGTCATTCATAGTGCAAACATCTTTTTTTTTTTGTTTTCATGTGTCTTATTTCACATATGACTTCGTTAAAGCTTAGATATTATGCGAGCTATACTTATTTCACTTATGACTTATTATACTGTTAGAATTGACATGAAATTGTAGGCATGAGCCATGAGAATTTACATGAAAATGTAGTTATCAGCTATACTTATTTCGTTTGTGATTTATTATCCTATTAGAATTGACTTGCTTTTGGGCATATTATATTCTTTATTAGCACCCAATCTATTCTTAAAAAGTTTATTGAAAAGAAGTGATGGAGAATTATAACTTGTGGGAGTTTAACTTGTATATTTACCCATGACATATGCACGACTCTAAGTTCAATAAGTTGCTGTAACACATAGCTATTCCTAGCAATATTATTGTCATTGTTCAAATTATTATCTTTTTCAAGTGATGATACATGGGAAAACAACTTAACATATATAAGGATTAGACATTTTTTGTCGACAAAAATCACTAAACATATTCCTTTGTTATTACATTTGTATATCGGTCCTAAGGTTAGTTTTTATACTTTTCCAATGCAGATATTGAATTGAATGGTATCCAATGGAAGCAAACAGATTAGAAATGGAAGTGAAGCAGAATATTGGATGGATAAGCGCTTGCAACAAGGCATTGCAATATATTAATCTACCTATGATCAGTTTGTGAGAAAATTATACTTCAAATTATTTTTTTGATGGAAACTTTATGAGATTTTTTGTTAATAGACTTATTGGAGAAATTAGATTTTCTTTTTGTATGGCATGTTTGGTAACGGATAAAAGTTTTCAAATTAAAACTTTTCAATTAAAAACTTCATACTTTATAATTATCCTATTTTTAATCTTTTTTTCATATTTTTTATATAACTATCTTATTTTTTAGTCATCTTTACACAATTACCTATATAACTAACTTATCTATTTTAACTTTATTCTCTTTATTCCTCATCATTGCCCATATTATATTAAATCGTTTTATTTTATTTTAAAAAAATTTTACACCAAAATGTTGTTAATACATGCATAATGTTGTTAATTTGTTTTTAAATTGGATCATAGATTTAGAGATAGGAAGGGATGAAGATAAGATGAGAATTTGAGATGTAAATGCATGGGTCCTGAGCACCCGTGAGCTTTAACCTATTTTTTAAATTTTTTTGAAAATTTTTTATACAATTGTTAACTAAGTGCACTTAACATGTATGTGAAATTTTACCATTTTTGTAGGATTTTAGATATTTATTTTTTATTTTTGAAAAATAATGGCATTCTAGTAATTTTAAATTATTAAAATGTCACTATTTTCCAAAAATCAAAAATAAATATATAAAATCCTCCAAAAATGGTAAAATTTGATACGTATGTTAAGTACATTTAGATTACCACTTATATAAAAAAATTTCCAAAAAATTTAAAAAATATTTTAAATACATTTGGATGCACTAAAGCTAAGTGAACCAGGGTACATTTAGTCTCTTCCCAAAATGTAGAGGGAATGGGTAAAGATGTTGTGGAAATGAGTAAAGTTGTATTGGAAATGAGTAAATGTGTGTGACATTCCATCTCATCTTCAACTCATTTCATCTTTGAACTATAGATGTTCAAGTATCTGATGAAGGTATAATCTAGAAGAAAGGTAATATGAGTTCATTTCTTTACTCAACTTCAAATTCTAGACTTTCATACTCCGACACTCATTGACACTCATCTCAGCCACCTGTCATCTAAGTGGTCATTATAATGTAGTTATTTTATGTGTTTTTATTTGGCCCTTTTTGATAAGTTGTTGATGAATATTAAATATCTGCATTTGATAGTATATTATAGTAATCGGTGAATAGGATTGAAATATTTACAGGGTTCACTGTTAACTATATTGCAGCGAATAGTTTCGTTTGGATAAGTGTTTGCAATGAAATTTCGACGTGCAATAAAATTTTTTTGTTCAAATACTCATCAGCAACGGACTTAAATTGCAAGAATGTGCCTGGAGCTGCTTGCCTATGTGACTTGTTCTTTTAACCATTCCATAATGTTTTGGCTCCAAATTCCTTGCCATATTTGTCGGGTGACGATATATTCCAGATGCAAAACATAGTTTTTTTTTCGATAGAAACATATGTGTTGCTTGGTCGTCAGCGTGGAATCATTTCCGAGTATTCAATTATCTAATATATATCAAATAAAAATTATAGTATATAGATATTAAATTAGGAAATCTAATTGGAGGAATACTTTAAAAGCAAAGTCATTCCATGCGGCGCCCCATGCGGTCACCTTTGGAATCATTCTCCATATCTTTTTTTTTAAATATATTTTGTTATACATTGGGAGGCCTCACATAGATGGGCGTTCATACTTTTTTTTCAGAATTTAAAAGTACATAAATAAGGTTTTTTTTCATTTTTGAAAATTAAAAAAAATTGAAAATCTCATGCACTCACGACTTGAAAATTTTTATTTTCAAAAATAAAAAATCTATTTACATAACTAAAAAAATATAAAAAAAATTTATAGGCACTCATCTTCCTAGGCCTACCAATGTATAACAATATTTTAAAAAATATGTGGAAAATGATTCTAGCTGTGACTACACCAAATCACTACTCTACTCTAAAAATATTTTTTATATTTTAATCTATTTTTGCATTTTTATTATAAATTAAAATTTAATAGCATTAATTTATGGTAAGTTTATGGAATGAAGATTAACACTAGGATACTTCAATGATATAAATTCTATAGAAGTGTTTTCTATTATATACTATAAGAAGTCATGGCCTGCATGCTCCCCTGTGAGGTTGGCTTCCCTAAAGAATGTGTAATTTATCTTTAAATGAAGGCTAACAACATTGCGGTGCATGCAATTTATTTTTAAAATGGTTGTAACAACCATAAAATTTAAAAATAATTACTATAAATGCAAATATTTTACTTTTAAATTAACATAAATGCAAATAAATTTTTTTTTAGAAAATTGCTCTGTTTTTGTGATTTTTACATTTCACATCACCACCAACAAAAAGAAGAAGAAGAGCGTTTGGGGAAATGGCTTGCGAACTTTGCCAAAAAAAAAACATATATTTTTTTTATTAGGGCCAACAACAACATATTAATCATTGTTTCTAAATTAAATTCTTATAATTCTATATACCTTTTTTGATCAACTAAAACATAACATTTATAAATTTACATACATCTCACAAAGTGAAGAAAAGGAGGAAAAAAAGTAAAATGTCTAAATTCAATTAATCACATGGAACTCAATTATACAAGAATGAAATAAAAGTTAATTGAAAAATACATAAGGAATTCGAAAGTGAAAAGCTATCCCATTCTAAACTCTCTTTCTATCAATCAAGAAATTCTGATACCTAATTTCTTGCACCAATCCTCTTCCTTAGCTTTTTTAAGCCAATTTGTAAGTTCCGATCATCAATGTGGATTTTTTTTAGAGTGCTGATGCATTGCAAGCCTTCGAGAAGCTTAAGGGATGCACAATGATGTATCTTTAAGATTTCAAGCTTGGGCATGGCTCCTTGTTCCACTACCAATTCCTCCAATGAATCCATTCCACGAATGCTGAGGTATTTGAGTTGAGGAAACCCGTTAAAAGAAAAAATCATCTTCTTTCCTATGTACGCATTAACAGACAAAGAGAGGCTAACAAGGTCGGTCAGCGTTTCCAATATTGGCATATGATCATGCCTGAGTAGAGTATCCTCTAAGTAAACCGCAGTGAGTTTTGGTGCAAGTTTAAACAATCTTCCCACCCACACATGGCGCAAGTGCAGTAAGGAAAGATGCGTATGACCCTCAAGGGTTAAGGTGATTGGGAAATAACCCGGAGGATCAACGCAAACCTTAATTGCTCGGAGATTAACAAGTTTGTTAATCAAGTTCCCTAGTCGTTCCATCCAAAGTGGCTCGAACGCTGGCTCGGACGCTACCCCACTTATAGTCAAATTCCTGAGGCCGCCTAACGAACTGACGACTGTCGCTTCTTCCATCCAACTGCCCATACTTAAGTTCAATGTGCGGAGATTTGTAAGGTTGCACACTCGTGGTTCACCTTCAAATTCGCACTCTGCGGCTTCTAGATGCTTTAGCCGGTGGAGTTTCCAAAGTTCTTTCGGCAGGCATACACATCGAGGTAAAATAAGTGTCTCCAAATTGTAGAGGTTGCCAATGGACGGAGAAAGAAGTACTGGCATGTCACTATCATCACTGTGTAAGTCTAAATACCTCAGATGTGTGAGTTCTTCATATGGGAAATCCTTAAAAATTAATGATGAAAAAAAAAGGGAAGATCAAGCTCAAGCTTTAGCACCCTCAGCAGTTTAAGACCCTTAGAGAGAGCAGATAAACTCACCTCTTTCCCATCAAATAAACTCACCTCTTTCCCATCAAAACACAGCAAGGAACGGAGGTTTAGGATATTGTTGTCTCTCAAAACATCTTTTAAATCGTGAACTGCCAACCAACGTGCTTCAATTGTGCTAAATGTTGTAGGAGTGCTGATTTTTTTACTATCGACGGCGAGGAAATTATACTTCGTACCTTCTGAAATGGCAAAAGCATGGAGGAGATCATGAATGCGGCAACTACTTATGGATCCATCCACCAATGATCCATTAACTTGAACTAAGCTTCGATCAATCAGCTCCGCCAAGTAATCGTCCGCCAAGTCTTCTGTTTCCCATCCTTTCTTGGGCTGTATCAATCCCTCTGCAATCCAAAGCCTTTTTAATTCATCAGCTATAATTGGATAGTCCTCGGGGAAGAGGCCCAAATAGAGAAAACAAGGCTTCAAGTGACATGGCAAATCATAATAGCTCAATGCTATTATGTCTTCACACTGCCCAGACACTTCCGACAGCCCATCCGTCAGACTAACCAAGACCTTCTTCCAATTCTGCAGCCTTGCCTCACCCTTTGCTGCGAGGAGAGCACCCACAATCGAGATGGCTAAAGGCAAGCCTCCGCATTTTTTCACAATTTCTTTCCCAACATCCGTAAGCTCTGCT
>JAXCLR010000081.1:57647407-57666569 GCA_035584095.1 Annona squamosa
TCACTTTCTGTTGATTTGACAATTTCTACTCCAAAAACTTTTCATCAAAAGTTTTATCTCCAACCAAACACACCCTATATCAATAAATCTAAATTCAAGATTCTAGAAAGATGACCATATTAGCGACATATTATACAATTGAAAACAGAACTGGGAAAGCGCCACAAATGTGCAAGATTGGGGCCCTCACTCGGTGCAAAATCAGTTCACGAAATCCGTTACATGTACCATCACATTTTCGAATATGGAGCTTGAAAGCATTTTTTCTATCGTGGATCTAGAATGCCCATAATGCTTTGAATACACTAAAAGAGATCTCCTAAATGAATTCTAACAACTGAACCTCCTTCAAATGATCATAATAAGAATAACTCTAGGTTCTTCATGTCTATCTTAACCATCACTATATGCATCAACAAAATGGCCAAGAGTAACTTAGCCAATCAATATACTTAAGAACCCCAAGATGATCATCTTGCATGTAAGAAAAAGTACGTCATCCCCACACTTAAAAGAAAAAATGGTGATGATTTATGAATTTCTTTATGAGAAAGAAATATTATGTGATATAGAATCCGATAATTGCCACGATATTTCAAAATAGACAACTGTACCTGAATATTATTGCTTTTGAATCAGATGCTTTCTTCCAGTCAACATAAATTGGTAGTGTCAGGAGATAATCCGTATTTAATGCAGACATCAGCAGCAAATCATCACCTGATAGTTCTTCGAATTGGGCATTATGTAGAAGTTTCATGAAAGAATGCTGGAAACGAGCTGCTACAGAAATTCTGTAAGTAATTGCTAAATGTAAGTGTTTGCTGAGCAACTTTGACATTAAATGATTTAACATAAAGAAAGGTGTGTAGCAACCAAAGGAAAATCAGGAACACGGGTATGGATTTTTATAACCTGAGACAGCATGTATTTTTTTAGCTTTTTTAAAATTTAAAAAAATAGAAAAAGTATGTTTTCATTCTGGCTCCTATTTTTCATTCGTTTTCTTGGACAGTTTGGATGAAACTACTACAGGCAGAAATGAGGATATGGTTATGAGCATAGGTTTAAAAAGTCCCCAAAACAACCATTTCCATTTTCAATATATTAGGTTGATAATTCCTGTTACCAGAATTCAAACATTTTACCAGGCAGACCTGAAGCAAACATCTCTAACAAAAATCCAGTTCACCTTTCATTACATCTCAAACAAAACAAAATAAGCCACTTCTTGAAACTACTAAACCCTATAACTGGCTTGGAAGCAATGACCAAGTAAACATAAAGCAGATACTGGAATCGAAATGATTGTTATCTTTAGGTGGGATAAAAGCATCCACTATCACACAATCATGAAATCAGGAGTCAATAAGTTGCAAGGATTTCCGGTAGGCTATTAATAGGTTAGGAACCATATTGTGAGTATGACAGCCCTGATAGCCTTTTTTTCACTGCGGGCCACCAAAATTATTTCCGTGTTTAAAAAAGGATAAAATTAACATATCCCAATCATTTTGTGCTGTGTACAATCTTCAAAAAAGGACGAAGATCAACAAACCTGGATTCAGACGTAGAAGTCTTTCTAGTATTCCTGGTGGATAAGCGCAATAGAAAACTCAAGTCGAAGCTATAATTGAAAGGCAACAGTTTGTCAATTTTCTCACTCTCCTGCCCATTTAACACACTCCCACTCTCAGAAGACTGATCTGCTCCTTCAGGCTGCAAACTGCCCATGAAGTTGTCATCGGATGTAACTGACGCACCCTTTTCCTTGGGTTCTGATGGTTGAGTAAGGGCATAATCACTTCGCATCTCCTCCAAGATGCCCTTATGTTCCGCATGGATGATGGAATCTAGGCATCTTCATTACAAAAGAGAGGAATTACACACAACAACTTGCGCTTCAAACAATCAGATGATATATAACTTCGTAGAAGCAAAGACTGAAAGCACAACAAGATTCCCAACAATTAAACAAGTAGTACCAGTTGTAGCAGTAATAAAACAACCAAAACATGCAAATGAGGAACGAATCAAGCAACATCAGTAAAAGAGAAGCAAAAACCCAAAACCAGCAGTTTAACTCCTCTCATCAAATAGTTAAATCATACAAATGAGCCTCGAACTCACAAAGACACTCGGAGGAAGTCGTCAATACTCTCCTGAGTGTTGAACATTGCGATTATGCCGTCAAGAAGCTCCGCCTTAGATACCGAAATGTGTTTCTGCCTCGGCACGCGAATTCTAGGTATTGCCTTCTCTTCGTCTAATCTGTTGCCGTCCTTAGCGTGATGACTACCGTCCTTCTCCTCTGCCGAGCAGTCCCCGTCGTCGGATGAAGACTCTTCCATTACCGGACGTGCACCCGGAGGTTCGTCAGGAAGTTCCGAAGTTTCTTCAACAATCAGCGGCGGAGAATGCGACAATCCGACGCGAAGTGCGGAAGAATCTTCGATTTTGGGCTGAGATTGCAGCGGCTCGAAGCGGAGAGTGTGAGGAATCGCGAGGGCATTGAAGCCAGGGTTGGAGAAGAGAGAGGGATTCGAGCGGGAAAGCAAGGGCCTGAGAGTTGGGAGCGAGACTTGAGAACAGAACATTGCGGAGGAGAGAGAACGCGGCTGGCGTTTCAAACCGCTGCCTCTGTCGTCAGCGTTTGCGCGGGTTGAGAGAATTGCCGGGAGGGAGCGGTGTCAGAATCCATCTCCCACCAGCGACTGACACGTGTTTCCGGGCCTCCAAAACATTCGATGTAAAACTGGCCTTTTTTGCTTTTGGGTAATGGGCCATATCCCATTAATCCGTCTCATACGTCCCAATTTCTTTGGCCTGGAAGCTTCGGTCAGCGCTTCTGTTCTCACCGCGTGGACAGAAAAGTAGCTAGCGTGCACTCCATTCCAACGTCGGTCTGAAAATCGCAATACAAGACCATGCAATTTCAATCCTGATTTCCAAGGGTTGACTGCAGGTTCCACCAACGGACGGCCCAGATGAAATGCTGTAGATACGTCTGTTTGTCCGAACGACTGACGACAGCAACGCTCTAGCTTCGTCCGTCCTCTATAAAATCGAACGGGATAGGAAGGAACGAATCGTTACCATCGCGATTACCATCTTGGAATGCTCGTCATGGCGGCCATGGGCAGGCCAATCAATCATCGTCCGGTGGAGAGTTTGGATTTTTTGCGGAGGAGAAACGAGGAGCTGGAGAAGGAGCTGAAGGAGAGCCAGCTAAGGGAGGAGAGGGTGAGGAAAGATGTCGAGAGGATGAGTGAGAGGCTGCGGGCGATGGAGGATGCGGAGGAACGGCTGTGCTTTCAGCTGGGGGAGGTGGAGGCCGAGACCTTCGAGCAGGCGCGTGCTTACCAGAGGGAGATCATGGCTTTGAAGGAGCTGCTCTCCCATGCTCACCAAGCGATATAGCATGTCCATATTCTGATATTCTGTTGTTAAATTCCTCTCTTTCTCTGAGTCTCAATGCAAAGTAAAAGGTGTATTATGATGAAAAAAATTTGATGTTAATTTTGTCGAAGTATCGATCGTTCTTTCACTGATTACGTCGTGTTTCCCTTCCATTAACATAGCAACCGAGGCTTAACCACCTAATTATATAAACTTAATCCTAAATTGCATACAAATTTTGTACTCGTTCAGGCATCCTTTTTTTGCGTTATTTTTGGAACATTATCAAATGTTGTAAAAAATATTTTTTTGGGCAAGGTCAAAAAAGCACCATAAAAGACTTTTTATGAGACACTAACAATTACATTATAGCATAAATTAATGCAAATTTTTAGGATATTAAAAGTCTTTTTGTTATAATGATTGTCTATAAAGAATAAAAAAACTTAAATGGAATGAAAAAGTAATGATGTGTATAAATAATAAGAGTACGTTTGTTTGGAGGAGAATGGATGAAAAAGGGCATAGAAATGTAACAGATATGATACGAATAAAGTAGGGAAAAATAAATAAAGTAGTTGTATGAAAATGTACGAAAAAGTAATAAAATTATATGTGAAATGATTAAAGGTAGAAGCAAAAAAAATAGAAAAAAACAAGATAATTGGAGGTTGACTTTTATCTCAATTCTTTCCTAAACGGACACTTCCTAAGAAAAATTGTATTAAATTTTGAAAAAGGCCTCGATTACGACATCTAGTTCAACGTAGCTACCCATTTAACGATCGAGTACCTTTTAGAGTACCACCAATTAATTTAACTTCGCACACATGTGACGAGAAATATATTTGTGAAGACTGAAGAGAGAGATCGTCTTCATGACGTAGCTGAACCTGCAAGAAACTATCAGACATTGGTCGTGAGTCTTGACTTTGAGAACTACTATATATCTGCTTTTGCTGGCGGGTGACGCGTCAATCTCCAACGGGATAAAATTTTTCTGGGTTGGATGAAAGTCGTCAGCCACACCGCACTATCGGGATAATTGAATAGCCAATGACTTCATTACCAATTAGTTAACGGGCGCGGAGGGTTCGCAGGGGAAAAAGCCCCAAACCCAACCACACAATCTCCCCTCCCCTCCCAAGTCCCATCCCCCACATTTAAATAAATAATAATTAAAAAAAAAAAAAAAAGCCGACACCCGTACTATTCAAATCCCTGCCCCATAGCCGCTGTCATTCTGTGGGTGGGCGATTAGTTTGGCAACTTTCTTAGGAAGAGAGGAAATGTTTCCCTCAAGTACCACCCATATACTAATAGATTTGGACGAAATGCGTGGCTGAAATTTTCCCTATCGATGGACCCAAGCTTCCTCCAAAGATTAAAAATTACTAATAGATTTGGATGAAATGCGTGGGTGAAATTTTCCCTATGAATGGACCCAAGCTTCCTTCAATGATTAAAAATTGGCCATTCGGGCCACCTCACACTAAAGCCATCCTCGAACGTGGACAACAATCAACTGAGACGTCAGCATTCGTGTCAAGGAACAGGACAGTTGAATTATTAAGACATTACTCAAATGCAAAATCCACGTTAACTCAATCTTTGCTAGGGCAGGATGGTATTTTCATCAAATTAATTTGCACGAACTTGAAATGCATTCAACTGGTCAGCCCCTCTCCTAAAGTTGCAGTTCAAAAGCATTTTAGTGATTTCGAATTTGTTTCATAACATTATACTGGTAAAGCATCAGTTTACATGCATCTTATCATTAACAAATCCTTTTAGTAATATGCCGTGGCTAACTAGCACGTTTGAACAATAGTCAAGAATTTGTGACTATTTGCGAAAATGTAAAGCTGGGATGACGAAGGTTAACGGCTTTGCCAGTTTTAAGCTGCATCCCTGCCTTTACACCGCGCCAAAGTTGGTCTAATCAACACGATTAAGAGCCCATTTGGCCGTAAGATCCAAGAACCGGTACTGATGCGGATGCTTTAACTCCCGTTTGGCCATGAAAAGGAAGTAATTCCCTATAAGTATGTTGATTTTTACGCACGGTTTGGCCCAGCGTTTGTGTGCTGATAAGAGCCTTTTTCCCACCAAATTGTCGATTCGACAACTTCCAGATGTGATTGGCCGTGTCTTAAAATTACGATAGTAAATCGCAATCGCATAAAAATTATGATTCCAGATAAGTACAAATTCCAAATTCCAAATTCCAAGCTTCTTCGTGTCGTGAAAACCAATCACGAAAAAAATCCTTAAAAAAAGCGCATGAATTTCAAAAATCTATCCTATCTTATTTATCCGCCTACACCTCTAAACTGTCTAATGCATTAAAGTACATGCGTAAAAATTTTTTTTTCCTTCTTAATATTCTGCAAATTGAAGACGAATTTGTACAAAATATTTTTTATCTTTACAATATTTTATTATTTTGGAAATATTTCTTAAAATTATTTACGCTAGTTCAATGTTGACGGTACTTTTAATAATCTTATTAGAAAATTTTTAAAAATTTTAAATAATGAGTTGATAGCCAATCGAGAGTATCATATCGCCTGGTACTTCCAAATTAATCACTAGGAATAATCTTATTAGCCTGGGTTAAGTAAATGGATCGCTTAATCTAACTCAAAAGACTGGTTTATAACTTTTTTGTTTTTTCTTTATTCACTTATTTATCCGTGTGTACTTAATATATAAACCAGATTTTACTCTTTTTAGATATGTGTATAACTTTTTTTAAAATTTTAAACATCTATGTGTATATATGTATTTGAAATGCTCGTATTCTTGAAAATCTCAAAAAATATATACGCATATCCGAAAATAATAAAAATATTATATATTAAATAAACTTAGATAAATAAGTGTATAAAGAAAAAAAAGCAAAAAAAAAGTGCGTAAATAAAATTTTTGATATGAGCTAAGCGAGATATTTGCTTAGCTTGAACTAATAGGATTACTTCTCATTAATCGCAAGTTCATAACATATCTTATCGGCTAATATATTTATATAAATTATTTTTATCTCACATCAAAAACTACTTATATTGTTTTTCTTATGTTCTAAATAGAGTTGAAAATTAAAAGATTACATTATAACAATACAAAAAAGGTGATTTATGTCATTACATATACTTACTATTATTTATTTTATTAAAATAACATATTTTAATTGAATAATTCATGGATATAGTTTGTGTAAAAAGGATATATTACAAAATTCACAAATTTTATTTTAGAAATTTAAAATTTGTAAAATTACTTAAGATTTAAATTTTTTATCTATATAAAAGCAATAGTTTAGAGAAATAAATATTTCTCTACTCTTTTATAAATTTTAAATTCTAGTTAAAAGTATCTTCATGGTTTTAATACTAATATTTATTTTAATAATATATAAGAAACATGTTTATTAATAAAATGATGCCTCCGTATCAATATACAGTCTATTGGAAATACTTTCTTTTTTCTTTTTGATCATTTTTTATATTCATAAGTATTTTTATCTTTTAGGCCAAATATTAAAATTTCACTGAAAGTGCTTTTCAAATTATAAAGTCAAACATTTCTCAACTTTTTATTGTCATACTTTTTTATAAAAGTTCGATTCATAATTGGACTTTTTAAAAAAGTTGAAATTTAAAAGCTTGGTCAAACAAAATCTTATACCATAAAGCTAAAGCAATTCTTCCCTAAAGTTATTTATATCAACACCTAATTTATCCCAAAAGCTAAAGTGATTCTCCTCTGTTAATTAAATTAGGAGTGTGTTTGTCAATTTGCAAAGTTGTTAAGTTAAAACTTTTCAATCTAAAACTTTTCACTATTCGTAACTACCCTTTTTTAATTATTTTCTACACATTTTTCTATACAACAACTCTACTTTTCAATTTTTCTACATAACTACCAATACAATTAATCTATTTATTTTAAATTTATTCTCTTTACTCTTTATTATTACTCATACAATATCATAATTTAACAACTTTTATATTAAAAAAAATTATTAAAAATTTTCCAAATTCCCCGACACACCCTAAATTGCTCCCAAAAGTAGAGATAGCGGCCTGTTTTAAGTTCCCCGAGAGTTGCTTCCGCACAGGCGCTGAATGAGGTGAGGCTGGGAGGGAGTCCAGAGCCTGGACACAAGACCACGGCCATTCTCGAGAATTTTCAAGTTCTATTCTCGGATAATCAACCTGTAGTCCTTTTCCTCAATTTATTATTATTATTATTATTAAAAATCTTGAATTGCAGTCTTTCTATTTTCCAGAGGGATACAGCAAATATCAATTTCAAGTCTCAGAACATGTACCCTAACCAGGTTTGCGCATGGACCTCTCACGTTTACCAAATTTTAAAGGGATTTTTTCTAAATATACTTACTAGTTGTGACTTTAATCTCAAGTACTCTTACGTTTCCAAAATACTAGATATACTCACTGTGTTTGCAATTAATCCTTAAAACATTTAATCCATGAATTAACTTCACTAGTTAATATATGAAATTAATAATATGATAATCAAATTTCAAACATAATTAAATTTTGAATGTCAAAATTCCAATATTATTAGAACCGAACCGGTCAACCAACTGGTTCTAGTCCAATCAGTTCAATCGTTTTTAAAAACCAAATTGAACCGCTATATTAACATTTTGGGAGTTTTTATTTTTCATAAAAAAATTTCAATTTAAAACTTTTCACTTTTTATAATTATCTTATTTTTTAATTATTCCTTCATTTCTTCCTATATCAATAATCTACTTTTCAATTATTTCTACACAGCTACCCTTATCTAACCTATTTATTTTAACTTTATTATCTTTACTCTTCATCATTACGCTTATTATATTATATCATTTTCTCTCATTTCAAAAACTTTTACACCAAAAACTCTTCCTAAAAAATTTTATCACTTCCCAAACACAAACCTTTTATGTAAATTATATAATGAAGTCATGAGGAAAAAATTAAAATCTTAAATATTTATATATAGAAAACAATGCAATAATTAAAATTGTATTTATAATTTTAAAAGTTAGAAAATGTTGTATTTACTTTGTGTTATAAATTATATCTGTACTAACATCAAATTTTCACGTTATTCAAAACTATGATTTTAATATTTAAAAATCAATATCAATATACCTGCAAAAGCAACACAAACATAAAAAAAAAATAAAAATAACTGTAGCGAAACGCAAGTAGCTACTCTGAGGGAGAAATGCAGAGAAAAACACACCAGATTCAGCAAACAATATTGGAATAGACTGGGACAGGACAAGAGCTATCATAGATCTTCTAATATTCTGTTATTTAATTGGAAGAAAAAACAAAATATTTAAGTTGTTCTCCTGCCGGAATTAGCCATCAGAATGAGGACGAAAACAGAGACTATTTGGGTGTTTTCCTGGCTCTTTTAAATCGGTAAAATTAACCAAGATCATGTGTTTGTACTTGCCTGAGATCGTCGGCCAGAGGAAATCTACTACTGGACAAAGTCGGACATAGAAGTGGGAGAAGCGTCAGCCAAGGTCAGCATTTTTGGGCGGAGGAGAAAGATGGCCGCGTGGGAATGATGCTTGCCTGAGGTCATCAATTACTGGGCGGAGAGATGCTTCCGGTTGCTGGCGTTGCAGATGGATGAGGAAGAGACGAAAGGGTGGTCAAGGTACCAATGGCGAGCATCACAGATGGACAACAGAGATGGAAGTAGAGTTTCGAGCAGAGAAATGAGATGAAAATATTGGCGGCAGCTGTGGGCGGGGGGCAGGAAAGAAATGGATTTACCCAGTGCAACCCCGGACCAGTCTTACCGGGTGCTCAAGAAATCGGACAAACCGGCAGTTGAACCGGTTCACACCGGCTAAAATATCCCAGATCGGAACCGGTCGAATTGGATCGGTCTGGGCTCTGGTCACCGGTCGAACCAGCCAGTTCGATCCAGTTTTTACAATATTGCATAACTCACTGATGCTCTAATTACACATGAGTTCTAAATTTAGAAAGCTATAATTTCATCTTCTTTGTATTTTATTTCATCTTTTATTATTTTATAATAAGGGTATTTTCAGCATTTATAAAAATTTAACTAGTGGTTTTTAACAGAATTGACATTTTTGGGACTAACCACAAACGTTGTTGGGTATATCTGAAATTTTACAAAAGTAGTGAGTATATATAGCATTAAGGTCAAGTGGGTATATTTGGAAAAAGCCCAATTTTAAAGTGTTCCCATAAACCTCTGCTTGCAAAAACGAGACGGCATTTTAAATCAAAAGAATACATCAGCAATGATGCTGAATCAACTAGAAAAGGAATGATAGTGTAAAAAATCACCATCAACAAAGTGCAACATGTACCCAAACAAAAGAAATATGCACAAGCAGTAGTTTACATACATGGTACTTGAAATGTCTTTTCCCTTCAATTTTGCTTTTCTCAAATACATGACATCGAGTCAGCCATACGCTGCTCTATAAATAGAAGTTTCAAGTTGGTCAGGAAGCCGAGAATGCACTCCTTATGACGTGAGAGCTTGTGCTCTGGTGAACACGAACAAGCCTCCGCCTCCAACAGCACGCCCCAGAAGCATATCACGGTCCAGATATGAAAGGTAATACAAACCTCCAGGTGATCGCCTGCTTGTTATTCATCTCATAGCTCATAATAATTAATACGTTACAATAGGAGAACATGTAGTTTTCCATCACATTTACTTTAACCATTAGATCTGCCTTAGCAGGCATCTTGGCCTGAGCCATGAAATCAGTCCCAAATGGCATTCAGGTAAGTCACATGATGGTTAACAATTATAAGCAAGATATTCACTGAAAATGCATCATGAAGACCACTTGAATCATGGTTCGGACTACTTCTTGTTCCTTGATGAACAAAATAAAATGGATCTAATTGATAGCCAAAAGTTCACAGACCATCCGTAGTCAACAACAGACCACACTCATGCCTAAAATTTAGTTCAGTATCTGGATTTTGAATTCTCAAATCCATCACACACCACGCTGATTGTTGAGGCATTTGGCATCAAAAGACCCCATCTCAAGCAGTAAATGCAGCTGCCTAGTGTCCAATTTGCACATTCATATATGAAAAGAAAAATACCTCTCTGGGCTTGCCACAGGCACTTGTGCCCTGAAAGTTTTGAGAAACTGCAAGATCTGCACAGTAGAACTTAGTGGGGGTAAATTACAAACAAAATGATAGAGATCCATTTTAAGAATGTTGTGTTCCAGCATTGTAATAAGGCCAATCCAGTCAAACATAGCAGCATCCCAAATTAAGATTTGAACCTTCTCCAAACATCTGTTTCATAGATTTACATAGACATAATGCATGTACTGCCCTAGGAGATTCCAGTCACTAGACCGTGCAGCACCTCGTGAAGAAAATGGTTGGAAGAAAAAGCATACACATCTGACTTGCAGACACAACATGCCAGATGACATCAGTGACGTGAATACTTTTGCCATGCTGAAAATGCCTGGAAGAGGAGGCAAGCAAATGCCCTGGACCTCGCCGCAAAATATGGACGATACAAAATCATGAGATGTCTAACAGACTAACAGTGAAAAGTTCAGACCAAGCAGCTCTAAGCCTTCCAAGTAATTTCATATGTAATCGCAAGATACCAGTGGTAATATGATAGACTGATATTCTGCATTGCAAGAAATGGAATCCATAATGGCAAACAGAACACTTGTTTCAGTAAATCACCTGTAAACTCAAGAACGACCGAGGAAGTATTGCTGGGGCAATTAACGCCTGCAACTCTTCACTAATCTTGATGTTTTCAACAGCAACCTAACCAAAAAGAAACAAAATATTTATACCTGTGAAGCAGAGGAAGATTATCAACAGGAATATATACAAACAAACGCAATATCTACTAAATGAAACTGACCTCTTCAAACTGCAGGTAAATATTACGTTTAGAAACAACAGAAAACTTTGCAGTAACAAGCAAAGTAGCACCTTCATGTTCCTGTAAAGAAGTTTTAATACAATATGCCATAGTATAATCAGTTGTGGTCAAAATCTCGACTGATGCAGTTATAACCGACTATAACAATACTCATAGTTATATAAACAATCCTGGACAATGTATATCAGTGCAGTGAGAAGAAAGAACCTGAAGCAAAAACTGCAAAGATAAAAGGACTAACTCGATGTTTAATGCACCTCCCAGAAATTGTGTTTCCCACAATCATCATAACCAAACAAAAACCCTTTATTTCACTAAAGATCCTACCATTGAACTTCTTGATGTCTGCCCATAATTTCCTAGATGTTTCATCCACATTCTGTCCGTTTTTGACTTCTCTTGGGTGTCAAATGCAAGTTTCCACCAGTAACCTAAAGTCCAAAGCCCAAACTAAATGCAGGCTGTCTGAAAAAACTATCGTAAAGTGGATGAAATGGGCATCATTGAGATTAAAATGCTAAAGCAGGCAAACGAGATGCAATTTAAAATGAAACATGGACAATATTCCAAGCATCTATGATACAATATACAGTAGTGAGAATGGCATCTGATGGAAACCTTCCTCACACATTTTGTGACTGCAGTGATGAGAGCTGTAAAAACCACAAATATGCCGCTCTTGCTTAAACCAAGCTTAAGCATTTTCATCCACTAGTTGAAGGTGAATTTCAGTTCAAAATGAGAATGAAGGTATTAGAGAACATGCAATAAGCTCGGAAATTCATCACATTGTTAACAGTTCCCTGTGCAAAGATACCCTTTAAGCAACCAATAGCTCAAAGGATTTTTCCTTTAACAAAAGCATTTTACTTCCTACTGCATTTAACAGGAAGTGTTCGTGAAATTCTGAAACAGTCTAATAACACTCTCTTCATAATGTTCGCATGTTCTTTGAAATGAATGGAATGCCCATAATGTTAGGTAGTTTCTTCAACATAGAATCCACATGTTACTAGAAACACAAAGGGGAAAGGTTTTGGTTGGACTTCCATTTGTTACCTCTAGAAGAGTTGGGACACTCCAACGCACAACATTGCGTACAACACCTCCATCCACTTTATCTCGACACTCAAACTTTTGAAAAATTTGCCCTACCTACACAGATGTAACCACATGATCTGGAAATTCCATTCTATTGAAAGTAAAAAATAAAAAAAAATAACAATGCACACTGTGCAGCTTGAATTGACAAAAAAAGGTATAAATGCAATGCAAAGAAGAACTAGATACTACTCATAGCGTGCACACATTCAAAGGTACATATTTTTTCAGTTGTGTGTCTTCCATGTGTATTGCTGGTTGATTACACCACTTGTTTGCTATATTCTCACTTATGTTACAATTCTTTCCTAATGTAAATTGGTACTGCTAAGGAGGCTGCATAATATAATACGCCTGCTAAGAGGTTCCATAACACAACAACAAGAGCTAACATTTTCTTTTTCCTATCTCATCACCAAACCAAGAAAAATTCCAGTCCAAATCTAACAACAACAACAACGATTAATCCCTGCTTTCCACTATATTATACAAATGCTGATGTTGGTTAATCGCAGATGACTGGTGGACTGCTTGCCATTTTGTGTTAATCCAAGAACCAAAACCCCAACTCCAAGAACCCCTTGGCTGCTGACTCCTCCTTGACAACCACGATAGTCATTAGGATCTGATGATCACTTGCTTCACCATCAATCAATCGATAGGGTTCAAATTGCTTATACACTATTTTATCTTACTCTGTATGCACAAAACGTTCTATCAATTTTTAGAAATTTTATCATGTTTATAATCCTATTTACTTTCATTTTGATCTATATTATCAGATTTTACTTGTTTTGCTGTCATAGGTATCCTATGCAATATATGACCATTAATTAATGATAATGAAATGCAGAAAGTGCTGATGATTAAATTTTTTAAATCCTTTTACTATTTATGTGCTGTTGAAATAACAAGCTTGAAGGTCCCAGCCATGGGAAACGGCCTTGTCAGAAGAATAAGTGTAAGACTGCATATATGGATCCCCTTCCTTGGACCATCGATGTACAGGAGCTCTACACATGGATTGGCCCTTTTATATGAAATAAGACTAAAAGTTATAGGTTATGATTATCCAACCATGCCATCAGAGAACGAAACAGTAGTTTAGACAAACCAGTGGCATGAAGAAGTTCAGTACCTTGCAATACTACAGGAAAAAAAAAATACTGACATTGTAAAATATTTTTTGAAAAATCAAGAAACATGGTTAGAAGTATTCTCATCATCATTGTCATCATTTAAGCTCTTTATATATCGATTAGAACCAAGTCACGCAGCCATGCAAATCTATTTGTCAGTTGTCCTTCACCAAATGTATGCTTTTTCCCGCTTGTCAAAAACTCTACAACATGGCAGTGGTAGCAGCATATGCGAACCTGAAATAAGAAGGGAAGCCTCACAGCAGCCTCGAGAAGTATAAGAACATCAGAAGCAGAAGTGTAATTCAAGCGCCACGTTCCATCCAGTTCTTCAAGGTTGATTGCTGAACCCGCATCATATCCTTCCACAATCACCTAAAAATTTCAATTTAAACAAAAAATCAAAAGCACACGTAACCTTTTCATCGAATCACAAGAAAAAGCAGAATCGAGTGAGAAGTTGAGAGAATGAAGTGCACCATTGCTTCTTCAACGGCGGCGCGCTGATCAGCTGTGGCAACAAGGCCACGTTGCGTGTCTTGCGCAGCCCGCAGAAGATCATGCTTCCTGCTCTCGCGCTCTCCCACCTGAAATCCGTGCGTAAGAGAACTGAAATGAGGACAGAAATCAGGAGAGTGAAAGGAAAAGGAAGTTTGGGAATGTGTGACGGGGCTACTGAATTCTCGTGGACCGCGACTTGTGCGAGACACGGTAATGATTTGGTGGTTCCCGGGCTACTCCACGAGCGCGGCGGTGCTCTGCGCGGATGGTATTTGCTTGCAATGCCAGGGGATGTGGGGAGGTGAAAGGAAACCCGCGCATGCATAACTTGCGACATTTCCTCCACCAAAACGAGAAAGAGAGGCAACGAGATATCGTGAAACCGTTGGTGCGTCTCAAAAGGCACTTGGATCGAAATCCACACATCCGCCCACTCGTACTTCCTGAATGGGCCCGTTCCACAATTTATGAAACCCCACTTCATTCGTTTCAACCCATCCATTGGCATCCACGGCTTTGGCCGAGAGGTAATACACCTGGCACTGTTGTTAACGAATTGAGGTTGAAATCTCGTCTCCCACTTATAGTGGGGGTATTATATTCCCTTAGTGTTAGGGCTCTTATAGAATTTCCTACATGTTATGAGAATTGTGCATGTACTGATTTGTAATATCAGATGACTTTGGTGTATATAAACATGAATTAAAAAAAAAGTGTTAAACCCATCCATGGGCACATTTGCAACAAATCCAAGCCTGTTATTAAGTATTTAACTAAAAATCTCGGTCCGACTGGCCATGTCGCTGAATTGTCATCGTCCGGTTTGGCCCAACATCCCTCTTCCTAAAGTAGGATGCTACCAGTGCCTAGTAATAAAATACCAACTTGCTTGTGGTCATTAATTATATTCAACTCTGAAATTGTTTGCCAACAAAACTGTAGTATGTATTGTTAAATTATTTTTATTTGGCAGTGAGGGGTTTGCCTAATTATTGAGTCAAAAGCGACGAAAGTTGCATGCAGAGAATAATAAGCTATGATAAGCTCTGGTTGTAGCAGGTACCAACCCCGCGGGTACAAGGTTGGAAGTCGGAACAGACCATATGCTTGACGCATAACGGAATTGGCTGGCTGAACACAGGGCTGATGATGTTACCGGCTCGATGTCCAATGTTTAGGCTTCCTAACAGTTCGTGAACGCGGATGTTAATATTTTTAAGCAATTGAATGAAACAATGTACAGTAATTATTGATGTTATCTTTTCAAGGAAAGAGGAGGAGAAGATCCAGTTGAAGCTATAGACCTGCATAGTTCAACTAGTGCTTTACGAAAGTCCAACGTCAGTTGGTATCACTGCCAAAATTGATAATGGCATAAAAACTTCTTCATACATCCATCTGCATCAGTTCTTCAAATAAGTCTTTCCCCAAGTTCATAAACCTAAACAGTTCTCTTCTGGAGGGAAGCCTCATACCTTTGCAACCTAAAAGGGACAAAAGCTCTTTTGTCAATTGAGATGTGATGGCATCGGCAGGTGACAGAGCAGCAGACATACAGCAGAAACAGAACCAAGTGTGGGTATAAGCAATCATGCGAAGGGTAATAAGGAGTGCTTCAAATCATTTCAAATAAAATGAAGAACATTCTAATACTTTTTTCAAGAGTGAGCCAGAATGAGGGTCCCACTTGACAAGTGGAACTACAATCATTGACTAGCCAAATGAGATCAAGTGGAACTACAATCGTTGGAGTGTTTCTCAGTTCATGTGAAGAGAAAACAAAAGAAAATTGTAGCAGAATTGCACATAGCTCCCAAATGTTTTGTACCTCATGTGGCAGACGATCTCCAGATGGTGCTGATTTGTTTTCATCAAATTGTGATAATGATGATTGCATCTGAAATTTAAACATAAAAATTCACTTCTTTTAGGAATAGGTAAGTATATTAAAAAAAAATTACCACCTCTTCCTACACACCCTTTGATATGATTTGACATCATAACCAACTAACTACCCTATTTTTTCTATTGTTATATCTACATTCTAACTATTTTTTTCACATCTTTTTTAACAGCTACACTATTTATTTTAACTTTATTCTTTTTAATCTAAATTATAATCCTTATCATATCACACCACTCTCGCTTTTTAAAATTTTTTTCCATTCCTATTTTCCACTTTTACTTTTACGTCTTCCACATGGACCCACAAACAATTGTTAGTTTCTGAGTCAAACACAACTTTGTGGCTATTCAGCAAACCATGTTATTACCTGCTTACACAAAATGCTTCCAGTAGAGGAATTCCGATGCAACTGGAGAAACCAATGATCAACTCCAATGTAGAATCCACCAGGAAACATGAACAGACTTGCAAGGTAAACAAAAGAGGAAAAATAGTCATGATGCACCGACAAGCTCAAGTCATAATATAACAATCTGATTACCTGAGAGAAATAGCTCATTGGATTGACTGCGAAGAGATAGCATGTTAGTAGAAATGAAGGAAGCAGAATGGGAACTGGCAATCCATTTCTCTCCAATTTTCTGCAGTTGATTGCATCCTGTAACTCCTGTTTCGGAGTCTTTGTTTCCTTTTTTGGTCTAGTGAATCCCTAAGTGTATGATGACCAACAACAAATTTGGGTGTTGTCTTGTTCTCATGGATTATTTGGAGATTGAATTATCACCAGATTTACTGTCCTTATCAGTGACTTAGTGATGCATGTTTTCAGTTGCTGCCCTTTCATTTGTAGCCTGAAACATCAAAACAGAAGGTTCCTTGGATCTTTTTATGTATCCTATCACCTCATCATAAAATTCATCTCCCAATCTATCAGCAATTCGAATGCCTCATCTGACTCAACAGCCATTGCAGCCATTTTGAAGAATTTCTGGCGCAAATTGTTGTATCATGTGCTTGCCACATCCTTAATTACCTCTATGTGACCTCTCCAAGTGTGTTTTTGCTACTAGGACAACATCATGGTTATGTTCTGCAACAAATATTTTTAACCTATATTTGCCATTTTTTTACTTCTAATTGTCATTCTTGCCAAACATGGAGTTCTTGTAGCCGGATGAGTACACTTAACCTCACCACTTATCTTATCTTCAAATTTTCAACCTTGATTATCGCAACAAAAATGTTCTTTTAGCAATAAACCATCATCTAATCTGCATGCCCATGCTCTACGGACATTGAAACCTATCTTCAGCTTAATTATTATAAAACTGATAGGCGTGTTCTTCAGAATCAAACTCCATTCCAGCTTTAGGTTCTTCACCAAACTTGTTGTCAACTTTAACCGATGATTCATGCCTTTTCTCACAGCATCTCTTCTCTTCTGGATCAAACTTCATTACATGATTGTTTTTAACCAATATTTGATGTTCTACTTCTCTGAAGCAACTTTTTTCTGTATAACAGATAATGTCCCCTCTAACAGCACTCTCTCGAACTTACTTTCAGTTTTAACTGCCATCTCAAGTGCTGCTTCTTTGACATTTCCCTCTTGAGGTCCTGAGGATTGACGCTGGCATTTGAGTTGATTGACGGAGAAATTCAACACACAATCATCAACCTTCCGATCCAAGAAAAAATCGGTAACAGAAGAAAAGCAAAGTTAAGGATAAAATATTGGTTACGTTTCATGTATATGGTTCTGTCTACCACATGACTATCGAACCTGTTATTTACTAATTACTATAGAAAAAAAAAACCTCTCTGGTCACATATCAACGCTTCTTCCATTTCTTGAGAGCAGACATTGCACATGAACTACTACTATAAATAAACCCTTATCCATCCAGCGAGTTGTATTTGTCTCAACCAATACTGCCCATCAATTTACAAAACATCCATGTGAAAAGCCAACAAATGCAATCCAACCGAACAGAAACAGGCATGGAGCATGTTTTCGAGCGCCAACTCCCATGTCATTTTCACGTTATCCATTTTATCAATTTTATTTAAAGCCATTATTTAAATAAAAAGATGCGGACAATTACTAATCACTTCATTGGAAACCATACTATGGGTGTGTTTAGTTGGAGATAAAACTTTTGATGAAAAGTTTTTGGAGTAGAAGTTGTCAAATCAATAGAAAGTGATGTGATATAATAGGAGTAATGACGATGAATAAAGAGAATAAAATTAAAATAGAGAGGTTAGTTGTATGGGTAGTTGTGTAGAAATAATTGAAAATTAGGGTAATTTGTATAGAAAAATGTGAAAAAATAATTAAAAAATAAAATAATTATAGAGAGTGAAAAGTTTTAGATTAAAAAGTTTTAATTGACACTTTTTTACCCTAAACAAACACACCCTATGTGACATTCTGAATTTATTTCTGTTGTACTCCAACCAGCGATTGAATGATGTTTGTGGAAGTTTGTCATCATGTCCAAAAGAGTGAATAAAATCCGCACTTTTTTCTTTTTTGATGGAAAAAAAAAATCCGCGGTTTGGATTCCATAGAAAGTTGCCATAAAACTTGTAACCACTTTTCGTTCTCTGGTAGATGCACAAATTACGACCACACGTAGGAGGAGGAATCTTCCAATGATTATTATAGGAATTAGATAGAGTGATAGACCTGCCAGGCGAAGCTCCAACACAGCATTTTACCATTTCCGATCGGTCGTGTCCACCATCGTAGCTTCAAAACAAGATATATAGTCTTGACTGACACTTTCGAGTACAACTCTTATCTTAGATGTTCCCGGCAAACAGATGGTGGGGGGGCCATTGGCTCTTGCAATACAGTGTACTGCTTTTAAATCACAAACTGCCCTCTTTACGCATCGTGTCAAAACAAGTGCATTGAATTACCCGAAACAGAACTGCGCACGGAAAAGACCCTGACCCCAGAAGTACACGGCAACAAAACCATGATCTGGGATGGAGTTCGAAGGGGAGAAAATAGCATATAATAATACAAAATGACGAGATTAACAAAACTATATAAATTATACCTCTTTGTGTTGGGATTTTAGGCTATCCCCTTCTTGTGTAGATTAAATAGGAATGATTAATCACAGACAATAAATATTGCAAA
>JAXCLR010000081.1:57706995-57720795 GCA_035584095.1 Annona squamosa
GCTGCACGCGAGCACAAGTAGATGACAATACCCATAGTATGAATGCATGATTTAAAATTGACATATGTGTGCACGTCCATCAAGATATTTTTATTATAGTTTGTTGTGCATAAAAGACAGTATAGATATTGTATTTATTTTTTAAAAAATCAAAATGATTGAAAATAAATTTTAAAAAAATACATTTTTACTTACTGAGCTTTCAGCTTACATAGTTTTTGTTTTCAGTGGAAAACAGGGATACAATGCTAGACTAGAGCCTTTATCAACACGGAAAAAGGCGAACCTAGTAGAGGAAAAGACAAAGAAGTTTAGAACTGTATTGAAATTTTCTTATAATGCTTGCTTATTTTGATTTTAGACACTGAAAATTATATAATAACTCCTTAAGGAGCAAACTTGAAATGTAATAGTTAAAATTTTTATGGTTTTGCACCTTTGTATCTATTTCTATCTCGGGAGATCTTATTTTCAGCTTTGACATAGTAGACCCTATTTACAACACCTCAAGGGTGGGGTGTTACACAAGGAAACACCAAATCAACCACAATGTATAGCAGTAGTCCCAAAATCAGCTCTTTCAAAAAGTAAAAGTAATCATTGATTCGTTATACACATTCTCAATAGTCAAAAAAGTTAGAGAAAATGCGTGGAATGATAACAATATTGTCTGCATATTATGATTGACGAGGGCAGATTCAGCCTACGTAACGCCAGCCTAAAAAACATATTTTAGGTAATTTTTTTCATTTTTTAAAAAAAACATGTTGAGCTAAGTATATTAAACGTATAAATCAAGTTTTCCCATTTGTAATATTTTTAAAGATTTTTAAACATAGTAGCACTGTCGTAATTTTGAAATAATAGAAAATTATGACAATACTACTATTTTTAAAATATTTAAAAATAATGTTAAAATTTTAAAATAGTGAAACATAGATTATAGATTCAATGCACCAACCTAAATATGTCTATAAAAAAATGAAAAAAGTTACCTACAAATATTTTTTTTAGATCAACCTAAGTTGATCATCTTCCCTGATGGATGAGATGAAGTTGTCACTCTATTTAAAGTATTATTATTATTACTTCATATGAAAGAGATGACTTATATATATATATATGATAGAAAAGTATTTCAAGTTTTAATCTGGTGTTAGCATTTTTTAACCCAGTGGATCCATTCTTACCGGTTGTTCGCCCGAGCCAACAGGTTCTTTTTCTTATTTTTTGTTTTTATAAAATTATTAATTTATAAATTAAATTTTACCATTTTATTGATAATTAGCTAAAGCAGGTGGTATCTTTGAGTAATCTTATTATTGTCATTATTAGTACATACAAAGACATGATTTATGTGTTTTAAAAGTAGTTTGCATTATAGCATTAATATTTTAGGAGATTATAAGGTTGTTGAAATATATTACCATTAGCATCTTTTGGCTAACCTTAGGGATTTTGACTCTTGCGATTATAATGTGCGCAACAAAGATATTTATTTATTTTTATTGGTGTTTCATTTACTATAACATTCTGATATTACAAATCTAGTCTGTTTACAATCCTCATTATGAAGGAATATCCTATAAATACCTCTACGCTCATGAGGACAATTATATAATCACCCCATAACAAGAGGATAGACGCAATGAACTTGCATTTGGAAGGTGTTGAACATGAGGGTTGCCTAAATGCACCTAAGTGCACTTAGGCTTTGTGCACCCGTGCATATTTAACGATTTTAGAGGTGGTCCAAAATTTTTATTTTTATAAATATATGCGCCCCCATATAAATCATGCCTTCTGTAAAATTACGTAAACGTATTTCGCTGATTTTTTTTATATTTATACATTGTGACTATTGGTATTATAAGCAAGCATCTTCACAACTCTCCCACTATGGGGGGACACTTTCACAACCTTCATACATTGTAACACCCCAAACTTGAGGTATTATGAATAAGGTCTACTATGTTCAAACTGAAAATAAAATCTCCGAAAATGGAAATAGATACCAAGACGCAAAACCATATAGATTTAACTAGACATCTCATTTCTACTTCTCATGGAATTATTATACATATTCGGTGTTTATAACCCAAAACAAGTAAGCATTATAAGATAATTTCAATAAAAGTCTAAACTTTTTTGTTTATCGCTATGTTAGATTCGCCTTTTTTCTATGTTGATAGAGGCTTTAGTCCATCATTGTATCTCTGTATTTCCACAGAAAACAAAACTATATGAATTGAAAGCTTAGTAAGTAACTATGTTTTTTTTTTAAATGTATTCTACAATCATTTTGATTTCAAAAACAAACACAACATCTATATTGTATTTTATGCACAACAAAATCTAATTGCTGAAAAATTAAAGATCTTTATACATATACATACATATGTCAATTCTAAATCATGTATTCATATTGTGGGCATTGTCATCTGCTTGTACTCGCGTGCAGTCATGTTCCACATTCGTGAGCTAATTCATCTTCTTTGGCAGTCTTGAGATTGCTACTCAGGTATTATCACACTGCTTTACTACTTAGTATCAAACTCACATGCAGTATAATGAATGCACCACTTAGATTCACTGCTTAACATGACTAAAGATATTTTCAAATAATCATGCTCATATTTGAATAAAACAACTTGAAGGAATAATTCCAAACTTAATAAATATTTGTATTTCATACAATTTATAATATTCAATATAATATTTTCAAAGTTATACTTTGGTAAAAGTTTACTTAACTCTAAGTTGACTTTAAAACTCTTTTTTTTTCAAATTTCATTTAGTAGCCTCAAGTCTCTTTCCCTAATTTTCATCACAATATGTTCATTATTACTTCTTATTTTTCATAACTCTTTAAATTTTCATTTTATGAATTTTTCATATTTTTATTTAGTCAATTTTCACTTTTTTCGTAAAATTACTATATCTAAAAATTCATAAGTCTAAACAAGTTGAAATTTTGCTAGCAAACTAAACATATAATTATCTTCTTATTGTACGATCACAAGTCTTTTATTATGCCCAGAACTATGTTTATTTCATTATATAGAATTTTCTACCCTTTATTTGCTACTTCTAATCGAAATAAGTAAAATTTCAACACCAAACATTTCAATAATATTCCCGTAACTAATTAGTCATCCTGGAAACATCGTGAATGTTTTAGATCTAAGAAATGAGTTGTGTATAATATAAAATGAACGAGATTAACTTAAGAAAAATTCCACGCAACGTACCTTTAGTTCTTCTTCTTCTTCTTTTTAAGTCCGTCTCCTGCTCAATTTCTCTCCTTCAAGTGATCGAAACCCACCACATGTTCTCCCCCTTTTATACTAAGAGATTTGCTAAACGACTGAGATTTATTGCCATAACCCTACTATTTTTTAAACGGCCACCATATTATTATTATTATTATTATTATTATTATTATTATTATTTAAATGGCTTGCATGGCCATTAAATTCTCTCTCTTATAAAAAGTTTCATCCTCGAAACTTAATTAAATAAGTGTGGATATTTCTATTTGATATCTTCTTCAAACTCCCATGTAGTCTCTGATTATCCATGATTACTCCATTGCACTTTAATATAACTTATTACCCTGTTTCATAAATGTTTCTCTTTAAAATATAGTATCCTAATTGGGTTTTTTCTCATATATTGACTTATTTGAGATTGGCAACTATCTGCTATAAGCACAAGGGAAGGATCTGATACATATTTTCTTAATATAAAATTGTGAAACATATTATGTACTACAGCCAATGAGGGCGGTAGTGCTACTTGATAAGCCACTACTTCAACTTTCTCTAAAACTTCATTCAATATAATGAGAACTAAGCTTTTTCTTTTTGCTAAATCTCATAACCCTTTTCATAGGTGATACTTTTACAAACACCTTGTCACCTGTGGAAAGTTATAACTCTCTCTTCTTTAGATCTGCATAATTTTTCTGTCTACTTTGATCAATAATCAATTTTTCTTTGATTAGCTTCACAACTGAGTTGCAAAGAGTTTAGCTAATACTATACTTGAATCATTGATGCTAAAATTAAGGATTTACTATAATCAACTAAGTCATATGCTCAAATCATTTCTTTTAGGAAATTTAGTTGGTGCCAAAATATTTACTCAGAATTTCAAATCTGTAGTCACTAGCACTCCTAAACCACCCCAGTCTTTTGGAAATTCTATGTCTGATATTTCAACATTGCATTATCCAGAGGATACCTTATAGATCAAAAAAAAATGTACAATCAAACCGATTTCACGTTGAAAAGACAATATTAACTCTCCAAATTTTTTTATAATTGAAACAATTGAGTCCTAATACTACACTTGAATCATGTGATGCCATAAATTAACGATTTTCTATAATCAACTTAGTCATATGATCAAATCATTTCATTTAGGAAATTTAGTTGGTGCCAAATTGTCTTTTCAATAAGGTAAATGACCGTTATTTTGATAACATTGATATGCAAGAAATTTAGGATGAAATATTATAGATGTAAGAGAAATTTATGAAACATTATGGATATACAAAAAATTAAGAGCAAATGTTATTGTTATGAAAAGAATTTTCCTTTTTTTACGTATATATTTACAATCATCTCAATTGTATTATATTTAAGTTCTGAGACATTTTTATAATTTTTTAAGAGAAATAACAAGTTTCTATTAATTAAACTCTCACTAAAAGAGAGAAGCAAAACTCCCACCTAGCAGGGGAGAAATAAATACCCGAATACACATGTCGGAAATCGAACAACTGACCCTACCAAAACGGGTCAAGGGTGTTACCACCTAGGTAAAGCCCGATGGCAAGAATTTTTCCTTTAAAATGTTAGTTTTGTATGAACTAATGTAACCATAGACACGGGCAAATTATATGGTATAGATTTTAGTATGCTTGATTAATTAATATTTCCTGCCTAATTAAGTAAGATTTCATACTGAAAGAGAAAAGTAGAAAATCAACATGCATAAAATCTTTTAAATAAAAAACATATAAGAAATCTAATTTAATAAGATGAATTCAGCGTTTTTAGGCACAGGTTGGTGGAAGTGCATGTTGCATCCCATGCCAGCCACCTAGGGCCAAATCCTACTAGAGCAAGTCTCCCCTCCTCTCTCATGTTTGTAATTAAAGAAAATGAATTTAACTTTTTATTAAACATAATTTCTTATTAATTGAATGCCACATATGAACATCCATGTTGGTAGCTTAATTGCATGTGGTGTACAGTAATCCAATATGGCTAAGATTTATGGACAAAGGCAAAAATTATTTTTTAAAAAAATTTGGTGGGGGAGATTTCTATTGTAACCGCAACATTTGTCCCTAATTTTTAATATATCAATAATATTTTATACGTTCTTCAATTTTCATAATATTTTACATTAAATTTCAATTATATCTTATTATCGAAAAAATTTCACCAAGCAAGTGGTCGTAGACAAGGCCTCATGGCTTGGGCACACTGATTTAAACCTTGTATAGGGTAAAATTTGTAGTTGGAGCTAGTCTCCCTTAAGAATAAGATGGAAGCTTGATAACAACTTGTTGTCTTATTTAAGGATAGATAAGAGCTTGTTGTCTCCCTTATAAACGAACTTAATTATAATATCAGATATAATATTGTATAAATACTAATAAAAATTTCAGTTATACATATGTTTTCAGAACAAACATTTTTTGTTATATTAAAAGACGACTTTGCCCTATAAATTTTCCTTCGTTAAAACTATTTATCCATAATATGATGCTCGAATCATTTGATTTCATAAATTAATGATTTATCAAAATTAATTGAGTTACACTAGTGTTAACTATTTTAATTAAGAAGTTTGAAAGGGTAAAATAGATTTTTCAATAGGATAGTTCATGATTGTTTTGATAATACAGATAAGATAGAAATTTAGAGTAAAATGTTATAAGTATATTAACAACTTTTAAAATGTTATATGGGTAAATATTCTATGCATAAAAAGAATTTTCTCTTTATTTTATAAATTTGTGAACTCGGCTTAAAATTTTCTTTCCATTGAATTTGACATTTTTTAAAATCAGTTGTTGATTTTAAAAAATAAAAAATAATAATTTAAAAATTATCAAATTTAAATAGGAAAAAATTTAATAAGCACTTATGCAGTTAAAAATAAAGAAGAAAATAAAAAATAAACTTTCACGAATAAGCATGTGATTATAACTCTTAAGATATTTAGAGAGACGATAACAACTTAAAAAAATAGAATATATCCCAAGAAACAGGTGTCATCGGTTGTTAATTAATTAATTATTTCAAGAATATGGAATAATTTTACGAATTTTTACTTGAAATTAAATAAGTATCGTTGTTGCAATCGAATCAAAATGTTCTAGAATTAATTCTGGAATATTTATTAGCCTATTATAATAATTTTCGATAATATTATATCTTTTTTTATCAGTTTTACTACATTATATTTCATTTTTCAACTCATATATTACAATTAAGGCCAAAAATCTTTTTTTTGTTTTATATTTTTATCTAGCCCCAGGCCATTCAAGCTGGGCTCAGTTGGTTTGTGCACAATTCATAGCACCCATGGTGGGACAGGCAAACTGAATGAACCAAAAGCCATGTACCCCTCAATCGTGTGCATTATCTTTCCACGAGTTTTCTCCTTTTTTTCTTTTTTCTTTTTTACTTTTTGAGTACACGTATACTTTTCAAAGAGCTAAGTTCTTTTTAACAATTGGAGAGGTGGGAGAATGGCAATTTCCATTTGGACGGTGAGAGTCGTTCAATGGCTGCTACTGGGGTTGATCTAGTGTAACGCTCCATTACTAGAAACACTCAATAACTCGTCAACACAACCTAAAAAAATTCAAAAGCATCTCCCCATAATATACAAGGGGTAATATGGAATACATGATCTGATATTCATAAACATTTCAATCCTATATTTATATACTTGCATCTTCATATAATAAGAACATTCATATAAAAAGAAAATCATTTAATATTACCCTTACACGTCAAGCAAATATAATAATTATGCATATGTGCATCCACAAAGATTATAATCCGAAATACCAAATATATTATAATTATCAAAGTAAATCTGCCTCAATAATTGTCTACATATATGATTATCAAAAGAGCACAAATTTAAAAGAACTGAAATTAGAATATTGTGCTATGGTCTCTTAGATTTGATCTTCAACTTGTCCTATCTTAAAGTTCCCACCTAGTCTGTGATCTAAAGGCACAATAACAAATGATATGAGTCTAAATAGACCCAGCAAGTAGATAGTGGTTAGAACAAAGTGGAAATAAGTATAATAATGGATGTTCATTTAGTGATGAAGCTAACACATATGAGTCCAACACCTGCTCCCAAAATCGTATGCCTATAACCACGTATAAATAGAATAACATAATCAATCATCTACTCATGTCTATCAAGGGTCATGAACAACCTTCTCCTCATGTCAATCAGGGGCCATGAACAACCCTTTTACAATCAACCATTTTAAATAACACATCATACATAATGGACAAGAAAACATGTCGCAAACCGCACATAAAGCATCAACAAAATTTAAATTCAACATATAAATCTGTCGCATAAGCATTTTATCAAACACATGATAGGTGCGAAATGAAAGAACCTTCAATTCATACTCTCGTTTGAGGCGAATCAATTTACATCACATTTCAACAATATGAAAACTGCTAGTCTTTTAGATGATATAAATCGCACATTCAAAGCAAATTCCCCATAAATCCTAACCGTTACGAACCCTACACCTCATACCATGAAGTTGTCAGGCGCTATACATTCTCACCAGTCTCATATCACATTTAACATAAAATTTCATCACTAAATCAAGTAGGGGCGATATCTACTTACCTTGACTGTGATTTCTCCCAAAACAGCGACCCTAGATGTGGATTGCAAAGATTCGGAACTTCGGAGCTTCCTGGACTAGGATCTATAACTTTCAAGGCAGTCGATATAGTTTTCCTCAAGAGATCCATGGGTGGTTTGAACTGAGTGGAAGAGAAAGAAGAGGAGGAGCAAAAAACTAGAAGAGGAGAAGAAGGAAGAACAGTCGGGCGTGAAATGGAAAATGAAGCCCTAGAGCACAGGCCACCCATGTTAACTGAACCCATTGAGTCGGGCCGGGGCATGGGTCGGGCCCAATCACAATTAGTAATTTAATTTTCCGCTCCTACAACTTAATAATTAAAAATTTCTCTGGGGGCGCTGCCCCCTTCACCCCCGCAAGGGGTGCTGCCCCCTTGACCCCCGTGACCTGACCGGTCAAGTCGAACCCCGTACCTACTCTGCAAAGGGGAAAGATAGTTATAGTGCATAACAATGACACACTAATCATACACATTTAAATTTATACTCAATGTGCTAAGATCATAATACATGCATATATGCACGACATGTTCCCTAGATATTATATTCATATATGTTATGCATCCATTAACATTATAACTCCTGTGGTATGTTCATAAGTTATCTCATAAATAGAGAAGGGTTATAATGAAAGTAAAATAAAATAAAATACCTGGTCCTTACAGTTAATGATCATATTGAAAGGAAAATCTCCGACAATCAAAGGCAGTTCTTGACTACCCCTCTTAGAATGGAGGAAGTAGAGGGTGCGGTGAGGAGTATGTGTCCTACTAAGGCCCCAGGGCCGGATTGTATGTTTCCGGCTTTTTTTCAGAGACATTGGAATATTGTTGGCAAGGATATTTTTCTTTGGTGTAAACTTTTCTTGGAAGAAAGTAATCAGGCCCGGAGGGAATGTCAGATTAGGGAATCAAACACTACTTCTTTAGTGTTAATCCCAAAGGTAGTAGGGGCAAATGATCTATCAAACTTCTGACCAATCAACCTGTGTAATGTGGTGTATAAAATTTTGGCCAAAGTCTTAGCGAATAGGCTCAAGGGAGTGCTCCATGAGGTCATTGAGATTGAATAGAGTGCGTTTGTTCCTGGGTGGCTGATCACTGATAATATGTTGATTGCCTACGAAGCGATCCATTATCTTCGGAAACGGAGGGGTGGCAAGAGGGGGGAGTTGGCTATTAAACTTGACATATCTAAGGCCTATGATAGGGTCAAGTGGGACTTTCTCTATCAGATTATGGGAGTTATGAACTTCAGTCCGGTGTGGATCGATTGGATCAGATGTTGCGTCTCTACTGTGAGGTATCGGGTTAACATGAATGGATTCAAGTCTAGGCTCTTCCAACCTCATAGAGGCTTGAGACAGGGCGATCCGTTGTCTCCATATCTCTTTCTTCTATATGTGGAGGGACTTTCAGCACTCATCTCTAGGGCGGTGGCCCGGGGAGCGCTTCATGGAATAAGACTCAATCCGCAGGGGCCGCAAATTCTCACCTCCTCTTTGCTGATGATGCTCTGTTATTTGTCAAGGCGGACGCTCAGGATATTAGGATCTTACGGGACATCTTCAACATATATGCTGCTTCTTCCGAGCAAATGATCAATGTGGATAAAACCTCTATCTTTTTCAGCATAAATATGAACCATCATGATTGAAGGGTGATGACCAATCAATTGGCGGTGTCAGGCCAAGAATTTCACCATTACCTGGGGCTCCCGGCTTGGCTTGGTAGGTCCAAGAAAGGGTTATTCAATGACATTCAGGCGCGTATCTGGAAAAAAATCCAAGGGTGGAAGGGGCGTCTTCTATCGTGGGGAGGGAAAGAGGTTTTAATCAAGGTAGTTGCACAAGCTATTCCGTCTTATGCTATGAGTATTTTTCTTCTCCCTAGGTCCTTCTGTCAGACTATCAATGGAATGTTGAGCAAATTTTGGTAGGGCGAGAAGGGAAATAAGAGGAAGATTAGTTGGGTGTTTGGATGGACATGCGTAAACCCAAGCGGGCTTGAGGGATGGGGTTCAGAGATATAATTGCCTTCAACTACGCCCTCCTAGCGAAACAGGTATGGAGATTATCATCTAGCACTGATTCCTTTTGCCATGTCGTGCTTAAAGCTAAATACTTCCCAAATTCAGATATCTGGTGTTGTAAAGAGGGACCTTCGAACTCTTACACGTGGAAGGGCATTCTCAAGGCTTAGGATGCGATCCGACCAGGCTGCAAATGGAGGGTGGGTGATGGATTGAGGATTCGATTTTTCCAGGATATCTGGCTAAATTCTCTTGCGAGCAAGGTGGGCCCTCTACCATCATCCATTACAGAGGATGTCCTGGTCAGTCACTTTATCAATGAAGAGACAAATTCGTGGATCAAGGATAGGGTAGTGGCTGCTGTGGACAAGGTTGGTTGGCAGGAAATTAGGCGCATTCCTCTTCCCCGGGGCGATGGAAAGGATTGTATCTTCTGGATACATGAACCTAATGGTCAATACTCAGTAAAGTCGGCTCATAGGATATTCTCTCTGACCATGTGTAATTCTAGTCTGGCTCGCCACTTTTGGGCTATTTGGAGGACTAGGCTGCTAAGCAAGGTGATGACTTTTGGATGGCGGTTATTTAAGAATGCTCTCTGGACATTGTAAAACCTGTCACATAGGGGGGTGCCTGTTGATGTTGTTTGCGTGCTATGTAAGAGGGAGGTAGAAGATATTGACCATTTGTTTTTGAGGTGCACGCGTATAGCGAAGATTGGTAGTATTGCTTCTTGTCGGAGCTCTCCTGAGTCGTCGGTGATGGAATCTCTGTGCATCCTTTCTAGTAGAAACAAATTGGAGGAGCTAGCTTTCTTCATTGTGTACTGCTGGCGAATCTAGTTTTTGCGGAATAAGTTCAAGGAGGAGGGAGTCCAACCTAATTTTGGTGATACTTTAGGGTGGTGTCATACTTATATCGAACAACTTTTGAGGGCGAAACTCCTTGGTCATGCTTGCGTCCTGGATCGCCCTCTTGTGGCTAGGTGGACTATTCCCCCTCATGGTGTTTTCAAGATGAATATTAACGCGCGTTGCTTGGAGGAGAGAAGGGTCATGGGACTAGCGGCAGTTATAAGGGACTCCCATGGTCTCTTTATAGCGGCCAATGGGTGGAGATGGAAAGGTGTGGCGGAGCCGTTACTGATGGAAGCGTATGCTTTTCTCTTGGGAACCAAGTGGGCGCTCCAACTAAATTTAGTTAAAATTCAGATTGAATCCGATTCTCTACTGCTTTGCTCTTACCTATCAAGTGATTGCTCGATCTTTTCACCAGTGGAACATGTTGTCTCTGAAATCAGATCCATCCTCGCTTCTAATGCTCACATATCTATACACCATGTACTTAGGCAAGGAAATGGGGTAGCCCATTCATTTGCTGATTTGGTTTCTCATTCTGCATTGAATCATCTTACTTGGTGGGGACACCCCCCACAAGCCATTAGTGGTAAAATTTGTACGGACAATTTTTTTGCTATGAATTGCGTGGATTACTCTTCTCCGAACCCATTTCACTTGGAAAGGGGGTCGGGTTAGAGTAATTCTTTTAATAAAAAAAAAGGGTGGAAGAGGATCCGCATATTCATCTCTAACAATTCCCGGAGGATTCCCATTCTTGTCCTGCCAATTAGATTTAGTAAGCCGAAAAATAGTTACAGGAGATGTAAATTAAGCTTTATGGCTTGGGATATCAGTCGTAAACACTTACTATTGCGTAGTTGTAACAACAGCCAAATTGAATGGTTACACGACCTTTGCCACGCATTCATTTCCTTGGTTCTGAATATGTGCGTTCTGCAAATTGATTAATGGTAAATAAGTAGCAATTAAACAAATGAAGTATCAATAGCACAACAATAGGAAACAAGTAATTAGGAGCAAAATAAGTTAAATCAGCACTGAAACTAACTCATACATACCTCGAAGCAGCCCCTTTTGACCCATCTGCTGAAGGTTGTGAACGTAATCAACAATTTTCTTTTGCTCGATGTTATTGAAAACACGGGTGTGAAGTTCAAGTCCCCTAAAAACATCAACTGGCTTCCCATTTATCCTCTCAATCAAAGCAAAGTCCTTTTTCCTTCCAACTTGTGAAAAACGAATCCACTCCCCCTCTTCCTTAGATAAATCAAAACCATTTGCATTATGAGCTAATGCATTGTCCTGAGATGAGATTGCCGTGAAATCATCTCCACAAGATTGCTTAGAAAGTGAATGCTGGCTGTGCTTAGAAGCCGAATGCTCGCTGCGCTTAGAAAGTGAATGCTGCCCATCGCCTTGCTGCCGCTCTACCTTCCGATCACAGAAGGCGGCTCCAGTAGCCTGCTTGCTGCCTTTTCTTTTGAGAAAGCAAAGAAAGCTTTGGCATCGAAATTTGGGTGAACAGTATATAAAATTCTCTTTCCATAGTTATATATATTTGTTTTAATTTTAACTGGTAAAGAGGTGATTTTTTTTTTAAGTTATCCGTGTCTCAAACCTTTACTTGGTTCCCTCCTCAAGAAAGAAGAAAAACCCCGGCATAGCACAAATGATCCATTTAACAGCTGAAAAGATCTTCCCTGTAGTGGATGACATCCTCGAATCTTTACTGCAAAATTTTTAGACGAAAAATTGCTTTAGGTGCTAGTTTCCCTGTTTGCCAGAGGGGATTTAATGACAGGACTTTTGTTGTGTTAGGTATTACTAATCATCCAATGAAATTGACAACTTATTAAAGCCCACTAAAAGAGTTCTGTTTCATCATTGATGCAACCAATTCTTTTCGAATCAATGTGGCATTTAAAGGAATTTTTGTTGCTTAGGGTCTTTAGACAACACACTTTTCTGTTAGTTCTAACAGTGATTTTGGATTTCTCATTTGAACTGGATGATCAGTTTTATTCTCCATTTGTCTTCCAGCCGTCCGAAGACATGATCGAGGGACCTTGTTAAATCAAGATACGAGAACTTCGAGGAACTCTACCTCTATTGTTATTATGTAGCCGGTACAGTTGGATCGCCGAGTGTACCAGTGATGGGTATTGACCCAGATTCTCAAGCAACAACAGAGAGTGTGTATAATGCAGCTTTGGCACTGGGAATCACAAATCAGCTCACAAACATACTCAGGGATGTCGGAGAAGAGTAAGTGAATAGCCATAATGTTTTCATATCATGTTCAATATCTCTTAAAATTCACTTAGTGAGCTGCTGAATTCATCATTCAATAGGGGTTAATTCGGTCTGTTATGAAGGACATGGTCAGGCTTTCAATCTGGATCAAATCCTAACATAATCATAATCCTCTTCATCATTCTGTTTGAAGTGATATCATACTCAAAGCTGTGAAAGTGGGTCCACCATGTTACTCATTGCATGCAATGCTTAATTGTTCGAGTTTTGTATCGTCTACTAAACGTGTTTTCTATGGGTTGTTAATATCCAGTGCAAGGAGAGGAAAGATTTACTTGCCACAGGATGAATTGGCTCAAGCAGGACTCTCAGAAGAAGACAATATTTTCCGGGAGAGTGACTGATAAATGGAGGAGCTTCATGAAGAATCGAATTAAAAGGGCAAGGAAGTTCTTTCAGGAAGCTGAGAAAGGTATAACAGAGCTCAAACAAACTAGCAGATGGCCGGTGAGTATAAGAATTCCAAAACTTGACAAGGATATACTAGTAATGTTTTGTAATACCAACCATGATGCAAGCAATTCAAAATTTCAATTCTCGCTGTCAAAATAAAAATTTCACAAAATTCTCAATAACAAAACTCACACTTCTTGGCATGATTGCGTACAGGTCTGGGCCGTGTTGCTGCTATACCGTAAGATACTAGATGAGATTGAAGCTA
>JAXCLR010000081.1:57751220-57787857 GCA_035584095.1 Annona squamosa
GTTTCACAGGCCTCTAAAAATGAATATTTTATTTTTTAAAATATATATATATATGTGTCTCACGGGCGTCCAAAAATGAATATTTTATTTTCTAATATATATATATGTCCCCCGGACCTCCTAAAATGAATATTTTATTTTCTAAAATATATATGTATCCCGCAGGCATCTAAAAATGAATATTTTTTCTAAAATATATGTGTCCCACGGGCGTCCAAAAATAAATATTTTATTTTCTAAAATATATGTGTCCCAACGGTAGCCAAAAAATATTTTATTTTTTAAAATATATATGTGTCCCGCGGGTCTTTAAAAAAAATATTTTGTCCCATGGGCCCCCCAAAAAATATTTTATTTTAAAATACACACATATATCTTAGAGACCTTCAAAAATGTATATATATATGTGTGTATTAAAAAAAATTTATATATGCTTCTCTCTGAGTAAATACTCTCCAAGTAGTGGGTTAAGTTAATACACGGGGCTAAGTACCTTTCTATTATATATATAAATACAACATCTTTGCTCAACCCGAGCCTTAATATCCGAGTAAGCTCTCTTGGGCCCAAGACCCTCCAACAAACCCCCGTAGGCCCAAAACTCCCAGCAAGCCCAAGACGAACCAAAATTCTTCACCAAGCCCACTTGGGCCCAAAATTCTTCAACAAGCCCACTTGAGCCCACAATTCTTCAATAAGCCCATTCAGGGTCAAAATTCTTCAACAAGCCCACTAGGGCTCAGAACTCTTCAATAGGCCTAAGATGGCCCAAAACTCTTCAGCGGGTCTAGTTGGGCCCAAAATCCCCCAATAAGCCCAATTGAGCCCAAATTGATTGAGTCAAGCTCAGTTAGGCCCAAACTCTTTTCAACATGTCTAGTTGGGCTCGAACCCCTTTAGATGGTCCAAGTTGACCCAAGCATATTTTTTAAAATTTGGTTAAATCCATTTCTTGGTAAAACCATCTAATTATCCAATCTAGAGACTGAAGGTGGGACACGCTGGCTTATTAAGCTGAAAGCGGGAGACGCTGGTCTGCTGTGAAAATTCAGAAGCTGAGAGCGCACTTAGCTTGCTATGTAGGGTCACTAGTGTAGCCGATGGGCCTCTCATTATGCCCAAACCGAGTCATCACTAGTCGACGGGCTAAACGTAAACTCATGGCGCGTGGCGTCATGTACCACACATTTAAGACATGACGCGTGGCGTTATGTACCACACGTTCGAGTCACAACACAAGGCAAAGTGTACTCTTTTATCTTTGTATTTTTGTGAGACACGATCTTTCGTGCACTTGTAATATCGTAGAAAAATTTTCTACGCATTTCATCATCATTTCAATAAAATAATCATTTTTTAGACTATTGTATTCAGCTCTTTTAATTAAGGATTTTCTCATTGGAGATGTAAAATTAGAACGTGGAACACAATGCAAAATAATTCCGTGATATACTTTTCGGACTCAGTTAAAGAATTAAATGCTTTAAAATTTTGTTGGGAAATTAATTAAGCATTTATTTTTAAAACCGGAGGAACATAATTTTTTCACAAGGCCAGAACAAATGGTAAACCTGACGTGAAACATTCCCCCTTCATCTTTAAGAGTTGAAAACTATGGTCTTTATATGCTTACTTAATCTCTCACTACTGACACTCTTGAGTGTTCCTTTGCGGATCTCATGGTGCATTCGATGACCTTCGGATTCCTGCCCAATAGTGGTTTTGTCATTTCTGAGCCAAACCACATGGATGCGGCTATCCCGCATCACTTCATTCGCGTACCAGAAAACCGGAACACTGTGTTTATTGACACGTCGACTACTCCTACAGTGATCAAGCGAAGGAGAGATTGATCTGCACTACTCAAGGAGTCTCTTATTATTCAGGGCCTTAGGGCCACTCCTGTCCGACCAATGAAATCTTTGCAGGCGCCAACTTGAATGGGCCAACCTGCTTTGCTGTCGGACTATGCCGAGAAGTCCGCCCATCGGTTTGTTGCACCAGCCCAACTAGCAGCGTAACAGCCTACAGGACAACCTGTCTTGCAATCCCACTCCACGAGAAGGTCTGCAAGACAATCTACTGCAACTAGGCTAGAGCCAACTTGCCGACTAGAAGCCAATGTTTCTTGAAGCAGGAGCAAAGCTGTAGTAAATCTTGTTCAATGCACTATCGCTCGCTAATTCAATCGGGTTGCCTCAAGGATTATTGACCTAGCCTCTCGACCTAACCGAAATGACACACGGGAGCAGAAGAAGTCAAGAAGATCGGCCAAGGTTTCTCGACTTGATGCTACACCAGCTGATGGAAGGGATGACCGATTCGAGTCGCAAAGACCTATTATTGTCCAATCTAGTTTAGGCACCTTACGATTCGTCATTCCTAATCCAACATACCCGCCTCATCAGCCAACTGCTACTCTATCCAACTTACAAGCTAGAGCTAAGTCTCTAGGTCACCATGATGCTGCCAACATAGTGAGAGTTCCTCATCACGCATCAAGGAAACAGAGGAAGAAAACATAGCAGAAAAAGCAGTTCGGGAAAACAACTTCCCGTTTAAACTTGAAGGCTTCACCACCACTGCCACCAGGGTCAAGGTATAGGCTGTTCTCATACCCTCGACAAAGGGATAGGCCGCAAAAGAAGCCATTGCAGGATGCCCGCAAATTAAGAGTGTCTCAAAAGCCAAGACTCTTTAACGAGTGGCAGTATCCTCATAAGCGGCACACAATGTATCCATGTTCAGTGCTCAGGATATGACTTATGCGCCTATTGTGGCCCCATCCCGAGGAGAGCACTGAATACCGCACCGCAAGAGAGAAGCTAAAAGGAGGAGACATTTCCTACAAATGACGAAAGTCAATATGGTGGACCTCGCTCAGCAAAGCACTTCAAAAGATTCAAAGATGTTGACCCGATCAAGGGCAGCCGCAATGCCCATTATGCCACCATTCTGCAACCTCTCTCATACTGAAGGTATTAGGGCTGCTCTCCCAAGAGGCCAATTTGAAGCCTCTTACATGTTAGGCGAAGAAGAAGAGGTTCTTACACCTAAGTCCCAGCTCATTCATTATCTCCAGGAGGAAATTAAGCATATGAAACGGGCTATGGAAACTCCAGGCGAGGAGACAACAAGTTCTCATCAGCCGCTATCACCAAGGAACCATCAATTAGTCCATCAGCTATCGAAACTAATCAGGCAGTGGACCGAGGAAGATGAAAATGTAGAATTGGAACAAGGCTATTCGCAATTCAATAATCTGCGTATCAATACCCCTTGAATACAAGATGCGCGGGGTAAACACACCCATGGGGTCTCCACCCAAGATTGTCGCGCAGAAGGAGATGGTGCATCAGCTTGTGGCTGAATGCCTTTGTCGCCAGGCACCTTAACTTACTATGGTCCCTACAACAACAATCAACAGGCCTTAACCCCTAGAAGTTGAAGCAGAGTTGCTACCTAGGGATTTGAAGCCATCAAAGATCCAATTCGATGGGACCGAGAGTGCGTTAAAGCACCTGACATCATTCCACTATGCCATGAGCAACTAGGTGCACCATTCAAATTTTTATCTTCAAATGTTCCCCAATACTCTTTCTGGTGATACTTTCCAGTGATACATATCTCTCCCGACTGGCTCGGTGCAAACATGGGAAGAGATGAAGGAAATGGTCACCTCTCGATTCGTTGATACTATACGGAAAGTACGACTATCAGAATTATCAACTTGTTCCAAAAGAAGGATGAGCCGGTTGAAGACTAATCACCGGATGGCAGAGGGCCGCTAACTGATGTCAAGCACCCCTCTCTCAAGCAATGAAGGTCAGTCTTTATTGGAATGACATCAAGACGGAAATTTCCTTGCTGATGAATGAACAACTAAGTACATTTCAGACCCTAGCTACAGAAGCTTGTCAAAAAGAGTATTTGTTATCTCAGCAAAAAGCCTGGAAAAAGGAGTCATCCACAACTACTACATTTAAGAAGAAGAAAACTAGAGAGAGCTCTGCAAACACTACGGAGGTTCAGAAGCAGCCAGGTAAAGCAAAGCCGCCCACAAAAGAACAGCTTGCAAAGCCCTTCTGAAGAGAGGAAATCCAATACGTCTTCGGGGAAGATGATGTGGAGACGCTATTCCAGCACCTCATGTCGACCGGGCTATTCGAGTTGCCCGACCCAAAAAGGTCGGACGAATTTGGACATACTTTTTATTAGCGATATTGCAGTTATCACCGATATGTTGGTCACCTCACCAAGAAGTGCTAGGATCTTCAAGCAATATTGCAAGACTATATTAAAAAGGGAATTATAAAATTTAGTCCTCCAGCGCAGGCTTCATCGAATGTTGTGACAATTGAAATGGCAAAAAGAGGTGATTGGGAAGCAGTTCGAAAACCACCAAGCCTAAGAGGGACAAAAAGATGTCTAAAAAATCTGTACAGAAAAGACAAAAGAATCAGGGATAAGGTCATTCTCCCTTTCTTCTCAAGGCATTTGAGGCAATCCTCACGGGTTCCACCAAAAGAAACATATATTCCCAAGGAATTACAGAACATTACTCCATGTGAGTTCCCTAAGGATGGTCCGTTTTGGGACCTAGATATCAACAAAGGAGAGACTGAAACTTGCTATCATATAAATGTGTCCGTATCCAAACCTGCAAAGCGGTGAAGAACCGCCTCAGTGCTCATCCCTAACTATGCCAAGTTTGAAGTTGGAATGTCACCAGTAAACCACATCATCACATATTTGCGAGAATCTCGACTACTGCCAGCATCTTGAGAAACCAGAGTGAAATACTTCCGGTACTCACTAGGGGAATCAGTGATGTCTTAGTACCGAGATAATCATATCAAAGAAATTAATGAATGGGTCACTTGATAGACGCGTTCTTGGTCCGCTTCCTATCAAGGCAAAGAGAGCCGTTCCTTAGTAATTACTTGAGGAAAATACAATATAGTTAAGAATCCACTGCTCATTACGTAAATGATCTCAAAGACAGTACATGGAGCGATCTCTTAGCCATATGGCTGCTTGAACTTGAAGTGGTCACGAAATACCTTTTAGATGTAGTATGCCTTCTGACTAACAACGGGTACAAGACCTTTAGAGCCAAAACTTTCATAAAGGCAATCCGGTGGATCGGCAATGAAGGCTTCAAATAAGAGGCAATTTTTAGCGATGCCGAAGGTTTTGGGAGGACAAATCAACTCCAAGTCCTACATGTACTACAATTAAACGATGCACCCATCCTTCGAGTATTCCCTTTCTTAACTAGGGAGTTAAGCTATGATTGGCCGCAGATTCAGTTTTTCCATGAGAATCATAAGTATGCATTGTTGTACTTTTATGATTATTCACTGGCGGCCTGTCAAATGGGGCAGACAGAAGATTTCACACTCGAACACTTTGTCTTGAGCTTGGCCCATGACAGTTGCGCTCTTCTCTAGATCTCCTCACTCCCCGAAGAAGCATTTGGTTCATGGGAAGAGTTTATCGATATGTTTATCCTAAGATTCCATGAATATGACATGGAGTTCCCTCCAGAGATGATAGAAGTCATGCACCCCCTATTAGGAGAATCTCAATATGACTACATCTTGAAATGGATAAACTGTAGAATAATTAACCAACAAGTCGATAAAAAAATCATGGTTTACCAATGCATCAAGTCAATGAGTGGATATTTCCCCGACCTCCCACAAGTACAACCATTTTTCTCAGACATATTGCAAACATTGGCTATGAACATTCAAGACTCTGTCTCCTGCAATGTGGTGCAAGTTGAAGAAGATGTTCTTGCAATTCTTTGATCTGGTCGAATCACACCAGAAAACAAAGGTAAAGCTCCAGTGCAAGAAATTTATACTCAGCCAGAACAACACATACCATCCAATCATGGGAAGTCCTCAATACGCTATAATGTGCTTGAACACCTAAAGCGACTCTCTGCATGACTTAGTATTTATGATGCCTTACAGTTGTCGCAAGAAGCCAAGGATGCACTAGTTTGTGCTCTGACAGACGAGAATGTCCGTCTTGCTTACTTGGTCGATGCCACTGAATATGATGAGATCATCTCATTCATTGATGAGTATATGTTGCTTGGAGACATTAACCACAACCGACCTTTATATGTTACGGGCAACCTGGCTGGTGAACTGGTTAACAGAATTATGATCGATGCTAGGTCCGCGATTAATATCCTGCCCTTTCGAACACTCAGGAGGATCGAGATTTCTCCATTAGCATTAAAAGACACTAGTGTGATGATTCACGGGTTTAATCAAGGGACTCAAAAGGCCATGGGCCTAATTGAGTTGAAACTAAACATAGAAGACTTTTGCACCGAAATCTCATGTTTTGTGATTAATGCTCCAACATTATATAACTTGCTACTAGGGGGGCCTTGGCTCCACAGCAATAAGATCATCGCATCAATGGTGTATCAATGTTTCAAATACTGTAAAGATGGTGTCGAAAAAAGGATCTTTGCTGACCATAAGTCATTTACAATGGTGGAATCATTTTACTCCGATGCTAAGTATTATGACTTGGCATCTATTGTCAACACTTCAATGAAAGCAATTGAAGCAACCACATTAGAAGGTCGGCAGGAGGTATCTCAGGCTCCCCTTGCCCCAATAAGCACAGACGTATTCTCGAGGGGAGAAAAGATGGAAGGTCAAGGTCGTGGTCGAGGACGCAGTCATGGACAGGGGGCGGCCATACCACCTATAGCAACACTGCTACAGGCTCACGATTCTACGTAGACTTAGAATTCCTGAAAAAGGTTGCTAAACCACATAGAGCTAATTCTCCTAGGTTTGAAGTGGATCTGGAAGCTCTTTGGAGATTCTAGAACCAGGTCAGTGAAGAAGCCAAGTCAATTTGCTGTTCACAAAAATAAAAAACATAAGGAAGCACTCGACAAGGTTTTAGCAATGCTCGTGAGGTTTAATGTATCTACTCTAAGTATGCGGGGACCTCAAGATGAAAAACTTGCCAAAAAATATTTTATAAAGCAACATGGCGAAGTTTACGGTAGCCCAAACAAATCTTCCTGCTTGCCCACCAAGAAACTCAAGAAATGTGATTTTTATCGCTATAGCAGAGAAAACAACAAAATTATGGATTTGATGGGATTCTATCCCGATGAACCACATCTCTCAGGCCTTGTAAGTGACATCCCTATCTCGTTATCTAAAAGACCTACTGATTATCGAAAGAGTAACAAAAGACTCGGCCTCAGGTATAAAGAAGAAGAAGATGTCGACTTCACTACCACCTATTACATCTCCACAAGCGAGGACTCCTGCAACGATGAAAAGACATTAATGAAACTAGAGGACACTCCATTTGTGATTGAGGATGGAGGGCAACCTACTATTGATGTATTCAAGGAATTCAATCTTCGGACTGAGGAGAACCTGAGACCATTTTTATTGCCGAAAACCTGGCCAAAAAAGAAAAGGCGGCTTTAAGGCAGCTTTTGAGTGAATTCAAAAATGTTTTTGCTTAGGGGTATTCTGAGATGCCAGGGCTCAACCCTGCGTTGCAATCACCATCTGCATATTACGCGGGATAAAAAGCCAGTCAAGCAAGCTCCAAGAATGTTTTGACCGGAGCTCCAGGAATAAATCATCAAAGGAGTTGAAAAACTCATTGATGCTGAATTCATTCGAGAAATCGAATTTTCAAGATGGATTTCTAGCGTTGTTCCCGTCAAAAAGAAAAATGGGCAGATCCACATTTGGGTAGATTTTTGAGATCTAAACAAATCATGCCCTAAGGATGAATCTCCTCTTCCTTTCACTGATTTGCTAATCTACAGCACGACCCTGTACGATACATTCTCATTTATGGATGGATATTCATGATACAATCAAATCAAGATGGCTCCAGCAGATGAAGCCACAACAGTAGTTCGAATACCAATGGGTGTCTTTTCCTACAAAGTTATGCCTTTTGGTCTTAAGAATGCTGGCGCAACTTATCAAAGGGCTATGCAAAAAATATTCCATGATATGTTAAACAAATATGTTGAGTGTTATGTCGATGACCTAGTTGTAAAATCTGAAGATCACGATAGGCACAAAGAAGATTTAAGTTCGGTGTTTCTGCGCTAAGAAAGTATGATCTCAAGATGAATTCTCTCAAATGTGCATTCGGAGTATCATCTAGGAAATTCCTCGAGTTCATAATCCGCCAAAGAGGAATCGAGGTTGATCCACTCAAAACGGAAGCAATTCAAAATATGCTGCCTCTACGAAACCTAAGAGAACTTGGAGTCTGCAAGGCCAATTGTCGTATATCCAACGTTTCATCTCCAACTTATCCGATCGGTGCCAGCCCTTTCACAAGTTGATGAAAAAAATACGACTTTTCAGTGGGACGCGAAATGCCAACCAGCTTTTGAAGCCATTAAAGAATTTTTGCAAAATTCTTATGTTTTGACGACTCTAATGAAAGGAAAGACGCCCATTCTCTATATTTCCGCTAGTCCACAATCACTGCGGGCATTGCTTACACAAGAAAATGCCCAAGGCAAAGAACAAGCCGCATATTATCTCAGTCGTCGATTATTGCAAGCTGAATATAATTATTCCTTGATCGAGAAGATTTGTTTAGCATTGATCTTTATGGCACAGAAGCTAAGACATTACTTCCTCGGGCATCAGATCATACTTATATCGAAAGCTGACCCCCTTAAATTCCTGATTAATAGACCAATGGTTTCAGGACGCCTAGCAAAATGGTCACTGCTGTTATCTGAATTTGATATCAAATATGTGTCACGAAAGGCAGTGAAAGGGCGAGTGTTAGCAGATTTCCTAGCAGTCCATCCGCTTGAAGAAGAATTTTCCATATTAGAAAACCTACATGATGAGAAGGTTTTCTATGCAAATGATGTAATAATGTGGCAAATGTATTTCGATGATGCTTCAAAGCCATCCGGTGTTGGCATTGGAATGGTCGTAGTCTCCCCTCATAAAAACTTGTTCCCGCACTCATATTTTCTTGAAAAAAGTGCAACAAACAATGAAGCTGAATATGAGGCTTTACTCATTGGCATGGAACTTCTTTCGCAATCAGATATTTCATTTGTGCAAATATTTGGGGACTATGGATTGGTTATTAAACAGTTAAACAATTAACACAAAGTGCACTAGCCTCATTTGCGAAAAAATTATGACAAAGCTCAAACTTTATTGGCAAAGTTTGAAATTGTTTCTGTTGAGTACGTTCCTCAGTCAGAAAATGTAGTTGCTGATGCACTATCAAAGTTGGCCAATATTCTCAATTTCAATGAGCTTGATGGCATGATGGTTCGAGTACAAATACTAGAAGATGACGAAGAGCTCCAAGTAAATCAAGTTGGACGGTGTGTATCTGAGGTAATTACAAACAATGATGACTGGCGCATCCCTTTTATAACTATCTGAAATATGGTATTGAACCAGATGATCCAAATGCAATGAAGTCACTGAGAAAGACTGTTTTGCGATATATCGTGTTTTAAGATGATTTGTATCAAATTACTTTTGATGGGCTTTGGCTTCGCTGCATTAACGAGAATGATACTTGTCAGGTTTTTTAAGAGACACACTCCAGCGAGTGTGGCTCCCACCAATTTGAACGTCATCTTTATCATAGGATCAGAACATTGGGCTATTATTGGCACACAATGGTCCAAGACTCCATCAATTTTGCAAAATCCTATGAAGTCTGTCAAATGCATGGGGATATTTACCATATCCCTGCTTTAATAATGTCTCTAGCACCTATTTCGTGGCCTTTCTCTTGGTGGGGCTTTGATATTGTCGGTCCGATAAACCCGTCATCATCCAAAGGACACTTATATATTTTAGCCGTTGTGGATTATTTTCTAAGTGGGCAGAAGCTAAAGCTTACAAAAGAATCCGAGCGCAATAGGTGGTTGAATTTATCAAGCACAAAATCATTTACTGTTATGGTGTCCCCTATCAAATTACCTTAGATAATGGCATACCATTCAAAAATGACAAAGTAAATCAGTTATGTCGAAAATTTGGAATCAAACAAGTATTCTCGTCGCCATATTACCCACAAGGAAATGGTTAAGCAGAGGCATTTAACAAAAATATCATTCGAATCCTGAAAACAACCGCTATGAAAAATAAGCATGATTGGCACGAGAGGCTATCCGAAGCACTATGGGCCTACAGAACCACACATTGAACTGTGACAAGAGCGACACCATATTCACTACTTTTTGGCACTGAAACAGTTTTATTAGTGGAGATGCAATTAACATCCTTAAGGGTTGCTATCTATTCTGGGTTAACTACTGAACAACAACTCAAACTTCGTTTCGACGAGCTCGAAGCACTAGATGAAAAGCGAGTTCAAGCATGATAACGAATCGAACTCTATCAAGCTTGGATGGTCGAAACATACAATAAAGTTGTGAAGCATCACTCATTCAAAAGAAGAGATTTAGTGCTAAAACTACGCATGGAGCTTATGGCCGGGGGCAAACTTACCAGTACATTCGAGCCTAAATGGGAAGGGCCTTACATCATTGAGAGGATCTATGACAATGACACATACGAAGTTGTTAATTGCGAGAATCAAGTCAAAGCAACTGTAAATGGGAATTACTTAAAAAGACATTATCCGTAGAAGTTACAAAGGGAGTCATACATTAAAATTTTGCAAGAGAATCTCTACAGTATCCTTTGTAGAAGGAAGGGATTCCTTCAAACCTTGGATAGAGTTCACTACATCAGCAGGAGAAATTATATATGCCTACAGATCTTCGACCTTAGCCTCCATAGTAGAAATATCTCGACTCTCTGTATCAATTCTCACTTTGTAGAGGTCAACTTCGGCTTGAAGTTCGTTAGAGGTAGAAGTCAACGAATTTAGTCTATTTTTATCAACAAAGATAGACGTGACAATGTGGCGGACCTCAGCTTGTTTGGCCGCTATGGATGCTCGAATCTCCTTGGTAATCATCTTTTTACTTTTCATCTCCTTTGCCACCTGGAGGTTACGTTCCTTAAGTTGAGCAAGGCTATCTCTGCAATTGGCGAGGTTGGCTTCTGCGTACGCTAAATCTTCTATAGAAACAAAGGTTCATGCAGCAGCCTTGAGCTCGCACCAATGGGCACGCAACTTCTCCAGTGAGAGTATGATGTCACCAAAACCAGAAACGTGAAGTTAGAGCCTATCCAGGACTATGGAAAAGTTTTCACAAATATCCAACGCTTTGGTGACATTATTAGGAGAATTCATGTCCTTCAAAGAAGAAACGATGCATCCCTCGAATTGTGCTATTGCACGCCTTAGATGCTTGAGATCCCGCTTCTCTAACTGCTCTGCCTCGATCACCTTGAAAGTTGAAAAGAAATGACATAAAGGATCCAAGAAGCGATCTTTGACATCAAGCAGCTGACGAGCCCCACTCGAGCTCACGCCAGTACTTGGACCGGTTGAACTAAAGTGAGGACTACCTGAGCGACTAGGTCTTAAGGCTGAAAAGTACAAGTCAAAATGTTAGAATAGCAAGTTAACTAGGCAAAAAGCTGAAATACAAATACCTGGTAATGTAGGAGAAACGGGCAACGACTCTATCAGTGTCGAATTCTCCCCGCCATGAGCATCGTCATCAGATACTTCGACAACTAAGGCAACTATAAAAAAAAAAGAGATGTAAAAGAAGAAAGCGCGCCTTCTGGGTGATTGTATGGAGCTTCCATGTGGATTGACTCTTTTGGACCAAATCCTGCCAAATAAGTGATCAAGATAAGAATAATCGTAAGAAATAGATATAATTGACAAGGTAATCTAGCATACCTATAGTCCTATCATCAGAACAAGTCGCTTTCACAGGGGTATCTTGGACTATTGATGGCGTAGATTGACACGCCTCGAGAGTCCGGACTCCTAGAAAATCCCTCATGAAGATGTTATCAGAAAATGTAGGCCCGCTATCATAAGACCGCATCGGTTGGTCAATTTGACCCATATGTAGATCTACATGGAAGCCCAAGAGGTCACTCAAAGCATGGTAACTGGAATCCGGTAGCACAGGGGAGTTGTTTTGCACCTCAACATGTATTTCCTTACTCACTTTATGGTCATTGGAAGAATTTATGGCAACATTCAGCTCTATTACAATGACCCCTTCCTCAGATGGCTTGGGTGGCTTGGAAATAGGATATGAACTTTTATCAAACTCTCCTGGTATATTAATTTTAGAAGTTTCTCCTTACTCTGAGGAATCTTTTCCTTCGGTAGGATATGAAAGTCCAACAAATGAAGACAAACACCTCGTTCTCCGAGGTTTTCGCTTCTTGCCACAAGTGTCATGCATTGTTAATGACTCTGTAGCCTCTGAGTTGGTAGGACGATTGGGAAACCAAAAGTGACTGATTGGCTTTTGCGGATATACAACATCGGAAAGCTTGACATTGTATTCTACAAAAAAATGGAGGGAAAGATAAGGATAAAAACAAAAAAAAGAGAGAAGAAACATACTCCAAGTCTCCATGGGTTTTTGGTCCTTTTGAGAAGCTACCTTTTCAGTAGCTAGCTCTCATAAGGTCTTCTTGACTGGCTCAGTGTTGCGACGAATATACTCTTTTCCTTCCGCAACTCAGTCAGTGCAGTGAAAGCTACAACCGACGATCCCAGGGTATGCGTTGAAGGAATCGATGTGTTGGACACAACGGGCCTCAGTTTCCTCCACTTCTGGCTCTTTGAAGCGTCTAATCTCAAAGGGCATCAGAAGCCCAGTTCACCCCAGCTGGTGGTCAAGTCAAGGGGTTTAAAAGCCTAAAAGCGAGATTTAGGCGCAACTTGCTCGACAACCTTTACCGCATAGATGTCATACCAATGAACATAATCTTGAGTTGCCTATACTCGATGGTCAAATGAAGAAATTATCAGCTCACAGGAGAACTTAACTCCCTTAAAGCGCGAGCATACTGCGAGCTAGTGAAGAGATCCGACCCTAACTTCCCTTTGATATCTTAGGATGTGGGGAAGATATGCAGGAACGTCCTGATCAAAGCCGAGTTGACAGGCAAACCTATGAGGATAGTACGACTCAACTTCAAAATGAGGACCATCCCTGTAAGCCAAGAGACCTGGTGACGAGCTGCATATATGTCTATTAAATTACTCACTATTTACGCAAGTATACGTGCTGTGTCAAGTAATAAAGAGTGAGTAGAGTATCGTTCTTGCGAGGAATTGTTAACCGAAATTATTATTTAGGTTAACTGCTTTCGGGGGTTGTGAAATTCTGAGTTTGTTGTCTATTAAACTAATAATTGCGAAGGAAAATTAGAGTAGAGATATGAGACTACTGGATACTAAAATGGGGTTACTGATTAGGGATGACATATGGATAGATCGGAATCCTTAAATCTAAACTATATTGGTCTGGTTCTTGTTAAGCGGATTGCATATGAATTTACTAGCCCAAGTTCATACTATTTAAGTTCTATGTCTCATGCCATTAAATAAAGTAAAATTGATAAGTTCATAACTTGTATAATGACTACATAGGGTTTAACGGTATATTCCTATCTGTTAAATACCTCTCCTTACACAAATGTCAAAACCTGTGCCTTACACATGGATCTAGCAAAGATCTCCCTTTTCCAAGGATAAATCAAGCAATTAAATCATCTTACAAGGTAGCTAATCTTGTAAAAGCATTATACTCGCACATGTAAGGGTAAATCATGCATAATTATGTATATAAGCTTAAATACAGTTTAGAATTTAATTCATCCTAACTATCCATCTAATGAAGGTTTAGTTCAAAGACATGATCTTAACAACCACTACATCCATATAAAAAGTATCCATAATACGGAGAAAGAAAATTGGGAAGAATAAGAAAAATATTTTCCGGTGGTTTCCACCAATGGGACTTAATTTCTTTCTTCAATCCGAGCTTTGATCTCGATTTTCACTTTCTCTTGCACTGTAGTTCATACTCAGGCTCTCCCCTCTTCTCCTCCTCTTGCACGAACCCCTAGGAACTATATATAGAGTCCCTTTTTGCGCAGCTTACGCACTGGAATATTCGCATACGGATGCGTATTGGCACCTAGGCGCCAACTATTTGTATGTTGAGCAGTTTAAACACATTCTGGAACCCTATGATTTTTTGCACTGGTTCCTAAGCGCCCCTGGTTGGCGCTTAGGCGCCAACTACTTGGACTGCACCATCTGATTTGTGGCTCTTGACTTGGGTTTATTGTAGCCAACTCTCTGGACTGCTCCTTCATATCATCTGTGTGTGCTGGAAATGGTCAAGGCATGTAGGTTGGTGCCTAGGCGCCAACTTCCTGCCTCTGGATGCCTCAACTTGCATTCAACTCGTCCTCTCTACCTTCATGTGCCCCATTCTCCTTGCAAAAGATAGAAAAATAAAATAAATAGACTAAAATGCCTAAATAATGTTGAAATTTCCTAAAAACTAATTAATGCTCATAAAATGCAAAGCGGATGAAAATTAAGCTAAAATAGTACAAATTAAGCCTAATCTCTTGAACTAACATACAAATTAAGTCTGGAATGGGTCATGATAACTCGTAAAAATACGAGTTATCATACCCCCAAACTTAAATGTTGCTAGTCCTCCTAGCTACACTGGCGGAACTTATGCACCAAGGCTTATAAATAGCCCAGCTTGGCTTCTTAATTGAGGACATGACGGGAGCAGGAGACGGAGCTCCGAAGACAAGCGTTCCAAGCTCTTTCCTTCAACAGAGAACGTAAGTTCTCAAGATTTTTTTATTTTAGGTAAAAAAAGGTTTCTTTCTTAAAATATATATTATTTTAAAAAAAAATACTTTTCACAACGTGGATACTCCCTGACTGGCGGGTTGAATTGACACAGGGGTTAAGTATATTTTTTATAATATATATATGTGTTTTTGAAAATAATATATATATATACATATACATGTATAGAATTAATTTCTAAAAAAATACTTTTCCCAATATGGACAATCCTCGACTGGCGGGTTGAATTGACACACGAGTTAAGTATATTTTTTAATATATATATGTGTTATTAAAAGTATATATAGATATACATATATATATATATTATTTTAAAAAAAATTATTTTTCCCAATGTGGATACTCCCCGACTGGCGGGTTGAATTGACACGCGGGTTAAGTATTTTTCTTCTTCAAAAAATATATATGTATATTTTTTCTATATATATACATGCATATATATATTACGATTAAAAAATAATATAATAATAATATGTATAGAGGCTCGGGATCCCGGGGTCTCACTGGGTGTGCCATATATATATATGTTAAGTACTTTTTATGATAAAAAATATAATGATAATATATATTTAGAGAACGTCTCAGGCCAAGAACTCTTCAATAAGCCTACTCAGGCCAAGAACTCTTCAATAAGCCTACTCAGGCCAAGAACTCTTCAACAAGCCCATTCGGGCTCAAAATTCTTCAACAAGCCCACTAGGGCCCAGAACTCTTCAATAGGCCCAAGATAGCCAAAAACTCTTCAACAGGCCCAGTTGGGTCCGAAATCTCCCAATAAGCCCAGTTGAGCCCAAATTGATTGAGTCAAGCCTAGTTAGGCCCAAACTCTTTTTAACATGCATAATTGGGCTCAAACCCCTTTAGATGGTCCAAGTCAACCCAAGCATATTTTTTAAAATTTGGTTAAATCCATTTCTTGGTAAAACCACCCAATTATCCAATTCAGAGACTAAAAGCGGGACACGCTGGCTTATTAAGCCGAAAGCGGGAGACGCTGGTTTGCTATGAAAATCCAAAAGCTGAGAGTGCATTTAGCTTGCTATGTAGGGTTACTAGTGTAGCCGACGGGCCTCTCACTATGCCCAAACTGAGTCATCGCTGGTCGATGGGTTAAGCATAAACTCACATTTAAATCATGGCACGTGACGTCATGTACCTCATATTTAAGTCATGGCGCGTGGCGTCATGTACTACACATTTAAGATATGACACGTGGCGTCATGTACCACACATTCGAGTCACAGTGCGAGGCAAAGTGTACTCATCTATCTTTGTATTTTTGTGAGACACAATTTTTCGTGCACTTGTAAAGTTGCAGAAAAATTTTCTACGCATTTCATCATCATTTTAATAAAATAATCAATTTTTTAGACTATTGTATTCAGCTCTTTTATTCAAGGGTTTTCTCATTGGAGATGTAAAATTAGAATGTGGAACACAATGCAAAATAATTCTGTGATATACTTTTCGGACTCGGTTAAAGAATTAAATGCTTTAAAATTTTTCTGGGGAATTAATTAAGCATTTATTTTCAAAACCGGAGGACTACAATTTTTTCACGAGTCCGGAACAAGCATAGTTGAATTTGTGGAAATCCCTCAATCCAATTCCAACCGCTCGCTTTGGCTTATAGATATCCTTCCATGCGACACAGCTTAATTTCCTTTTACCATCGTTCTCTCCCTACCAAAATTTGCTCAGCATCCCATTGATGTCATTACAGAATGATTTAGGTAGTAAAAAGATGCTCATCGTATATGAAGGGATAGCCTGAGCAACCGCCTTGATTAACACATCTTTTCCACCCCACGAGAGTAGCTTATCTTTCCATCCTTGAATTTAGTACCATATACATTCTTTGAGGCCTTTGAATATTCCAACTTTGGATTTTCTAAGCCAGGCCGAGAGCCCCAAATATTGGTGGAAATTATTTCCTGTACATCTTAAGAGTTGGATCATCTCCCTCCTAGCACCGCTGTCCATATTAGTGCTGAAGAAAGCCGTGGTTTTGACAATGTTTACCATCTGGTCGGACGAATCCGCGTATTGGTTTAGAATGTCCAAGAAGTTCCTAATGTCCATCCCATCTGCCCTAATGAAGATGATAGCATCATCTGTAAACAGTAGGTGAGTAATCGTTGGGTCGTGCAGTTGTAGTCTAATAACATGAATTGCCCCACAAGCGGCCACATAAGAAATCAAAGCAGAAAGACCCTTAGTACATAAAAGAAAAAAGGTATGGAGATAGCGGGTCTCCTTGCCTTAATCCCCTGTGAGGTTGGAAGTATGAGGATTCAAAGCCATTAACATTTACTCGGTATGGACCGTGGAAGTAATCCCCTTCTTGCACCTTCGAAATGAGTGGATTGCTTCATAGGTGATCAACATATTATCTGTGATAAGCCGCCCAGGAACGAAAGCGCTTTGTTCTTCCCTGATGACATCATGGAGTACCAATTTAAGTCTGTTAGCTAGGACCTTTGCCAAAATTTTATAGACCACATTGCATAGGCTAATGGGTCTAAAATGAGATAACGCTTGAGCTCCAACCCTCTTTGGAATCAAAATTAGAGTGGTTGAATTTAAGTCCTTTATGTGCCTGCACAGTTGGGCAGGATTGCTCTCTTCCATGAATAACTTGCACTAATTGAAGATATCTCCACCCACGATGTTCCAATATTTTTGATAAAATCCGGCTGACATTCCATCTGGGCCCGAGGCTTTAGTAGGACTCATTCCTTTAATCGCTTTCACAATTTCCTCAATCTACAACGGTTTGGTTAGGGACTACCTTTATTCATCAAATGTTCTTCTTGAAATAACATTCTCCACGCATGGTGCCTCCCGAGGTGTAGCTAGGGAATAAACCTCAAAGAAGTGCATAACTACCATATTAATCAATTGGTCCTGGTCCCTCACCCACACTCCGTTCTGGTCTCTCAACACCTCGACGAAATTTGATCATAACCTGTTGGAAGCGATACAATGGAAGAAACCAGTGTTTTTATCTCCCTTTTGGAGCTAATGTGACTTTGCACACATCCTCCAAAGTTGCTCCTCATCTTCCAGCAGAAGTTTGATTTGGAGTTTTAAATTCTGCATGGAATCATCCCTTTCATCGCTAGGCCTCATACCCATAATAGAATCCAGCTCTCTTTGCTTCTGCTCAATCGCTTTCCTAAGATTGCCTCTTTTCCTTTGATTCCAATTAGATACATGAATACCACACCGATTGAGCTTCCAAGCAAGTAAATCAACTGCAAACATAGTCGTCAGAGGTTTGGATTCCCATGCTTCATTGACAATTCTAGAAGCCTCTTTATCTCGAGCCCAAAATAGCTCATATTTGAATTCCCATGGCTGCTTCCTCCTTCCTACTTTAGAATCTAGTACCAACATAATGGGGCAATGGTCCGAAGTGGGAGGCGATAAGTGATTAATTTTTGCATTAGGATAGAGATTCAGCCAAGACAGTGTGGCAAGCCCCTTATCCAATCTCGCTTCCACCCTTTCCCTTCCCCTACTATTGTTTCTCCATGTCATGGTCGCACCAGCAAAACTAAGATCCAGCAGATTACATTTGTCCATAGTCTCACAAAAAAGACCCATTTGGGCCTGTGGACGAGTCCTCCAGCTAATATATTCACTTTGACCCATGACTTCATTGAAATTTCCCATAACTAGCCAAGGGGCACTACTCCCGGCGCTTGGCTGATTGTGGATATGCCAGCTTTGGTGTCGATGGTGAGTTTCAGGGTGGCCGTAAAACCCCATGAATTGTCATCCAAGAAAGTCCGCATCAATGTGGTGGATAGAGAAACTCTTGATGCAAGTTGGTTGGTCGTTGTTCCACAGGAGAGCCAAACCCCCCTCTAGCTTCTGGTTCTACAGCAAAGCAGCATTCAAACTTGAGTCTTCTTCTTATACCCTCCATCTCTTTGGAATTGCATTTTGTTTCACAAAGGAAGACTAAACAGGGATCTTGTTTTCTAACCAAATCAAGAAGGCTACGAATCGCTCGTGGGTTCCCAAGCCCGTGGCAATTCCAGGCTATTATGGCCATATTAGTTGAGGTAGGGCTGGGGACTCCCCGCAGCCTCCAACTTATCCATTTCGTTGCTCTCTTGTGTCTTCCTTTGCTTTTGAACCTCCGTCTGTTCACCCAGTTCACTATACCGACCTTGTTTTTCACCTCCTTCCACCCGGCCTTCAAGAGAAACATCATTTTCCATGTCTTGCTCCATTCTAGCCTTCCTCTTCTATCTACCATTCGTTCGATTGAATTCCACACTTCCGCCATCTTGCCTACATTTCAAACCAGTTTTGTCACCCGCTATAGTCACTAGATAGTCGGATAAACGCCTTACATCACCAACCCTATGATATTCATGATGCACGTGAACATCGAAAAGCAAGTTAGCTCCCTCCCCCACACAAAGCATTCGATCCCCATCACTGCTCCCCATTTTCTTCTCCTTAGTAGATAAATTGCTATTGTTATACCAATCATTCAGGACTTTTAGTAGTGAAGAAACTAATCAGTTGATGTCATACCTTAGCCTCTATATAGTCTAGTAGTATGAAGACTTATCATCCGACCCACATAGTAAGCCCATTACTCAAGTATTGTTTATTTAGCATGTTAGGCCTACAATTGCTGACACTTGAAGCTGTAATCAAGGTTTTTGTTGGTTTTTAAAACCACTTCTTTCACCAATTGAGCTGCGATGGGTTTACTGCATAGGCTGGGTGATAAGTCTTCACACTATAGAACTCCATGGATGACTAGGGTATGACATCCACTTGATTGACGAAAGGCATAGTCTTAAGGAGACGCGAAATATTGAATAAATTTGGCAAGTTGAATAATATCTGAGTAATGTGTTGAATTTTGGGGCAGGAACTTGAAAATAGAAAGAGAAAATTTAAAGAAAGTGAGAAAATATCAAACCAAAAAATAGATTTCTCTTCCAAGCGTGTTACAAATGTCACTTTCTTTAAGGCAAAATTTGCACCCTCACAGCAATTTAGGGTTTTAGCAATTTGCCTCCAAGATACAAAGAGTGAACCTAATCTAGAATGAAAACAACCTCCCTTCTAGATTCTAAACACTTGATGATGGAAGCAATAAGTTTTGAATGGAATAAAATAAAATAAAGGAAAATGAAATTCCAAAGCGAGTGAAAGATGTTGAAAAAGGGCTTCAGTGGCTGTGAGGGAAAAAATAATTTTTGAGGTCTTGAACTAATGCACATATCCTATTTATAATAATATATAATAACATATGGGTCGTTTCAAACTTTAGAAACGTACGAAACAGCCAAGCCCAATTCAATTTCAGAAACGTTCTAACATTTCATATCAAACGAAAAAATTAATGCAATATTTGAAAACTCCCTACATTCCCCGACCATTTTCAAAATTAAAATTCAATTCCATTCAAAACCAATGAAATCTCATACATAATTAAAGGTGTCGGGTGGACTTGAACTTTCACTTAGTAAAAATACATTTTGATCTTTTTGAGGTGTACAGTAGTCGAGGCTTTGAACTATCGACCCCATTTGATAGATCAAATATATTTCACATACAAGATTTCAAAATTACATCAACATTTACAAAGGTGACATGTTATGGCCATGAGTCAGTATCCTAATTTCATTAGCTCTTCAGAGTGAACTTACACACTCTGGTAACAGAAGCGGCCTTACTTCCAACACTCATATAGGTGGATTTATTTAGAATACTCTATAATTAAATACTCCAATGCAATAGTTTTAGATCCATTAAGAGCATAATACACTGATCCTCATAAATACCTTACAGGAACCAACCATTGCCTGAGGGATGTAAAATTAAATAAATAAATAAAACCAGTGCTCGCAAGCTGCAAAATAACATACTTTGCTCATTAAACTCCACACCTGAGCTATAAGTTTAGAGTTGAGTTTCAGTCATTGCAACTCATTACGTGTGGATTTAAGTCTCATCCATCTTGCTGTTTTCCATACCACATTCTGAGTAAGGCCTTTTGTAAGTGGGTCTACCAAGTTTTTACTTGATCTTATAAAATTAATATTTATCACTTAATCTCGGAGCAATTGCCTTACATAGTTGTGTCTCAATGCAATATGTCTTGATTTAGCATTATAAGTCTTGTTGTATGCTCTTGACAAGGTTGCTTCATTGTGACAATGTAAATAGATAGGAGGTATAGGTTTAGGCTAAATAAGGATTTCAAGTAGTAAGTTTCTAAGCCATTCTGCTTCTTTCCTTATTGCAGCCAACGCAAGGAATTCGGATTCCATGGTTGATTGTATAATGCAGGTTTGTTTTTTGGAAGCTCAAGAAATAGCAGCTCCACCAAGGGTAAAAATCCAACCACTAGTAGATATGAATTCTTTGGTGTCTGAAATCCAACTTGCATCGTTGTACCCTTCCAATACAGAAGGTTCACCACTGAAATGCAATCCATAAGCAATAGTCTTTTTCAAATATTTTAATACCCTATAAATTACATTCTAATATATATATCACGGATTACTAGTGAACCTACTAAGTACACCCACAACATAAGCAATATCTGGTTGAGTACAATACATGACATACATTAAACTTCCAATTACTTCCGCATAATCAAGCTGGGCTATAGATTTTTCATCATTTTTACTTAATTTAATGCTGGAATCAAAGGGAGTTGAGGCTACATCAGCATCAAAGTAGTCAAATCGCTTGAGTATTTTTCAATAAAATACGATTGGGAAAGAGAAAATATATTACCATTTCTAATAATCTTATGGCAAAAATAACATCTGCATTGCCCATATCTTTCATCAAAATTAACTGACAAAAAAATTTTAGTTTCTTTAATAATATCAATATCAGTTCCAAAAATAAGAATATCATCCACATATAGACAAATAATAACACCTCTTTTGTAGTAAATTTACTATAAACAGACTTATATGACTGGTTTAATTTATACCCATTTGATAATAAAACTTGATCAAAATTTTCATCTTATTGCTTAGGTGCTCCTTTTAAACCATACAATGATTTTATCAGTTTGCAAACTTTTCTTTCTTGTCCAGGCATTATGAATCATTCAGGTTGTTCCATATAAATTTCTTCATCTAAATCTCCATTTAGAAATATAGTTTTTACATCCATTTGGTGAATTTGAAGGTGATAGATGGAAACTAGGGTCATTAATAATCTAATGGTTAACATTCTAACTACTGGGGCATAAGTGTTAAAGAAATCTATATCTTTCCTTTGCTTAAACCCCTTAGCTATTAATATAGCTTTAAATTTATCAATTGAGCCATCAACTTTTAATTTCTTTTCAAAAATCCATTTACAACCTATAGGTTTAGATCCTAGTGGTAAATCAACTAATGTCTAAGTTCCATTTTCCATTATTGAATCCATTTCATCTTGGATTGTTTTTTTCTAATATGATACATCTAGAGATTTCACGGTCTCTTCGTATGTAGTTGATCCCCTTCGGTGTGAAAATTAACCATATATTCCTCATTTATATTATCTCTGGATCCTTCTAGTAAGTATAACTGAAAATCAGGCCCAAAGCGATTATAATTATCTTTTTTAGCTCTTTTACTTTTCCTCATATTTTTCATTTTCATCATCTATAGGTTTATTTGCAGATGCAGAATCATTATTTATAGATTTATTCAATGATTGAGAAGAAGAAGCTTCATCATTATTACCAAGCTTTGGAATAACTTTATAAATATTTTTGTAAAAATCAACATCTCTAGATTCAATAATTGTATTTTGTTGAATTGGACTATTCGGCTTTACTACTACAAATCTATAAGCTTTACTATTTATTGCGTACCCTAAAAATATGCATTCTATTTCTATTTGTTCTAATTTAGGTCTTTTAGGATCAGATAATCTTATTAAGACTCTACAACCCTAAACTCTTAAATATTTAAGACTAGGTGCCTTATTTTTTCGTAATTCATAAGGAGTGACTTTATTTTTCTTATGTGGAATTCTATTAAGTATGTGAAAAGCTGTTAATAAATCTTCACCTCACCAATCTTTATTTAGGTATGCATTTATTAATATTGAATTTACTATCTCGACCAATGTTCTATTTTTCCTTTCTGCAATTCCATTCTGTTGATGTGTATATGGGGTTGTTACTTGGTGAATTATGCCATCATTTTCACAAAAATCATTAAAATCACTTGATAAATATTCACCACCTCTATTTGATTTTAGAGATTTAATGGTTTTACCAAGTTGATTTTCAATTTCAACTTTATAAGATTTGAATTTTCTAAAGCTTCATCTTTACTTCTTAGCAAATAAATATATATATCTACTAAAATCATCTATAAATGTTATAAAATATATTTTACGACCTCTTGTTAGGTTATTTTCCATATCAAATATATCAAAATGAATTAAACCTAATAATTCTGAATTTCTTTCTACCTTTTGAAATGGCTTTTTCATAATTTTAATTCGAGCACACACTTTATATTTATCAGTTTGATTCATTAGGTGATCTAGGAATTAATCCTAATTTCATCATAGTGTCCATACTTCTGAAATTAATGTTACCTAGTCTATCATGCCATAAAGAAAATAAATCAATAATATGAGCAGAAGAAGATGATTCATTATTCACATTCAGGCAAAATATGTCGTCTATAACATAACTCTTTCTGACAAAAACACCTCATTTGGTAATGATAATTTGGTCTGACTCAATCATGGGATGGGAGTGTTTGGGCCGTGTTGAGGAAATCTGGCCCAGGAAAGTCCTTGGCCTCTAGCCTGCAGAGATGCGGACTCCTTGTGGAGTGTTGTTGTTCCAATATCCATGGCTGAGACTCAGGTGGAGCTTAAGGAGTTTGAAGCAACATACCTTGGCCGGATCTCACAATCATACGCTCGAACCTGGTGGGTTAACAGAATAGGGCTTACAATCCCATGATTCACCATTTTCCATATTTGCTAAGAAGGCTAACTGAGACCAAGTTTTTTGTGAATTTTTGGTACATGAAGTACATTTGTAAGGCTAAGTGATTTCCCAAAAGTCAATTTTAGTACAATAGTTCCTGACCTTATTACTTTTGTAGTAGATGAATTACCTAGGAATAGATTGTTTCCATTATTACAAGATTCATAAGTTTTAAAATGATTCCTATCTTTGCATACATGTGTAGTAGCCCTAAAATCAAGCCATCAGATTTGGTCATCATTCACAATACAAATTTCAGAAATCATGGTAACAAAATTTTCTTCAGTCAAATGTGCCTCGGGACCCTTTTAAGTATTATTTTCTTTTTGAGAAGTCTATACTCTCTTTTTAAATGTCCTATCTTTTTGCAGTAATAACAAGGTCCCTTTCTCTTCTTAGCAATAGTTTTATTGGTATTTAAGTTAAATTTCCTAGAGGGTTGATTATTGCTAATTGTCACCTAGTTTTGAGTTTCAACCATGTGAGTTTTAGATTGAATTTACTCTTCTTTCTTTTCATTTTTCTTGATTTTTCTTCAGTAAGAAGATTAAGAGTAAGGTCATCTAAATTCAAGGATCCTTTCATTTGTTTCAGATTTTTGTGGCGGTTGTTCTAACTAGGTGGCAATTTCTTAATAATCGCATCGACAAAAATAGACTCATCCATCTTACTACCCTGTGACCCAAGTTGATTGACGATAAATTCAATCTCATTAACTTGATCAAAATTGGTTTATTATCAATCATAGTATAATTAAGGAAATCACTTACTAGAAACTATTTGACGCTTAGATCATTAGTACTGTGTTTGTGTAGAAGTGAATCCCAGATTTCTTTGGCCATATTTGACGCTTCAATGATGTGTCCTTTGCAAATATAATTGTCCATATCCCACTTCTCTCTTTAGCGTTGATCTTACATTGTTTCATCTTCTTTTTCTTCAGGTCTCAGCATGGTGAGGATGTAAAAAACTCCAATTCAAGTTAAAAAAAGATGAAGCTGTTATTTCCATCTTTTGAAATTGGTACCGACACAGTAGTCTAATCTTGGGACATCAGGTTTTGTGGGTAAAATGGATGATCGGGAGGGGGGTATTTATAAATAACAGCAAAGGATCATAAAATAAAAAAAATTTTGCCTTAAGAATGTTGAATTTTGGGGCAAGAACTTGAACATAGAAAGGAAAAATTTAAGAAAAGTGAGAAAATATTCAAACTAGAAAATAGGTTTCTACTCCAGGCGTGTTACAAATGTCACTTTCCTTAAGGCAAAATTTGCACCCTCATAGTAGTTTAGGGTTTTAGCAGTTTGCCCCCATTATACAACGAGTAAATCTATTCTAGAACGGAAATAGCCTTTCTTCTAGATTTCAAACACTGGATGATGGAAGCAATAAGTTTTGAATGGAATAAAATAAAATAAAGGAAAACAAAATTCCAAGGACGAGTGAAAGATGTTGAAAAAGGGCTTCGGTGGCTGTGAGCAAAAAAATAATTTTTGAGGTCTTGAACTAATGCACATATCCTATTTATAATAATATATAATAACGTATGGGTTGTTTCAAAATTTAGAAACATACGAAACAGCCAAGCCCAATTCAATTTTAGAAATGTTCTAATGTTTTATATCAAATGGAAAAATTAATGCATATTTGAAAACTCCCTACATAATGGGCCTGCTGCATAGGCTGGATAATAAGTCTTCACACCACCGGGCTTCACAGAGGGCCAGGGTGTGAAGTGGAACTACTTTGAGGTTGTTGTTTTTTTTGTACGTTAAGGACTCATCATCTGACTAATTAATGTTTCACAATGGAAACAACTTTGTTATATTCCAAATGTGACGTCTGACGATGCATATTCTAACCCAAACATGCATATGGCACCAGATATTGCATATTTTGACATTTGTTCTGGATGTTGGATGTAAGGTAGTAGGTTTTGGCATTATTCCTCTTACGGAATGTAATGCCTCTATCTACAGCCCCAAAGTTCAAATTCAATTTGATCTTGAATGTGGAGTTCCCACAATGGTATCAGATTTTGCAACAAGACGTTTACTGTATCTAAATGATAAATTGTTTGCAGTGTTGAGTTAATTGGACCGGTGATGGTAACTTCTTTCGTTCTATCATTTTCTAGATAGGTGTAAATATTTTTTTTTTATGAAAGATAGGTGTAAATATTTTAATTCTTCCTTCTTTCTTGCACTAAAAAGGTAGTTCTCATGCTAAAAAAAAATATTCATATTAATTTGATTACTATAGTTCTCAGATTGATATAGTTATGGGCATAAGGCTTATGTCATTGTTGCATTAATCTTATCTTTCTTTTCTATTTTTTCTTTTCATTTTATTCCTTTTTGCGATCAAGAAGGAATTTTACCTTTTTGATGTCAACTGGATGCTTAGAGCAAGAGGGTAATTTGCTTGGGCAACTCAACCAATTTATAAATGTGACGAAGAAGCATAAAAGGTGGGTGACCGGGAAAGTTGCAATTATTAATCATAACAAATGCTCAGGAGTTGCTTTTATTATTTGTTCGTATCGACCAAAAAAGGTTGCAAGTGTAACTAAGTGCATAGGTGGAGGTATATGGGTTTGAGGGCGGGCATTGGCCCTCTTAAATTCTGAATTAACCTTTAAAGTCTCAAGAAATATTTTAAATTTTAGTTAATTTGGCCTACAGATAAAAATTACCCACCCTTAAATGTCAGTCAGCCTCCTTTCCCCTCCCCAGAGGTCTTAGATTTGCCCAGTTTAGTGAGTTGAGGAGGTCTATTATCCTGTATTGATGATAATTCTCTGTACCTTTTTTAAAATTTACCCATGGGAGCTAGCTTGTATTTGATATCTCACCTTGTTTTGTGTTTCTTTCCTTGATGATGTAGATTACCACAGATTTCTCATAATTTTTTGGTTTGTTCCATCTTCTTTCACACATGACACAAAAGAGTATTAAGCCCACACTAGTCATTGAATGTTCTTTATGTTCCAACTAATATCTAGCTGCTGCAATATTTGGATACATCCTTAATTGAGAGAATGTATGGCACATATCCAGGCTTCAGTTAGTTGAAATAATGCTTATGTTGGTCATGATGGCAGAGACAAAAATGGTGGTCTTTTTACTATTACAATTTCTTTCAGGTTCAGATGAATTTATGCAGTTGCAAAATGTTCATCATGCAATTAATTTGATTTGCATTACTAGGAACTTAGATGGAGGAACTATGATTTCGTTCCCTATAGATGGATATGCTGAAAAATGCAACAGATGACGGTTGCTTTGGAACCAACCCAACAGACCGACAACAAAAGTCATTATCATACTTGTGTTCAATTATGAAATACTCACGGTCTTCGTAGAAACATTCCTTTATAGTTAATCTCTACAATAAGTTCTAAATATGCATATGCTTTCGTAATAATTCATCCATTTCTGACACACATGTATGCATATAGAAATGAAGGACCTTATTCCTTGAGTTTGCTGGGAGCTTGTTAAAAAGTGGGATATGTTGCTATTTGGCAGAAACCTCTAGACAATAAGGGCTATATCAGTCGCGCAGCTTAATTATACCACCATTGTCTGAAACAGAAAATGACTCAGAGAGTGTTTGGTATCTCGATATTTTTCTTCTAAAAGTATTTGTGAATGATAAGAAACTTTTGTGAATTTTCATCATCTATCTTTAAGTAGCGTTTTCATATTCAACGATCTTTTGTATATTTGGATCAAACTACTGAACTAGGATCAAAGAGACTATATTGAAAATACTCTCTAGGCAATGTATTTTCTTTTCTAGATATCTTCATTGAGATATACTTATTGGCTGTGAAAGTCAAATGATAAATGTTAATTGATATCTCTTAAAGGAAAAGGAAGAATGAAGAAAATAGTTAATAGCAAAATTGGGTGACTCCAGAGTTTATACTTGGGTACATCTAAATGCAATAGTAAAGTTGTCCAAAATAGAACTTGTTATTTTAGTGTAGAGAGACTATATATATGTTCCTACTTTTATGTAAATAGCTTACATAGAAGTGGTTTCATATAATCCCATCCATTTTTATCTTGATGATTAATAGAAAATTCGCTTCATTTATTATTATTTAATTTCATTTGTTTTGCTAAAAGACTAAGTTTCATCGAAATCAAAGATACGCATGGGCTACATTTGCTTCAATATATATGTTTATAAGTAAATTATGAAAAATGATTCGATCCATTCACATGCGTTTGAATATAACAATACTTTAGAGAGTCATTTATCTACATAGTAATGATGTATTAGATCCATTCACATTCAATCTTTCTCAGACAAGAATTCAGAATTTTATTTCGACAAGCACGTAACCTTTTTAGCAATCTCTCGCAAGAGACATTTGACATTATAAGTTTGGGAGACAAACCCAAGCAACAACACCAGAATTATGGAAATGATTCCTCACTTTATCACTATTGTAGACTTTGTTAGCAAGAGTGGTCTTACCTGGTCCTCCTGTAGCTACAATGGACCACACAGTGGCGGTGACTGTCTCTAGCTCCTCCTCTTCCCATCAACCTCTTCCCTAATTCCTCAACATGTTTTTCAAAGTCAACTACTTTGTTGCCAACAACAAGAGGATTCCAAAGGAATGGAATCCTGTGGATCCCCCCTTCTTCTACCCTTTCATGCTTTTTCGGCTCTTTCTTCTCTGTCATCGTGTTGCCCACCATTTTAAACTCTTCCAACCATTGGAACAACTCTTTAAACTCAAACTGCTCGAATAGCTCTTGAAACTCTTCCAACTCTGCTCTCTCTTCTAACAAACCCAACAAAACCCCATACCTTTTCTGCCCCTTTACACCATGCAAAATTCATCCTTAGGACCTTTTGGAGCAAAGCCCACAACTCTTCTCCTTCTCACTCGTCCGACTCTTTCCTCCACCCTTCCACCCCTTTCTCTTTTGCTATTTGGTCGAACACTTTCAACATTTTCTCATAAGCTTTATCCATCCATTCCTCCTTTTCATAAAATTACGAGGATGTCACTGTCTTTAAAAATAAAAAATAAATACTTAAAAATATCCAAAAATAGTAAAACTTGGTTTATATATTCAATATAGCTAGCATGTTCATGAAAAAATAAAAAAAGGCTTACTTAAGCCAGCCTAACTAGATCACATCTCTAACATTTAAATCATTTAGAATATAATTATTATATAAATAAATGATGCTAGAAAGTATTGTTATATTTAACTGCCTGTGTGAAGGGATCTAAAAAATTTTTATAAATTACACCTGTATATATATATACAGGCATTTTTTATGATTTATATCTACCGGATGGGTTGGATGATAAGTCCTCATACCGTTGGACTCTATGAAGGCCAGTGTAACATCAACTGGTTGACCATTTCACTACTAAAAATACTTATGCTTTGTGATGCTTTAATGACTGAAAACAAATTTGGTTATTAATGGTTTTGTGTCCATCTCTGAGAGTAAAAACTAAAAGGATGATTAACCATAAAGGATAGTTGTTATCACCAGGGTGTACGTGAGTTCAGTTCAACCAGCAACCTGTTGAACCTAATCTATCTTAACCAAGTTAGGGTTGGGTGGGGTTGAAGTTGGGTTGTGATCAGCCTATGTCAAAGAGATGTGATTTGGTTAGACTAGTCTAAGTAAAGGCTTACTTAGGACGACCTAAAAATCATATTTCTAAGTTTTTTTTTAGTTTTTTCATAAACATGTTAAGTTAGGTTTATTGAATATATAAACCAAGTTTTATGAGAAAATTATGAGAACACCACTGTCTTTAAAAATAAAAAATAAATACTTAAAAATATTCAAAAATGGTAAACTTGGTTTATATATTCAATACACCTAGCTTAACATGTTTATGAAAAAATAAAAAAAGCCTCAAAATATAAACCTAGCCTAACTAGATCATTTTTCTAAATCTTAAAAATACAACTTTAAAATTAATATTAAATATTAAAATATGTTATTATGTTGATTTTATATATATGGTACATGAGATTTATACACAATTATACTAGATAAATGACAATTATTTTATAGTAATAGATATGATGTTAAACATAATGGATGAAGTAGATTTTTCATGAATTATCATGGTGTTAAAATAAATTAGATTACATAGAAGAAGAATTTTATAGAAGCAAAACTGTATACCAAGGTTTAATCATGGTGCCCAAGTTTAAGCATTATAAAAATTTGATCACAACCTATGCAAGCGTGAAATGGTTGTTGTAGATAATTGTTATAAATGAGAAAAATTTAGTAACAAAGGCTCATGGAAGCTTTTTTTTTTTTTACGAGGGAATTGTCGGGAATTAAGGCTTTAACATGTGTTTGGAGGAACAAAGTTCAATCGAACAAGCATTTTATTCATAAAGATCCCAAGTATCTCAAGCCTTGATTGGTGCCGCTTCAGTGTAACTTTGAGCTGCTCTGTAGACAAGGACATTATATCTGTGATAGTCATATGCTATGTATGGTGGACAAATCAGTTGCACGATAAAACTTGTGGAGTAATTGATTTAGGGAAAAATCCAATGATGAAAATCCCACTTAGTGTTAAAGGCCCATTGCCATGCTTGGTGCTAGATTGGTTGCAAAGAAGGCCATAAACTGGAACTGCAGGTAAACTTCAATTTGTCTTATCTACTTTCTACTGTCTTTCACTTTAAGGGTTGATAGACTTGGGCACAAAGGAAGCACTGAAGCAGCTTGTACAGTAACTTTGAGTTCCCGCCCAATCTTTTCTTGCACTTCTGAAGGACAATTGTTATGTTCAGATTTTCATATGTTATATCTTGCTGTAATAGTAAATTGCAATTTTCAGATTTTCATCTTCCTCTTAACACACTGATATCTGTTGTCCAGCGCTAGGCTGCTACTATTTTTGTGCAACTATCGATTGGAATGCTTTGTGAAGGAATAACACCCATTTTTTTCACATATTATCTCGTAAAGACATGATCGAGACTTATATATTATTAGAGTTGAGATGGAATCGCATTTGTACGAGAGGACAAGACCCCACGTTGAGATGGAAATTGGAAACATACTACATTGCACAGCGAAGTATCTTGGGAAGAGATCAATGAAATAATTTTTCCAATTTCCACACAAGATGCCTGTAAACAAGTGAGCATCGATAATATTTTTCTTTAAGTCAAAGCATTGATAAAGATGGCAAAAGGGAAAGTCTAGACAATTATGCTTCTGATGGAGATGATGTAGATATTCTATCATGATATAGGAAGAAAATTATTTGTCGTGCTCACCTTTTTTGTTGATTATACGTACTGCCTATGTCATATACTCCTATATTGGACTCGCTTCATGTTTATTTTAAAGTTAAAACTAATTTTTTATTCATAGTGCAAAAATCTTTTTTTGTTTACATGTCTTATTTCATATGTGACTTAGTTAAAGCTTAGATTTTATATGAGCTAGAGTTATTTCACTTACAAATTATTATGCTGTTAGAATTGACGTGAAATTGCAGGTATGAGCCATAAGAATTGACATGAAAATGCAGTCATCAGTTATACTTGTTTCATGTGTGATTTATTATCCTATGAGAATTGACTTTTGGGCATACTATATTCTTTATTAGCATCCAATCTAATCAAAAAATGTATTGATAAAGAAGTGATGGAGACTTGTGGGAGTTTAACTTGCATATGTATGCATGTCATATGCACGACTCTAAGTTCAATAAGTTGCTATAAAGCATAGTTATTCCTAACAACTTATTGTCATTGTTCAAATTATTATCTTTTTCAAGTGATGATACATAGGAAGACAACTTAACATATACAATGATTTATCATTTTTTATCGACACAAGTAACAAAATATATTCGTTTGTTATTACATTTGTTTATCGGTCTTAAGTTTAGTTGATATATTTTTTTCAATGCAGCTATTGAATTGAATGATATCCAATGGAAGCAAAAAGATTAGAAATGGAAGTGAAACATAATATTGGATGGACCAGCGCTTGCAACAAGGCATTGCAATATATTAATGTGCCTATCTTCAATTTGTGAGAAAATGTATACTTTAAATTATTTTTTTGATGGAAACTTTAAATTATTTTTAAGGTTCCAATCATTATGAGATTTTTTTATAATAGATTTATTGGAGAATATAGATCTTCTTTTACATGGCATGTTTGGTAATGGATAAAAGTTTCAAACTAGAACTTTTTTAATTAAAAAGTTCATACTTCACAATTATCCAATTTTTAATTATTTCTTCATATCTTTCTGTACAACTTTCTTATTTTTCAGTTATCTCTACACAATTACCCATACAACCAACTTATTTATTTTAACCTTATTCTCTTTATTCCTCGTCATTGCCCCAATTATATCATATCATTTTGTTTCATTTAAAAAATTTTCACACAAAAAATTTTTCATTTAAAAATTTTATTACTTTCTAAACACACCAATAATGTTGTTTGTTTTTTTATTATTGATCCACAGATGTTGGTTGTTTAGAGATGGGATGAGGATGAGGATAAGATGAAAATTTGGGATACAAATATATGAGGAATGGATGAAGATGTATTGGAAATGAGTAAAATTGTATTCAAAATGGGTAAAAGTGCATTGAGAATGAGTAAAGGTGCATTGGAAAATGTGACATCTCATCTCATCCTTATCTCATTACATCTTTTAAATATAGACGACCAAGTATTTGATGGAAGTGTACTCCAAAAGATAGGTATTAAGGTTGTTTTCTTTACTCAATTTCAAACTTTGGACTTCTGTACTTTTACACTCTATTCACACTCATGTCAACCACATGGTCATTTAAGTGATCACTATAATGCTATTATTTTATATGTTTTTATTCAACCCGTTTGGATAGGTTAGTGATGAATATTAAATATCTGCATTTGATTGTATGTTATAATAATTGGTGAATAGGAATGAAATATTTACAGGGTCCATGGTTAATTACATTGCAGCGAATGGTTTCTTTTGGAAAAGTATTTGTAATAAAATTTCGACTTGCAATGAAGTTTTTTGGTTCAAATAGTCAACAGCAACGAACTTAAATTGCAAAAATGTGCTTGGAGCTGCTTGCCTCCTCTCTGTGATGTTTGTTCTTTAATCATTCCATAATGTTTTGGCTCCAAATTCCTTGCCATATTTGTTGGGTGGCATTTTTAATTGTGATTCGTGACAACATATTCAAAATGCACAAACAGTTTTTTTTTTTTGTTTGTCTTTTTTTTTTTTTATATAGAAACTTTTTTTTTGTTTTTTGTTTTTATATAGAAACATAGGTGTTGGTTGGTCGTCTGCATGGAATTATTTCCAAGTCTTCAATTATCTAATATATATTAAATAAAAATTATAGTATATGGATATCAAATTAGGAAATCTAATTGGAGGAATACTTTAAAAGCAAAGTCATTCCAAGCGGTGTCCCATGCGGTAACCTTTGGAATCATTCTCCAAATCTTTTTCTAAAAGTATACTTTTTTATACATTGGTAGGCCTCACTTAGATGGGCGTTCATACATTTTTTTTCAGAATTTAAAAGTACATAAATAAGGTTTTTTCATTTTTGAAAATTAAAAATTTGCAAATCTCATGCGCTCACGATTTACAATTTTTTATTTTCAAAATAAAAAATCTATTTAGATAACTCAAAAAATATAAAAATTACATACACTCATCTGCCAGGCCTACCAATGTATAATAATATTTTAAGAAATATATGGAAAATAATTCTAGGGGAAATTGCACGGAATCACTACTCTACTCTAAAAATAATTTTTATATTTTTAATATAAATTAAAATTTAATAGTATTAATTTATGTTGAAGTTATGGAGCGACGGTGCTTCAATGATAAAAGTTGTATAGAAATGATATAAGTTGTATAGAAGTGTTTTCCATTACATGCTATAAAAAGTCATGGGCAGCGTGCTCCCGTGTGAGGTTGGCTTCCCTAAAGAATGCATCATCGTCTTTGAATGAAGGCTAACAACATTGACATACATGCATAAAAATGCTTGTAATAACTATAAAATTTAAAAGTCAATTACTATAAATGCAAATATTTACTTTTAGGTTAACATAAATGCAAATAAATTTTTTTTTCAGAAGATTGCTCTGTTGTCATGATTTTTTCATTTTTCACGTCACTACAAAAAAAAAAGAAGAAGAAGAAGAGAGCTTAAGGCAACGGCCCTGCTAACTTTGCTAACAGAACATATATATTTTTTTGATTGGGGCCAACAACAACATATAATCCTTGTTTCTAAATTAAATTCTTATAATCCTGAATATCTTTTGTGATCAAATAAAACATAATGACCATACATTTACACACATCTCACAAAGTGAAGAAAGGGGAAGAAAACTAAAAGATCTAGATTCAATTAATCACATGGGATTTGATTATACAAGAATGAAATAAAAGTATTAGGGTTCAGATCACTTTGCAATATCACACAAATACAGAGAATAACATGGATTAGCCCTAAGCCTACTCCACTAGAAAAAAGAGTAATTAATTAATCACTAAACAATTACAATTTTCCTCTTACAAGTAATAGACTGCCTCTCTCAGAAAATGTCTCACTCTAAACTCTCTCTACTTTTTGTGATACACTCTCTCTGTGATTCTTTAACTCTACAGACCACGTGCTTATTTATAACTCTCTCATATAACTTACATAACCCATATGCATTACCAGCTTTACTCAATTAAGACATGCAGAATATAAAACATATCTAACAAAAAGTTATTTGAAAAATATATAAGGAATTCAGAAGTGAAAGACCATCCCATTTTGAACTACCTTGTTTCTTGTAGTAATCCTTTTCTTTAGCTTTTTCAAGCCAATTTTTAAGTTCCGCATATGTCTAAAAATGAAATCTCTCAAGCCGCAATTGGCGGGAAAATAACCAACCACCAAAACCAAGAAGGAAAAAGCACATAGTAGGAGCGGAAGTCCTCTAGTTGGCAATTGAATTTGCTTATCTAAATGAGAATTTTAGTTTCTCTATAACAGTTAGGCGAAAGAGACGATGCAACATGGAGAAAAAGGAGAGCTAAAGAAATAATGGTGATGATGGCAAAGGAGACAGTGGGAGAATGAGAGAGGCAACTATTAGCAAGATGGTAAGTGGGGTAGAGGGTGGCAATCAGCAGGGCGACACTGTTATGATGGAAGAGGGAAAAATAGTCCAAAGAGATGGAAAAATAGGATAGGATTTTTAACACAGGTTGACCACAACCGGACTTCAACCCAATTTAGAAACAGATTGAGACCAACTCAACCCTACCTTGGTTTAAATAAGTTAGGTTCAACGGGTTGCAGGTTCAACGGAACTCACATGCACCCTAGCTATAACGGATAGCGATCCTATGCTTCCGGGAGCATACATTTATTTTTTTCCAACATTTTTTTACAATAATGTTAATCTATATGTATTTAATATGTGTAAATTTTTTTACCATTTTTTGAGATTTTTAGATATTTATTTTGTATTTTTAAAAATCAGTGGCATTTTAGTAATTGTAAATTACCTAAAATGCCACTGATTTTCAAAAATAAAAAATGAATATCTAAAATATCCCAAAATGGTAAAAATTTTCACACATATTAAATACATATAGAACTGCAGTCCATCTATAACAATTAGCCTTTCATCATGTGATATCCCATATCGGTTAGGATGAGGGGGGGAGCCTGAGCTATAAGTGAAGGCTGCCAGGTACCTTAGTGAGGCGCCTTTTGGGGAAGGACGGGATGCGCGTGAATTCAGAGGGGCAAAACCGTGCGGGCCGGGCCCAAAGCGGACAATACCTTACTGTTAGGCCTGGGGCGTTACAAATGGTATCAGAGCCGACTCCCACATCGGTTAGGATGAGGGAGGGGAGCCTGGGCTATAAGTGGAGGCCGCCAGATACCTTAGTGAGGCGCCTTTTGGGGAAGGACGGGATGCACATGAACCCAAAGGGGCAAAACCGTGCGGGACGAGGCCCAAAGCGGACAATACCTTACTGTTAGGCCTGGGGCATTACAAGTGGTATCAAAGCCGACTCTCGACCTCCTGCCGATGATGTCCAGCGGGAACGCTGGAGCCCCAAAGGGGGGTGAATGCAATATCCCACATCGGTTAGGATGAGTGGGAGAGCCTTGGTTATAAGTGAAAGTCGCCAGGTACCTTAGTGAGGCGCCTTTTGGGGAAGGACGGGATGCGCGTGAACCCAAAAGGGCAAAACCGTGCGGGCCGAGGCCCAAAGCGGACAATACCTTATTGTTAGGCCTGGGGCGTTACAAATGGTATCAGAGCCGACTCTCGACCTCCAGCCGATGTGTCCAGCGGTGACGCTGGAGCCCCAAGGGGGGGTGAATGTGATTTCCCACATCGGTTAGGATGAGGGGGGGAGCCTGGGCTATAAGTGAAGGCTACCAGGTACCTTAGTGAGGCACCTTTTGGGGAAGGATAGGATGCGCGTGAACCCAAAGGGGCAAAACCGTGCGGGCCGAGGCCCAAAGTGGACAATAACTTACTGTTAGGCCTGGGCATTACACATCATTGGTTGATATTTAATCATAGTTATTTTTTTACTTTTAGAGATGGACGCGGTACCGTCAATAACCAAATTTGTTTTCGGTCGTTAAACATCACAAAGCGTCAGGATTTTAGCAGGGAAATGTCCAATCTGTTGTGTTATACTTTGGCCATTACGGAGTCTAGTGGTGTGAGGACCTATTACCCAACCTATACGGTAAATATAAATCATGAAAAATGTATATATCC
>JAXCLR010000081.1:57832522-57848706 GCA_035584095.1 Annona squamosa
CCTCATTATTACTCCTATTATATCACATTATTTTCTATTGATTTGACAACTTCTACTCAAAAAACTTTTCATCAAAAGTTTTACCTCTAAACAAACACACCCATAATATTTGCTTTCCCTGAGTAATACTGAATATTCAAATCATAATCTTTTAGTAATTTCAATTATCTCATTTGCCTCATATTCAACACTTTTTTAATTAAAATATATTTTAAACTTTTGTGATTTGTATAAACATCGCATTGTTCCCCATAAAGATAATGTCTCTAAAGTTTTAATGCAAATATTACTACAGATAGTTCAAATCATGAGTGGGATACTTCTTTTCACATGGTTTAACTGTCATGAAGCATATGCAATCACCTTCCCATTCTGCATTAATATACAACTAAGGCCCTTTTAAGAAGCATAGATATAAATAACAAATCTTCCACCACTTATAGGAATAGCTAAAACCGGTGCCTTTTCTAACCACCACTTAAGTTCTTGAAAACTAGCTTCACAATCATCAGTCCATTGAAATTTTACTCCGTTTCTTATTAACTTCGTAAGAAGAGTATATATCCGAGAGAAATCCTTTACTATCCTACAAGACCAATAAAGCTACGTATCTCCGTGACATTTATTGGCCTGATCAATTCATCACTACTTCTAGCTTGGCAAGATCCACCATAATACTTTCTGCTATGGCAATATGCCCCAAAAATGAAACATTATGCATCCAAAACTCACACTTGTTAAATTTTGCATATAATTTATTCTCCCTCAAGGTTTGCAATACCATTTTAAGGTGTTCAGTGCTATCATCATTTATTTTTGAATAAATAAGGATGTCATTTATAAATATGATCACAAATTTATCCAAATAGGTCTAAACATTCTTTGCATTAAATCCATAAAGGCAGCTTATGCATTTGTTAACCTGAATTGCATTACAAAAAATTCAAAATATTTACACCAAGTTCGAAAAGAAGCCTTTTGTATATCTTCCTCTTTAATTCTCAATTGATAATATCCTGACTGAAAATCAACTTTAGAAAAGACAATTGTCCCTTGTAATTAAACAAATAAATCATTTATTCGAGGTAAAAAGTATTTATTTTTTATAGTCTCCTTATTCAGTTCTCTATAATCAATGCATAATCTTAAACTACCATCTTTCTTTTTATAAATAGAACTGGCGCTCCCCAGGTGATACACTTAGTCGTATAAAACCTTTATCTAACAATTCTTATAGCTGTATTTTTAATTCTATCATTTCTATTGGGGCCATTTTATAAGGTTGCTTAGAAATTGAAAGTATCCCAAGTAATATATCTATTGCAAATTCTATCTCTATCTGAAGGGGTAATCCTAGTAACTCAATATTACGAACATCGAAAAATTCTTTTACTAGGAATATCTCTTTAAGAGATGAAGCCTTTTTGTTTATATCAATTACCAAAGCAAAATATGTTTGACACATTTTGTTTATTGACTTTACAGTTTTCATGGCCGAAATAATTTTAACCTGCTAGGATTTCTTTACTATCCCCTTTATCGGCTTGGGCATTTGAATCATGATTTTTCGATCATAATAATCTATTATAGCTTTTTATTTAGATAACCAGTCCATTCTCAATATCACATCAAAATCATGCATAGGCAACAATATTAAATCTACTTCTAAATTCATTTCTCCTATTTTGACTAAGCATGTTTTCCAAATTCGATTTGTACTTGTTAGTTTATATACCAAGGATTCCATATTCATAATCATATCCATGCTTTCATGTATTATTGCATATTTGACAGCAAATGCATAAGAAATAAAGGAATGTGTAGCACTATAATCAAATAATACTTTAGCAAGATGAAAGTGAATAAGCAATGTACTAATAAGAACATCATCATGAGCAGTATAAACTTCTGTATTAGTCATAGCATGCACTCTAACATTCGTCCTTTATCTCTGCTATTCTGGACCATGAACCAGTGGTGTTGGTGGCCTCATTTGCAAGTTTGTTGCTCCACAGTTAGTTTATTTTTAACTTTTCCTGTGCAGTCTTTTGCTCAATGTCCAGCCTGTCCACACTTACGGCATGTAAACTCACCGATGCATTCCTAGGATTAATGACCAGTTTTCCCACACTTCAAGCTCTTCTTCGCTAATTTCTAACATTCTTCTTGGTGATTTTTACAAGTAGGACATGAGAGAATTGACTACTTCATTTCCACCTTTCTTTCATTGTATTATATCTTACCCTTCTTATATAATTTTGTCCCATTATCTAATGTAGAGTCCCCGAGCCTTTTTCCTTGGCGAAAAGCTTTAATTGCATTATCTTCCACCTCTACTATTCTTGCTCGGTCTACAATATCAGAATATTACTAGAAATAGTGGCTGGCTGGTTGCTATTGTATAAAAGGGCATAACTCCATTCTAAACTCGCAAATTTTAAGGGTGGAATTTTTTAGCACCCATGCAGAAAATCTAGACAGGGTAATGAATTTTGCTGAATACTTTGCCACTGATGATTTTCTTTAATATAATTGCTCAAACTCTAGTAACTTTTGTTGTCTAACTGACTCTAGATAATATACCTCATTGAAATGTAAGAGAAAATCCTCTAAGTTCATTTGTTGTCAAATGGGGATGCTTAACTTTATTGCATTTCATCACTTAGCTACATTATCCTTCAATATATGAGCTTTAAACCAAACTTTTTGTTGTTCACTACATTGAAGCAATTCAAATATCTTCTTCAATTTTTCTATCTACTCTTCCGCATTGTTAGGATCAGGATCTCTTCGATAGAGTGAATGTCACATGCTCAGAAAATCATTCATAACTTTTCTATGGGCATCAACTTTCTTAACATCCCTTGACACATCCCTCCCACTTAGAGAATTTTCTAGAACTTATTGGGTTCTCATCCACTTCATAGTTTGCGATGCTCTCAAAATGGCATCCATCATTTGAGCATTGAGCTTTGTAGCTCCTTGTGCCTATCTTACATTTGATTTTGCAGTAGCGCCGTTTTCAGGATTGTTGTTCTCCCTTGAAGCTTCATTATATTGGCTATCTCTATGCTCTATAGAAGAATCCTCAAGGACCAACTCGCCTCTCACCAACTTACGAGCCTTGTTTCGTACTAATCGAGGTAGTAGTTCATTCATCGCCACTCTCTTTCTCTTATTCTCCTTAGGCTGCATCTCCTTCCTACATCATGCTACTAATCTTAAACATTACAACATAATTGATATAACAACCATTAAGTTTCTAAGAGATATGTTTGCATAACTTCTAAATAATCTGTTATTCATATGATGAAGAGAATATTACCCAAAGCATCAAATCATTATATTTTTAAAAATAAAAATTTTAAGCTAATCAGCTAAGTTCACATCATCATTGCTAGAAGAGTCATAAAGCTTCGGACCACTAAATTTCATTTCTATTAGTTTATTCTCTATTTCTAGGAGTTTAGCCTCATCATCATCATTATCACTCGTAATTTGAATCTCACTTTTATTATTTTTATTGCTTTCTTGTGAGTTTTTTTTTAAATTTTCATCAAAATCCATTGTAGGTACTTCATATTCTTTATCGTAATATTCTATTAGTTCCTCCTTTATATACTTCTCTTGGTTCATTTGAAATGCCCGCATTCTCCGATAAGCATTTATTCTTGTCTTTGCTTCATTACTAGTTGCACGTCCGGCTTTATACTTACATTTGGGTAGCATTGTAGCTCCTATATCCTAAAAATACTTATCCTTTATAATTATTTAGGATTACTTATCTTAGTTTGGCTTCTTACTAAGTCTAATATCATAGTTTTTCCCTTGGGATATATTTCAACTTTGCTTTGATATTACTTATAACACCTCACCCTTGAGGTATTACTAATAGGGTCTACTATATCAAAGATAAGAATACTATGATAAATAAAATCTCTCAAGATAGAAATAGATACCAAGATGCAAAACCATAAAAATTTTAAGTAATACATCTTAAGTCTATTCCTCATGGAGTCATTACACATATTTAGTGTTCATTATCAATACAAGTAAACATTATAAGAAAACTTCAATAACTCTAAACTTCTCTGTCCTTTGCTCTGCTAGTTTTACCTTTTTTCTGCATTGATAGTGGATCTAATTTATCATTATTTTCCTGTTTTTTTACTGAAAATAAAAACTATTTGAGCTAGAACTCAGTAGGTAGATATTTTTTATTTTCCAATCATCTTAAAATTTTTAAAAAAAACATCTACATTGCTTTTTATGCACAATAATTTAAGTTATTGAACATCGTTATGCTTGTGCATACATGTGCCAATTTTAAATTGCGCATTCATCCTATAGGCATTATCATATACTTGTGCTCGTGTGCACCTGTGTTACACATTCGTGAGCTAATTCATCTTCTTTGGTAGTCCTGTGGTTGCTACTCAGGTACTACCATACTGTTTTACTGCTTGTCGGTAAACCCAATATATAGTTATGCATCGTGCCCATGTGCTATAATTAATGCACCACTTAGATTCACTATTTAACATGATTAAAGATATTTTGAAATAATCATACTCATATTTAAATAAACCAACTTGAAAAAATTTCAAACTTAATAAATAATCATATTTTATAATAAATTATAATATTCAACATAATATTTTTAAAGTCACGCTTTGGTAAAAGTTTACTTACCACTAAGTAGACTTTAAAACTCATCTTTTCCAATTTCTTGTAGTATCATCAAGTCTCTTTTCCTAATTTTTATCGGAACATGTTCATTACTACACTTTATTTTTTTTTATGACTAATATTCAAAAATTTCCTTTATGACTTTTCCAAAATTTTTGATAATTTAATGTGGCCAAAATTCAATTTTTCTTTGTATTTTTCTATTTTAAAATTGCTTCATTTCTTATTATATGAAAGACGATATAAATTTAAACTGATATACTCCTTTAAATACTTCGAATTTTTCATAATTTTTTCTATTTATTTTTATAGCATCATATCTTTAAATAATTTCACTTCTTATATATATATATATTTATGAAAAATTATAAGTTTAAACTCATTTAAGATTCTAAATATTGGCTTTAATTTTTTGGGTATTTTTCATAATTTTTTGTATTTTTTTCAAAAAATTTTGTATTTAATTTGTATTTTTCTTCTTTTTTCGTCTGATCAGCTGGTCGACAGTTGACCGCTAGTGGGCTACTAGTGGTGTGCCAGGTTGGCAAGTCTTGCTATGGGCTAGACCGTTTTTGTAATTTGGGCTTAATCTCAGTCCGGCTTCTGGGCTTCCTGGTTCATTAGGTTTATCCAGATACGCTTAGCCCATTAGTCCAAAAGCTTTAGTTATTTATTTATTTGTTTAATTTCAATGGTCCATATTCTCCAACTAAAATGGTTTAAATCTCTCAATATTTTTTCTATTTGATCTGCAATTTTAAGGTAAGCATATAAAATTATGTTTTATAATTTGGATAGTCTATTTCTCAAAATAACTTATCTATCATCAAATTTGACATAAAGGGTTTAATAAAGGATTAAAATTAAATATCACTTCAAGTAGCTAACTAAACTAATTTTTAACCAAACTAATCCATCATACACTCTGTAAAATCTCTTAAATAATGTTTGTAATAGGTCGCATAGGTATTTTTTGTATTTTATTCTTAAAATACATATTCACCATTCTAATTAACGTATAAAAATCACTATATCTAAAAATTCATAACTCTAATCGAGCTAAAATTTCTTGAACTCCAACCAAAATGATGCCACCTTGGTAGAGCTGTAAAAAAAAAAGGTTAATTTTAAATACGCTTATTATATTTGTCTTTAATTATAAATATACTCGCTAAGTTTAAAATGTTTTATATGTACCCACTAAGTATGGGTGAATTTCATTCATACTCATTATATCATACATAATTAAAATTCATTATTATTTATAATTGAAAATGTTTAAAATACTCTTTATTATTTAATAATAATAGTCGTTTAGCAATGTCACAAGTTGAATGGTGTAACGAAAATTCATCAACTTGAGAGAGAAGCTATGCAAAATGAATTTTAACGGTCAAAATATGACACTGATGACACTAGATGGGGGATCATTTAGAGATATTTTGAGATTTTAAAATTATTAAGCATTCCTAAATGTTATGCTGATGATGATCATATAGTCCCTCCTATGGGCTCTTCATCTTCTCATTTTCATCCGTCAAATTGCTCAGCAGATACGTGCGCTGTTGGATCAAATTTTTATATATTTTTTATAACGAAATTTTTATAGTTTTATTTGTAAGAAGTTCATGCGAAATGCTAGGCTTTGGATAGAAAACTTTGGAAAAACCTCTCCTATTCGTGCACGTGTTCTAATTAATACATTTGGTCTAAATACATTTTGCATATGAATATATATTTTTGAGCAAATTTAGCTCATAAATATACTTAATTGGGATGAAACTTAGTCTTTTAGATAAATAAATGATGTTAAATACAATGAATGGATTGGATTTTCTATTAAGGATCAAAATCTTAAATTTTGAAAGGGTTACATGGATCCGCTTTTTTGTAACCTGGTTACTTAGAAGCGGGACCATATATACACACACTAGCCAATAAACTAAGAATTATGTTTCGAAACAACTTATCACTTTAATTTGAATCATAACACAATGACGCTTTTATTTTCACATTAACATAATATTAGATTCAATTCGAGCCATTTAATACATTTGACATTATTAATTTAGCTAAAATGCACGATGGTGAGACTAATAAAAATATTGCATGGTAGTAAGTTAATTAAAAACTCTTTATAATTATGAATTAATTTTGATAACGACATATTTACCCAAGAATAGTTGCCATTGATTGCTAATTAATTAATTATTTCAAGAATATGGAATAGTTTTATAATTTTTATGCTTGAAATGAAATAAATCTGTAAAACCCCTCTACTCGGAAATATTGTAAGTAGTAAATCACCCGCATCGCGTGGGATTCAAAGCCGTGCTGGTCCCTTGGAAGCCACCAGCGGAGGCCATAGGGAACTGCCGTTGAGTGGCCACTTTTTACCAATAGAACCGAATGCTTTTGTTGGGCTTTTGAATGGTCTCCACAGAAGATGGTCTTCAATGGGTGCTAGAAGATGGTCTTCAATGGGTGTTATCCACCTGGGTCACCGTTTCAATTTTAGGAGTGTGTTTGTTTGGGGTAAAAAAATATCAATCAAAACTTTTCAATTCAAAATTTTTTATTTTTCATAATTATTTTATTTTTTAATTATTTTTTCAATTTTCCTATACAAATCACCCTGCTTTTCAATTATTTCTACATAACTATGCATACAACTAACTTATCTATTTTAACTTTATTTTCTTTACTTCTCATCATTACTCCTATATATTATATCATTTTCTATCAATTTAACAACTTTTACTCCAAAAGTCTTTCATAACAAATTTTACCTACAACTAAACACACCCACCTTGAATCTTTGAGAACCACTTAAATTGATGATTGAATTGGTTTGGAAACCATCCATCTCCCTGTTTTCCCTTTACAACTTTATTGGATGTCACCTCCCTGCTAAATCCAAGTGGATACCTATTTGCAAATATTGTGAGAATTGTTGGAATTGGAAATCGGAGCTTTGCAAAAATTACCGACAACTGGAAGTTGGAATGGGAAATCAATCGGACGCACGGCTGGAATCTTGTAGCATCATTCAATTCTTGGATTCGAGGATGCATTATGCGTGTTTTTCAAAAAATTATTATTCTAGACATACTTCATCTGTATACCAAGTTTTATCATTTTTTAAATTATTGTATTTACAATTTAATCTAAGCCGATATTCTAATCCTAACTCTACGAGTAAACTTTCCTATAAGAGTTGAAGACTGGACCTCCTACACCTAAGACAAGACTGTAGCCAGTCGCACTGGAAGCGGATATTGGCAAGTTTTATCATTTTTCAAGATATGTATATATAAATTTTTTAATCTTATGTTTGGATACACATCTCTATTTTCGTATAAAATTTTAACCCCATGTTTGAAGATACATTGTTATTTTTGGTAAAAATTATTACATTGATTAAAAAGTATGTTTGCTTCAAGATAAACTTTTCGCTATCTACGACTACTCTATTTTTTAATTATTGGTTCATATCTTTCTATACAATTACTCTACTTTCAATTATTTCTATACAACTATCCATATAACAAACTTATATATTTTAACTTTAATCTCTTTATTGTTCATCGTTATCCTTTATTCCTCATCGTGACACATGACTAGCCAATTAGTTAATACCAAGAGCCTTGCTTAACAAGATATGCAGCACCTGGGTTGGGTTCAACCTGCAATCCAGTAAATGCAACCCATTTAAACTAGGTTAGGGTAGGGTTGCAAGATGGGTTAGTAGAACCTGATTGGGTTCAATCCATTTCTAAGTTGGGTTGGAATTGGGTTGGCAAGTTGGGTTGAGATCAATCCATTTTCAAAAACCTAACCCATTTCTCTTCCTCTTCAAACAACACCTTATGATGAAAGAACCACAGAAAAATCTCCTTCTCGACCTTCTTTGTTATTGCTACCCAATCCATGAACATTGCAATCTCCTTCTCTTGCTTCTTCCACCTTTATCTCCCTGAAGATTTCATATCTCCGAGAAATCATGAGCATGGGGTAGGCCTTTCGCAAGCTATTTGATGCCTTCATCAAAACTTAGAGGTGAGGGTATTATTCCACAATCTATTCTCCTCTCCTTTCTCTGCACCTTTTTGTGTTTGAATTTTTTTCAAATTATTTTTCTTCATATGGTTTCTTTTTCTTTCTAAGAAATGTGTCCCTTAATGGTTGTTTTAGCACATCCTGCGTGCTTGCTTTTACATAGAATTTTAGTCTTGGGGTTGGCATGTGAATGACTAGAGAAACCTAATCATAGCTATTTTAAACCATTCTATTAAGATGAGATTTCTTTAATGTTAATTGCAAGAAAATGTGAGTTGAGGGTTTATACCAAAAGAGAGCTGTTGAGGGCTTCTATGCCTCCCTCTAAGTGTGCCAATTTGGGTAGTTTGTTCTTGTGGAGTTATTTATTTATTTTTTTGGAGTTTGGCATTTGCTGACAGTATAGTTCATTTCATGGATGGTTAGTAGTTTAAAGATTGTAGTGAGATAAGTTGTTGAAGGAGCAATTAGTGATACAAAGCTGTTTGAGCAGTTGTTGAGCCAACCTTGCCGAAATTCAATGAGCGATGCATTTGGTTGTCTAGATTTTTTCAGCTTCTTAGGGCTTTGAATTCGTTTTTGTATCAATAGTCTCAATGCATTTTCTCATTTATTATGAGCATGCATCAATAGATTTTTACCAATTGTTTAATCTTATTTGTATTTTAATGATTGATTTTTTCACACATTTAAGGGTTCGAGGCATTTGGATTGAGATATGAAAAGACAACAATGGTGGAGACTTTTATTTTTATTATGCATATAATTTCATTTGATTTTGCTAAGACTATTGTATGTTGCTGTATTGATATAAATTGTTAAAGGTATATGTTTTTTTTTGATAAAAGGATACACTCTATCCCTGATCCCTTTCGATGTGAAATGGGTTAGGGATGGAGTAATCCAAGCAAATCATTATCAAAATTGTCTGTACAAATTTTTCCAAGTATGGCTGGGGGCGTTACCCCACCAATATTGTGGTCCAAAACAGAAACCGAGACCAAGTCAGCAAGGGAATGAACAACAGCATGTCCTTGCCGTAATACATGATGAACCGAATAGAAACCGTTCACTTTGAGAATCGATCTGATTTCATCAATAATAAAGCCCACTGGAGAAGAAATGGGGTCCGCATTAGCCAAAAAGTTGCAAAGAGTGAGAGAGTCGGTCTCGAACAAAGCATCTCTGACTTGAATTTGGAGTGCCCATCTGAGCCCCGATAAGAAAGTAGTAGCTTCCATTAGTAGCGGTTCCACAACTCCACTTCGTTTTCACCCGTTCTCCACAATGAAGGAGCCTCTTGAGTCTCTGATCATAGCTATGCAACCGAACACTCCCAGATCCCTTTGACTTCGAGCATCAACGTTAATCTTCACATAACCCGGTGGCGGTTTGAACCATTGGGGCACCATGAACTTTCCCAATACCCCCGACTGAACGAGAATTTTAGCATTCCTATGTTGGTTAAGAAACTCCTCACACCAGGCCAGAGTATCCGTAAATTTCGGTTGGGATTCCTCCTCTCTAAGCTTGTTCCGGAAAAGCCAAACCCTCCAACAACAAATAATGAAAAAGGTAAGGTCCTCAGACCTATTCTCCCTCACTAGAGATTCCAAAGTCTCCTATACTATTGCACCTTGATAGACCATCCTTGCAGCTTTCCTACAAATCCCTAATGTCATTGCACACCTCAGAAAAAAGTGATTTATATCTTCGATTTCATTCTTACATAACGCATAGCACGGGTCCACCTCAATGCCCCTGTGATTTAGATTTTGCAAGGTGGGAAGGGCATTTTTAAGAAGTCTCTATCCAAAAATGATTACTTTTGATGGTAGATTCAACCGCCATATTGCTTTGAAGGTTCCCAGGAGAGCCGGGATATCATCACCTGAGCATAATAATCTGTATGCCAATTTAACAATGTAGTAACCATTTGGTTCATGCATCCAAAACACACAATCCTCCACGGGTCCATTGGCAAGAGGAATGATATTAACCTCTTGCCACTGCACTTCCCCCATTACAGCCACTACGCGGTCCATATTCCAAGTATTAGTTTTGCCGTCAATGAAGTGGTTAGCCGTCACGTCCTCTGGGATTGAGGACGGAAGGGGTCCCGCCTTATTCACCTTTGTCTCTAGCCGAATATCAGAGAAGACCTTCACCCATTGCCCGTTTTCAATCCTCCATTTGCAGCCCCTCTAGGTCACATCTCTTGCCTTCAAAATACTCTTTCATGTGAATGAATCCGATGGCTTCTCCTTGCAGGTCCAAATATCAGTCTTTGGGAAATATTTGGCTTTAAGGATCTTGTGACATAAGGATGTGTCTCACGATACTAACCACCATACCTGTTTAGCTACAAGGGCAAAGTTGAATTTATGGATATCCCTGAAACCCAATCCACATCACGCTTGGGCTTGCACATGTCCTTCCAGGCTACCTAGCTCAATTTCCTTTTACCATTCTTCTCACCCCACCAAAATTTACTCAGCATCCCATTAATCTCATTACAGAATGATTTGGGTAGTAAAAATATACTCATCGCATATGACGAGATAGCCTGAGCAATCGCCTTAATTAACACCTCTTTACCTCTCCATGATAACAACTTACCCTTCCATCCTTGAATGCGCTTCCATATGCGTTCCTTGAGACCCTTGAAAATTCCAGATTTGGATCTACCAAGCCAAGCCGGAAGACCCAAATATTGGTGGAAATCCTATCCAGCAGATCCTAAAAGTTGAATCATCTCCCTTCTAGTGTAGCTCTCTGTATTAGTGCTAAAGAAAACCGCTGTTTTGTCCACATTCACCATTTGGCCCGAGGAAACTGCATATTGACCTAATATGTCCAGCAAGTGCGAAATATCCTCCCCGTTCGTCAATATCCGTTTTTTGATTTATTGAATGTTTGGTTCAAGTTTTATTACGAGTTGTTTGCACGTTTGTTTTTATAAGAAATTACGTGCAGTTACGTAGGCCCTTCATTTTGCTTTAGGTTTTTTTATTAAACTTTTAAAAATTATATTCTAGTTTTGTATAGGTTAAAAAAAGCTAGTTTAAAATAAAAATAATTTCTACAAATCTAAAAAATAAAATCTTTTTTCCAATTTAATTGAAAATATCTTTAGTACATGTAGGCAGAGTAGTAAATTATAATTTATGAATATATTTCATAAATAATTTTAATTTTAATTAAATGGCCCATCATATCAGAATTTTGTTGAAAACTTTTTGATTGGTAGTATACACTTATGACATTTGATATTACAATCAATTACCTTTACAACTCTCATACAACGGAGAGACTTTTATAGCTCTCACATAATGGAGAAAATTCTTTTATAAAAATCCTCACCCAAGGGGAATGTAAAACACCCACATTATAGGAGGAAAATTGAAAATATGAAATCCACATTAGCTGGAGTCAAAGACGCGCGGATGAAGAGACTGTCCATCATGCCTACCACTAAGGCAATGCCTAGTGGTCTGTTGGGAATTGTTTGAATTTATTTGTAACAGTGGAAAGTTTGGTCAAAAAGGTAATTGAGAGTGTGTTTGGTAATTAATACAACTTTTGATAAATAGTTTTGGAGAGTAAAAGTTGTAAAATGATGTGATATGATAGAGGTAATGATGATGAGCAAAGAAGATAAAGTTAAAATAGATAGGTTAGTTGTGTGGGTAGTTATGTAGAAATGATTAAAAAGTAAAGTAGTTGTATAGGAAAATGTGAAGAAATAATTAAAATATATAGAAGTTGTGGAGAGTGAAAAGTTTTAACTTAATATTTTCTGCACATTGCCAAACACACCCTGAGTTAAGTTGGGTTGGGTTGAGTTGGGTTGAAATGAAAACAAGTTAAAATTCAGTTGGGTTGAGTTGGTTTCAATGCTTCATGTGCACCCCAACGCTAACCTACCCAAAAGTTCAAGAGCTAGCTGACTTTAATGTTGCCAGATTAGTAGGTAACTCTAATGATTCTGTTATGTTATACCTTTTTCGGGTTCCTCAATTAATAGAAATTTTGCAAAGAAAGATAATTCGGGCTTAAGTGGTCTACTAGGAGTAGGAAATATTGTAGATTTGGTTTTCCATAGAGTTGGTTCCAAAACTTCTAATTTCTTTTCTAAATTAATGAGCATAATATTGTAAAACTTTTTTGTTTAATAATTTGTGATAAATCTTTTATTTGAATAGGTACTTTTTTTATAACTAGATCTTTTAAATGGTTCTTGAATTATTAATCCGTCAATTTCTTTATTGCTTTTATTATTTCTGTTTTTGGGTTGGATTTCTATAAGAGGAGGAAGTGATGGTTCTTTGGAGCCTGATGTTCCTATGGGGGTTTTTAATGCATTGATTGAGGTTATTATTTGGCTGTCATACCATCCCAAAAGTCCAATATTTTTTATTTTACGAAGATACAGTATTGCAAACATTTTCTAAAAGATTCTTAATATTGCAACCATTTTCTAATAATATTTTTAATTTCATACTTAGAATATGTTTTCTGTATCCATTGTCTTAGAATATGTTTTCTGCATCCATTGTTTTTCTTTATATTTTTTAGGGATTTCTAGTCTGCTAATAATAATTCTTTAGCCCAAAAAAAAAAAAAAAATCAGACTGACGGTTCTGGTTGGGTAATAGGCTGTGATCAAACTACATTAGTCTCGTATTTTAACGGATATCTACTAGATTTAGAGGTTTGAATAGGCGGTGGTTGTCTTGGAATAGAGTTAGAAAATAAACATCTAATCAATATTTGAGGGGTACCAGGTTTAGAAATTGTATAGAATTTCTTTTTATAGGTTTTCCAGAATTTCGAAGTTATACAATACGTTTTTAAATTTTTGGAAATAAAAAATTTTTGCAAATCTCTTGCGCTGACATAAGATTTGCAATTTTTTGTTTTCAAAAATAAAAATCTATTTATGTAAGTCAAAAAAATTCTGAAAAGAATTATAGGCACTCGTCTACCTAGGTCTACCAATGTATAATGATATTTAAAAATATATATGGAATGTGTTTCTAGCTGTCACTGCACGGAATAACTACTCTACTTTAAAAATAATTTTTTATATTTTAATGCATTTATTGTACTTTTATTATAAATTAAAATTTTATTGGTATTAATTTATGGTGAAGTTATGGAACAACGATTACGCTAGAGTATGTCAATGGTATTATGAGTTGCATAGAAGTGTTTTTTTTTTTTCCATTACATAATTATAAAAAGTAACAGCCAGCAGGACGCTGCCCTGTCGAGCTAGCTTCCCCAAATTCTTTGAACGAAGGCTGCCGACATTGACATGCATGTAAGTTATTTGAAAAATGGTTATCATAACTGCAAAAATCTAAAAATCAATTGATATAAATACAAATATTTTACTTTAAATTTAGAATAAATGCAAATAATCTTTTATTTTTTAGAAGATTGCTCAGTTTTCATATTTTTACATTTCACGCTAACAAGATGAAGAAGAAAATCGATTGGGGCAATGGCCCTGCCAACTTTGCAAACAACAACATTTTAACTTTTGGTTCAACCCATTCTTGGATTATTACTTATTTCTAAATTAAATTCTTATAATTATATATCTTGCACTATCAAATAAAATATACCGGCTGTGTATTCACGCACATCTCACAAAGTGAAGAAAAGGGGGGGAAAAAGAAAACTAAAAAATTTAGATTCAACGAATCACATGAGAGTCGATTATACAATAATGGAAGAAAAAGTAACTTAAAAAACACTGAAAGAATTCGGAAGTGAGAAGCTATACCATTCTAATCTATATATATAGCCTAGAGAAACTGTCACATGTTTCTCGAACCAATCCTCTTCCTCAGCTTTTCGAACCCAATTTTTGAGCTCCATTGATGGATTATTAAAGCTGTGATTGTTTCAGGGTGTTGATGCATCTCAGGCTTTCCGGAAGCTTGTTGAAGTTTTGACAACGAGATATTTTTAACTTTTCAAGCTTGAGCATGGCTCCTTCTACTGCCAATTCCTCCAATTGATCCATTGAACTAATGCTGAGTATTTTGAGCTAAGGAAACCCGTTATCAGATGAAATCATCTTCTTTCCAGTGTACGCATCAACACGAGAGTATGCTAAAGTTCGGTTAGCGTCTCCAACGTCGGCGGATCATCCCCGAATTGAGATCCCTGTAACCTAACCGAGGTGAGGGTCGATGGAAGTTGAGACAGTCTTTCCAACCTTAATCCCAATAATTCCAGTGTAGAAAGATGTGAATGATGCTCGAGGCTTAAGATGACAGGGTGATTGCTAATCATTTCATCATCCTCATTCAGAAGGTCAACTTCAATTGATCGAAGATTAACAAGTTTGCTAATCAAGCTCCCTAGTCGTTCCATCCAATGTGGACTGATTATATCCGACTCTGGCCTCTCTATGTTCAAATTCCTGAGGCCACCTAACGAACTGTCGACTTTCTCTTCCTCTATCCAACTGCCCATTCTTAACTTCAATGTGCGGAGATTTTTTAGGCTGTACACTTGTGGCTTATCTTCAAAGTAACAGTATGAGGCATCTAGATGCCTTAACCGGTGGAGTCTCCAAATTTCTTTTGGCAGGCGTACACCTTCGGGTAAAATAAGTGTCTCCAAATTGTAAAGGTTGCCAATGGATGAAGGAAGAAGAACTTCCATGGTAGAAGCAGCATCTATGGATAAATACCTTAGATGTGTGAGTTCTTTAAATGGGAAATGCTCAATAATTTCAGAGTAGCGCGTGAAGAACTCTAGCACCCTCAGCAGCTTAAGACCCTTGGAGAGATCAGGTAAGCTTACCACATCCACACCGACACACAACAAGGAACGGATGTTTGGGATATTGTTGATTCTCAAAACATCTTCTACATGGTGAATACCTATCCAACGTGCTTCTGTTGTGCTAGACTTAGTAGAAGTGCTGGATGTTGTAGGAGTTCTTACTTTTTTACTATAGACGGCGAGGAAACTGTACTTCGTACCTTCTGAAATGGCAAAAGCATAGAGTAGGTCGTGAATGCGGCATCCTGTTATTGTACTTGATCCATCCAGTTCGTACGTTGGAACAACTTGAGCAACTTGAAGTAAGTTTCGGTCAATTAGCTCGACCAAGTAATCGTCCGCCAAGTCTTCTGTTTCTCGTCCTTCCTCGGGCTGTATAAATCCCTCCGCAATCCAAAGCATTTTTAAGTTATCCACGAGAATGTCATAATCCTCAGGGAAGAGGCCCAAGTAGAGAAAACAAGGCTTCAAGTGATATGGCAAATCATAATAGCTCAAGGCTATTATGTCTTCACAATGCCCCGACTCTCCCGACAGCCCATTTGTCAGACCAACCAAGACATTCTTCCAATCCTGCACCTTTGCCTCACCCTTTGCTGCGAGGAGACCACCCACAACCGAGATGGCTA
>JAXCLR010000081.1:57850333-57860634 GCA_035584095.1 Annona squamosa
TAAAAATTCAATAATTATCTACAAATCTCCAAAAACACGTGATTTTCTTATATAAAAGCACTCATGGGCAATGTTGCAGCAAACGGAAGATGGTGGTTCATATTGTAACAAAACATTAAATCAACCACAACTTAGCAGCAGCCACTGAAGGACTCTCACAATCACGTGAATAATCTGCCTATCTTCCCCCTCCATACTCAAGACAATTTTGAAATTAAAACATTTTGCTAAAAAAGCACTCATAGGCCATGTCGCAGCAAAGGAAAGATGATGGTTCTGATTGCCAAGGAAACACCGAATCAACCACAATGTACAGCAGCAACCCTAAAATCAGCTCTTTCAAAAAGTAAAAGTAATAGTTGATTCGTCGTACACATTCTCAAAAGTCGAAAAAGTTAGAGAAAACGCGTGGAAGGATAACAACATATCTACATATTATGATTGACGACGGCAGATTCAACCTGAGTCAGGTTAGCCTAAAAAACATATTTTTAGGTATTTTTTTCATTTTTTTAAAAAACAAATTGAGCTAAGTATATCAAAACTATAAATCAAGTTTTATCATTTTCTAATATTTTTAAATATTTTTTAAAGATTTTTAAATACAGTGGCATTGTTGTAATTTTGAAATAACAGAAAATTATGACAATACTATTGTTTTTAAAATATTTAAAAATACTTTAAAATTTTAAATTTGTAAAATATAGTTGATAGATTCAATACACCTAGCTAAATATGTTTATAAAAAAATAAAAAAATAACCTACAAATATTTTTTTATTTCAACCTAAGTTGATCATCTTCCATGATGATGGATGAAGTAGTCACTCAATTCAAATTATTACTATTATTATTATTTCATATGAAAGAGATGACTTATATATATGATAGAAAAGTATTTCAAGTTTTAATATTAATATTTTACGCTGGTGTTAGCATTTTTTAACCCAGTGGATCCATTCTTACCAGCTGTTCGCTCGGGCCAATAGGCTCTTTTTTATTTTTTGTTTTTATAAAATTATTAATTTATAAATGAAATTTTACCATTTTATTGATAATTAGCTAAAGCAGGTGGTATCTTTGAGTAATCTTATTGTTGTTATTATTAGTACATACAAAGACGTTATTTATGTGTTTTAAAAGTAGTTTACATTATAGCATTAATATTTGAGGAGATTATAAAGTTGTTGAAATATATTACCATTAGCATCTTTTGGTGAACCTGAGGGATTTTGACTCTTACAATTATAGTGTGTGCAACAAAGATATTTATTTATTTTTGATTGGTGTTTCATTTACTGTGACATTCTAATATTACAAATCAAGTCTGTTTACAGTCCTCGTTATGAAGGAATATCCTATAAATACCACTACACTCATAAGGACAATTATATAATCACCCCTATAATAAGAGGATAGACTCAATGAACCTGCATTTGGAAGGTGTTGAACATGAGGGTTGCCTAAGTGCATTTAGGCTTTGAGCACCCGTGCATATTTAATGACTTCAAAGGTGGTCCGAAACTTTTATTTTTATAAATATATGCACCCCCATATAGATCATGTCTTCTGTAAAATTAAGTAAATGTATTTCACTGATTTTCTTTATATTTATACATTGTGACTATTGGTATTATAATCAAGCATCTTCACAACTCTCCCACTATGGAGGGACAATTTCGCAACTTTCATATATTGTAACACTCTACCCTTGAGGTGTTACGAATAAGGTCTACTATGTTCAAGCTAAAAATAAAATTTCCGAAGATGGAAATAGATACCAAGATGCAAAATCATATATATTTAACTAGCATATCTCATTTCTACTCCTCATGGAATTATTATACATATTCAGTGTCTATAATCCAAAACAAATAAGCATTATAAGATAATTTCAATAAAAGTGTAACTTCTTTGTTTTTCGCTCTGCTAGATTTGTCTTTTTCCTATGTTGATAGAGGCTTTAGTTCATCATTGTATCTCTGTGTTTCTATTGAAAATAAAACTATGTGAGCTGAAAAAATAAATACAACATCTATATTGTCTTTATGCACAACAAAATCTAATTAATAAAAATTAAACATCTTCATACATGTGCATACATATGTCAATTCTAAATTATGAATTCACATTGTGGGCATTGTCATATGCTTGTGCTTGCGTGCAGCCGTGCTACAAATTCGTTAGCTAATTCATCTTCTTTGGCAGTCCTGAGGTCACTACTTAAGTACTACCATACTGCTTTACTGCTTGGCGTCAAAACCACATGCACCATGATAAATACACTACTTAGATTCATTGCTTAACATGACTAAAGATATTTTCAAATAATCGTGCTCATATTTGAATAAATCAACTTGAAGGAATAATTCCAAACTTAATAAATATTCATATTTCATAATAATTTATAATATTCAATATAATATTTTCAAAGTCATGCTTTGGTAAAAATTTGCTTACCTCTAAGTAGAGTTTAAAACTTTTTTTTTTCAAATTTCATGTACTAGCCTCAAGTCTTTTTTCCTAATTTTCATCACATGTTCATTATTACTTCTTATTTTTCATAACTATTTAAATTTTCATTTTATGAATTTTTCCAAAATTTTTCGTAATTTTATTTGGTCAATTTTCACTTTTTTTCATAAAAAATTCTATAATTAAAAATTCACAAGTCTGAACAAGTTGAAACTTTTCTCGCAAGCTAAACATATAATTATCTTATTATTGTATGGTCACAAGTCTCTTATTATGCCTAGAACTATGTTTATTTCATTATATAATATTTTCTACCCTTTATTTGCTCCTTCTCATTGAAATAAGTAAAATTTCAACACCAAACACTTCAATAATATTCCTGTAACTAATTACTCATCCTAGAAATATCATGAATGTTTTAGATTTGATAAATGAGTTGTGTATAATATAAAATGAATGAGATTAACTTAAGAAAAATTCTACGCAATGTACCTTTAGTTCCTCTTCTTCTTCTTCTTCTTCTTCTTTGTAAGTCCGTATTCTGCTCAATTTCTCTCCTTCAAGTGAGCGAAACCCACTACATGTTCTCCCGTTTTATACTAATAGATTTGCTAAACGGCTGAGATTTATTGCCATAATACCACCATTTTTTTAAACAGCCACCATATTATTATTATTATTATTATTTAAATGACTTGCATGGTCATTACATTCTCTCCCCCTTACAAAAAGTTTCATCCTCAAAACTTAATTAAATAAGTACGGATATTTTTGTTTGAATCTTCTTCAAGCTCCCATGTGGTCTCTTATTCTCCATGATTACTCCATTGCACTGTAACATATCTTATTATCTTGTTCTGTAAATGTTTCTCTTTAAAATCTAGTATCTTGATTGGGTTTTTCTCATATACTGACTTTTTCGAGATTGACAACTAATTTGCTATAACACATGGGAAGGATCTAATACATATTTCCTCAATATAGAAATGTGAAACATATTATGTACTACAGCCAATGAGGGCAGCAATGCTACTCAATAAGCCATTACTCACAACTTTCTCTAAAACTTTATATGGTCCAATATAACGAGGACTGAGCTTTTTCTTTTTGCCAAATCTCATAACCCCTTTCATAGGTGATACTTTTACAAACACCTTGTCACTTATGAAAATTTATAACTCTCTCCTCTTTAGATCTACATAACTTTTCTGCCTACTTTGTTCAATAATCAATTTTTATTTGATTAACTGCACTTTATCTGTAGTCTTTTGTACAATATCTGGCCCAATTATCCTTCTTTCTCCAACTTCATCCCAATTCAATGGTGTTCTGCAAGGCTTACCATAAATAAAATTATTTATTTGTTTATTTTTATAATGTGCTCCACGTGGATTATGCCTTTTATGAAATCAAAGAAGCTGAAATATATATATATATTTCTATAATAAAACATTTTTTGGGCCACAAAGAGTCGTCGGCAAAGATATATTCCAGCCAATAGACTAAAAGTGTGTTTGGCAATTATGAAAAAATGTTAAGCTAAAATTTTTTACTCTACATAATTATTCTATTTTTAATTATTTCTTTACATTTTCCTATATAACTATCATACTTTCCAATCATTTATATATTGCTTCATATACAACTAACTTATTTATTTTAACTTTATTCTTTTTACTTCTCATCGTTAATGTTATCATATCATATCATTTTAAAAATTTTATTTCTAAAATCTTTTCACTAAAAGTTTTATCACTTTTCAAATACACTCTAAGAATTATGATTTGAAACAAGCAATCACTTTAATTTGAATGATAAACAACAACCTTTTTATTTTCACATTAATATAATCGTTAGATAAAATTTTCTTCATTTAAGATATTTGGCATTATTATTTCACTAAAATGCATGATAGTAAGACCAATCCAAAAAAAAAATAGAGTATAGTAAATTAATTAAAAACTCTTTACAATTATAAAATAATTTTAATAATGACGTATTTACCCCTCCATTGATTGTTAATTAATTAATTAATTTAAGAATATGGAATAATTTTATAATTTTTATACTTGAAATTAAATAAGTTTCTTTATTGCGTACATAATACATTATAATAGCACCACTTGCAACTAGCGCTAGTGGTCAGAGGCATTGCTTCTGTTTGATGTTGTATTAATTTCGAATCTGGTTTTTTTTTTTTTTGGATGAGTATTCATATATTACAATCTCAACTGGTATTACAATTAAATTCTGAGACATTCTTACAATTTGCTAACAATTATCTACTATTTTTAAACTTTCCCGTCGATGGATGGCTTCCACAAACTTGGGGAGACTTGCAACGCCACCACTTCAAAAATACAGCTAGGGAGATTCAAACCCAGGACCACCATCTTGTGAGGCTATGTCCTGCACCACTGAGGCATGACCTCAGTGGCTCGAATCTGGGTTTAAGTAGTTACGAAACTTTGTCTACATGAATCCCCAAGGTTAACAAAAAATGCTAATAATATAGCCTAATAATTTTATAATTCGCCTAAAACATTAATACCGTTGCTTAAAAATACTTTTCTACCATATAAATTATGTCTTTTGTATGTATTAATAATTACGACAATAAGATTATTTAAAGATACCACCTGCTTTAGGTACATATCAATCAAAATTAGTATAATTTGATTTATAGATTAAATAAGATTAAATATATTTATTAATAATTTTATAAAAAAAAGATAAAGAACATATTGGCCCTAGAGGGTATAACTCGATCAGGGTTCAACTTGAACCTGAACAGCTAAGCTTACTGCTATTTAACTCGAACCCGAATTTAAATAGGTTCGGTCTCAGGTTAATGGAAACTAAACTTGAGGAACCCAGACCCGATTTGCATATATCTATTATATTTTTATAAATAACCCCTCTAATGTCCCCTTAATCCATGATATAATTATATAAAGTATTATACCTTTTAAACATCTACATATCAAATAAGTCATTATTATTTATATATTAACAATGAAAGTGAATAGCACCTAGAAGTTCATACTGACTCATGTAATATTTTTATATTAATTTTCAATAAAAGCGAGTACCTCAAATTTGCTCACCTATCTTAGAACTTCATGCAAATAAATTATTTTATTATATCATCGATGGAAGAAAGACTTTATTCATCCATTCTTTATAGCATGGTATTATATTAATTCATATAAAAAATACACAACCTCGTAGCCAATCTTACAATATTATAATATTTAGTTATTAAGATAACTAGTCTAAACTAATTAACAACTTCATTGGATCATGCTTTTCAAGTAACATGCACAATACTTGAATTGCATAATATAAAAAACTATACATCATTATGCTTCAAAACAAGGCTAAAATTTTAATTAATGCAAAGAGAAAATCTAAATGAGATTTTTTCTTTCAATTCTCAAGTACTCTTTTGTTTTTTGTTTTGTTTTGTTTTTTTTTTCTTTGCTTTAAGATAGAAAATCATCATTTTTAAAATTTTCTTTAGTGATGAATTTAATGTTAAATAAATATATACGTTGTTAAGAGAATGTTAACCTGAATTCCAGCCGAAACTCAACCCAAGTTTGCATTTCATAAATAGGGTTAAGATTTAATTTAAAAAATAGTGTGAGGATTATGGTTGGGGTTAGGGTCAGAGTTTTAAAAATAAGATTAAGATTTGGGTGGAGGTAAATCTAAGTTTCATAAGCACAAGTTGCACCCTAGTTTCAAAATCGATCCGCTAGGTTGAATAATGGTATCCGTGATATATTTAAATATTAATAGGAGTGCAACTCGGGTCGGTTTAGTTCGGGTAGTAGTCTACCCTACCTATATCTTATTTCCAAAAAGCTTACTCTAAAATGGTAAAAATTAATACATAAGTTAAATATACCTAGATTAATAATCTTATAAAAAATTGAAAAAAATAAATAAAAAATAGGTATATGTGCCCTAGAGCATGCAGCGATGCATGCTCCCAGGAGCATATAATCGGAGTCCAAAATACTCACATTAGTTGACCTAATTCTTGGTTCAAGAGAACACACTTTTACTAATTTTTTTTTATTAGTATTTATACACTATGAGAATAGATATTATAATCATGTACTTTCACAACCCTTACACTATGAAAGGATTTCGGTAAATACTCAAGGGGGAAAAAAATCTACAAAACCTCCACTACTAAAAAAAAATTGTAAATAAAACACTCGCATCATGTCGGACTTTAAGCCCCTTGGAAGCCACTGCACGAACCACCAGCGAACCGCCCTTAATTGGCTACTTTTTACCAATTGAACCAAAGACTTTTGTTGGGTTTTTGGATGGTCTCAACCGGGAGCTGGTCTTCAATGGGTGCTATCCACCTGGGTTACCGGTTCATCTTATTAAATTTTTTAGAACCAGTTAAACTGGCGATTGAATCGATTTGGGAACCATCCATCTCCCTATTTTCCCTTCACAACTTTACCGGACCTCACCTCCCTGCCAACTCCAAATTGGAACCGGAGCTTTTTGAAAACTACCGACAACTACAAGTTGGAATCGGAAATCAACTGGACACACCCTGGAATGCTGCAACATCATTCTTTTCTTGTATTCGAGGATGCATTATGCATGTTCCTCAATCCTATTCGGTCAAGACAGAAACATATTTTTCATTTTTTTTGTTTTTCATAAAATTATTATTCTAAACATATTTCATCCATATAACAAGTTTCTAGACATATTTTATTCATATAACAAGTTTTGTCATTTTTTTAAATTCTTGTATTATAATTCAATCCAAGTACATGTTCTAATTCTAACTCTAGTAAACTTCTCTGCTCAGGACTTGAAGCGCGGAACTTCTTCACCCAAGACAAACTCTTGCCAGCCACGCTAGTCGCGTACTAGCAAGTTTTTCCATTCTTTAGGCAAGTTTTACCAATTTTTAAGATATATGTGTAAATTTTCGAACCTTATGTTTGGATGCGCATCTCTATTTTCATATAAATTTTGAACACTACGTTCGAATATTCATAGTTACTTTTGAAAAAACTTTTTATATTGATTAAACATACTTAATAATAATTATGAAAAATAAAAAATTTAAAAATACATGTTGTTGGGGCAGATCCTTCCTACTTTGGGGAACATATTTAATAATAGTTTTTGAACCTCACGCATGCTTGTAACTTGTAATAACGGTGTATTCGGTATTCCATAACATGTAGCATTTTACTTTAATTTATTTTTGGTTTATGGAATGTGAAATGCGACGGTGCATGGGATAAACAAGATGATACGGTATTGAATGAAGGTGTATGAAAAATGAAAAAAATATATTGTTATGTTTTGCAATTGAAAATTTTGTTTTAAGAATCTTCTAGCTTATAGGCTCTAATTTGCATACCTAATAGCACCAAAATCATGTAAAAGATAAAGGCCGACCATGCTTCCAAATGTGCTGACCGGTGCAAATGCGGGAACGTCAATGGTTCAACTCTTACTTCCCCCTCAGCGGAGGAATAAAATTTTCCTCTAGTGAGGGTATTATCAAGTTTCTCCGAATTGTGAGGATTAGGTATATATTAATTTGTAATATCATATGACTAATATGTATATATAAATGAATAATTGACGATGGAAAGAGGTATGATGTGGACTACTGGAGTTCAAAAAAGCCACGCGAAAAAGGACGAGGTATTACTAGAACTTAAAGTTGTTGAAGACTAAAGATAATTTTTTGCCTTAAAAGTATGTTTTGCGTTCCATGAAATATACAGGCGTAGAACTTTTTTAGTCTTCAAAATATCTTATTTTTCAGTCATTTTTCGTATTTTTCTATAAAATTTTTTATTTTTCAATCATTTTTCACAATGGCCAATTTGCCATACTAGCAACACCAAAATCATGTGAAAGAGCCAAGGAGGCTTTGCTTGAGTGGTACGTCATTTGTTTCTAAACGGGTGACAAGCATTCAAATGTTGGTGGGGACAATTTGTCCCCAGTATATTATAGAGGAACTTTGTCTCCTAATTGGTAGGTGAGAGTTTAGGTCTTCCAAGTTGATAAGCGAAAGCATATTATCTCCTTCTTTTGTGTAAGTTACAAAAATATTTCAAGAATTTTGATTGTAGTAGAAGTTTGAGATAGATATAAATATATATATATAAATAAATAAATCAAGTAAAAAGAAAAAAATTTACATTGGAAGGAGGTATAGTGTGGACTCTTGGAGTTTTCAAAAGCCAAGCAAAAAAAAGAGGGTTTTACTAGAACTGAAAATAGTTGCAAATTAAAGATAATATTTTGATTTAAAAGTATGTGTTTTGCATTCCATGAAATATATCAGTAAAACTTTTCATGGATGTGTTTTGCATTCCATGAAATATATCAGTAAAACTTTTCATTTTCCATGAAATCATATTTTTAATCATTTTTCATATTTTCTCATATGGCTATTTTAGTTTTCAATATTTTTGACAACTAATTAATATATTTTAAGCCTATTTTCTTTACTCCTTATTATTGCCCTTATCATATCATATAACTTATCTTGTTTTAAAAATTTTTACATAAAATTTTTCTTTTAAAAGCATTATCAAATGCTATACAAACCTAAAATAAGCGTTTTTGCATCCTTAAACTTATAATGTTGTGGTTAAATTGTGAATTTTTTTCGATGTATGTATTTACATTCATCTCAATTTCTATGACATTCAAGCACTGAGATATTCTTACAAATTTGTTAGGAGAAATACACTATTCCCATCAATTTTTCTGTGGAGATACAGTGCTCCCATTATAAATTTTGGGGAAACACATTGCTCCCGAATACCAATGTTTAGACTCACCCCAGCGGAGAGTCAAACTGAACATGCCGGGTTGCCTGCCCGTGTCCTCAACCAACCACGATGGCATTCGGTTGGTTGGTTAAATTGTGAACCTCCATTGATATTTATAAGGTTTGCCTGAAGTACTCATAATCTGGCAACAACGATTGTAGCTATAGATTTCAATAATGGAGATCCTCAAGGTAAAGGTTAAACACACATAAATCATGAATTTTTTAGGGTTATTTACTTTTTTGTTGGCAGATAGGATCTTTCACAAGTTTTCTTTTGTATTGTTTTCTTCTTTTGTTTCCATTATACAAATGCAACTCTACTTTTCTTTCACAAGTTTAAGGACTACTTTACCGATTGAATCATTTCTTTCAATTTCGTAATTTTCAGAACCAACAATTTTGTTTAGTGGCAAACTTCTATGCCGCTCCACGTGTTGATTCAAATGGAAATCATGGATTGAGTGGTAGATATTTTCAACAACACACGACACGTGACAAAGAAAAAGGATAGTAGATTGGGGATGAGCCACGTGTGGGTGTGAAGTACTTTTTGTCATAGTATTTATTTTTTTTTTAGAACTTTTCATTGTATTTGTTTGATTTGCTTTTTAAAGTGTAAAAGAGAACCATTCGAAAATAAAGATTGTAAAAGTTTTCATGTTAATAAAATTATTTTTCGCAATTAGTATGATTTTATATATTCTTGAAAGCTGGATTCAGCTTATCACGTGTCTCAAAACATTAGCAAATGCAACAAAAAATTCATTGCAATTAAACTAGACATTAATCAACTACCGGTCAAACTGGGCAACAATAGCAATGAAATTTTTTATTTGAAATTCGTTACTATTGCTTAAATGCAATTGGCATCAAATCTTGCAACAAATTGTTACCGCTAGCATCAACCGCGGCTAGCGCGGTTGGTCGTCGACAGCGGCGCAGAAATGCGCTTTGCTGTCGACGTGGGTTCGAATCCC
>JAXCLR010000081.1:57870579-57883222 GCA_035584095.1 Annona squamosa
GCCTCCACAACGGCCCATCCAAAACCAATGGGCTAAGCTAAGCTCTAGCCCACCAAGCCAAGCTTATGGATCAAAGTCCAACTCCTCAAGCTCAAGCCCATGCTCTCACTCCAAGACCAAGCCCGTGGACCAAGTCCATAATCCCACTCAAGCCCAAGCCCATGGACCAAGTCCATGACCCCAAGTGGCCCAAAAGCCCACTCATACATCTATAAAAGGAGGATCCCCCCCTCTCATTCCACACACTTGAAGAGAGGCATCCCAAGGGGAGGACGGGAGTCTACAGCAACGCCTCGGCATCCCGGCCTGCATGCTCTACGCCCTCTACGCCTCTCTTCCCACTTTCCCCTTTCCATCTCTCCCGTTCTCCTAAACTCTTTTTATTTTCCCCCTTTACGCCGTGTAAACCGCCTCGGGTTGGCAGATTTCTCCATATTTGCTTCAACTTGAAGGCTGGAATCCGCTCTTTGTATTACTAGTACCTTATTTCTTTAAATAGGGGCCGATCTCTATTTAAAGATCGGTGGCGACTCCATTTTCTTTTTTTTCTTGTGTGCGTGTTTGAGCTAACGCCCCGTCTTAGCCGTTATGCTGCCGAAATCACGAGAAAACGCCAATACGCTAGATTTATCTAAAACCGTGAATCCTAACGCGTTTTACCCCATGTGAATGCAGGAAATCTAAGCCCAAGTTGCTACCCACCACGATCCACATCTCCAAGGCTCGAGAAACCCATTCCGAGTCCATCGTAGCGCTCCCGGCAGGTGCTACACTATCCTATTATATCATTTCTAATCAATTCAAAAACTGTTGCACAAAAAAATTTTTCATACAAAAGTTTCATTGCTTCCCAATTACAACCATAAACTGTTAATCAAAACGCATTTAATATATGCATTAAGTTTTAATATTTCTAATATTTCACAAAAAGTTTTACTATTTTTGGAGATTCTATAGATTTTTTATTTTCTAAAAATAAAGATATTTTAGTCATTTAAAAAAAGTATTTTGTCAATTTTAAAAATGAATAAAATACCCCCATTTTTAAATAATAAAAAAATTGAACAAATCTCCAAAAATTAATGCATATGCCAAATACACTTAGATGACAATTTTTATAAAAAGAAATTGGAAAAAATCAAAAATGAATTTTGCACCCTGTGCATTAAATCAAATTTCTTTAAACGTGACCGGATTACAATTGTGTTTGGTTAATATAATCAGGCCTTGATAGAGTGCACCCAGGTGCACTTGGCTTTGGTGCACCTAAGTTAAAATCTATTTTTTATTTTAAAATTTTTTATAACTGTTAATCTAAGTGTATTTAACATATATATGAAGTTTTATCATTTTCGAAAATTTATTGATATTTTTTAGATTTTTTGAGAAACAGGAGTATTTTAGTCACTTAAAAATAACTAAAATGTCCCTACTTTAAAAAACTCAAAAAAATATAAAAATATCCAAACAAAGTAGAACTTGTCTTATATCTTAATTACACTTAAATTAACAGTTTTATAAAAAATTTGAAAAATTTTAAAAATGGATTAAATGCACAAGTGCACCGAAGCTAAATGTACTCAGATGCAATTGATCATACATCAACATAACCAGTATGGTAATCGTTAATATAATAGTTAGCCTTGTAGGGACATTTTTTAATGCACCTCGGTGGATGTAGCTTCAGTGCACCCGGGTGTATTTAACCCATTTTTATTTATCTCTTTGAATTTTTTATAAAACTGTTAATCTATGTATATTTAATATTTATATCAATTTTTACCAAATTTGGATATTTTTAGATTTTTTGATTTTTTTAAAAATCAGTGGCAGTTTTGTAATTTATGAATTACGAAATTATCACTGATTTTTAAAAATCCAAAAAAAAATCTACGAATTTTCAGAAATGGTAAAAATTTGATATACATGCTAAATAAACCTAGATTAACACTTTTATTAAAAAATTCAAAAAAATAAAGAAAAATAAGTTTTTGCACCATGATGCACTAAATTGGTACTCAGCCTTGTAATCTATATAGCATACTAATAAACAAACACTACTATCACTGCACAACAAGGTTCACATTATACTTATTTGAGTTCAACTTTAAATTAGAGAAGGATTGTACACATTAGCCAAATCGATAATTTTGATAAAAAAAATTTTATGGCTTCTGATAAGAGCAAAATAGATTCATGCAAGATATCATTTTTATATTTTCACATGCCACATGATATATATCATTAAAAAATTATTTATTATTCTATCAATATTGATTAGCAAGGTCATGCTATAATTAATTGAATTTTAAAATTTAGAGACTTAATTTTTATTTTTTCTATTTTTTGAACTTGTTATTTTAGATTACTTTAATAACCAAAAATTAAATTTTACGTTTTTATTTTTATGACATTTATTTGTATAATTATTAATAATTTTTTATACAATTTAAATAATGTATAGACCCTCGAGAACCATTAAACCTATGCTTTGTCCATCTGGTTCGAGATATAATGAATTTCAACCATTAAAGTCTAAAGAATCCTAACAATTGGTTTCATCATTGCCCACATTGTGTAAGCAATGTTGCTTTAATTTACTTTTGTAAATGCATTTAATGTATTATTTTTATTTTTATGTTGGTTTCATGTTAAATTTTATGCTCATTTAATTTAGAGAAACAAAGATTGCACAAAGATAACTTTTTTTTTTTTGTATTTTTGTGTAATTTACAAGGTAACATGGAAAAATGTGTGATTTTAGGTAGAAATTTTTGTGACTTCTTATAATAAAATCGGTTTGTATAAGAGTGGGCTCCTATAAAATAAGTTCTAAATGTGCTTTAAATGGAATATAATTTTAAAAATAAAAATAATTAGTCTCTAAATGCATATTCCAATCAAATAAAATTTTGAAAAGCTTACATAACATTGACAGTGAAAAATTCATTGGTCAATGTCCAAATCCATTTCCAAACCCCAAATAGTATATGGAAATGAATATCACACTATATCTAATCCTCAAAAGCACTAAAGAAAGCCAAAGAATGCAACAAATCTTAGTTCAATATATAAACATGCAACACTTAGTTACAGATTAATTTTTGACAATCATACGGATGGTTAAATCCATTGGCTGACTAACTTAGACTTAACTAGTTCAACCAAAACGAGAGCCCAGCGCTACCGCCTACTGCACTAACAGCCTCAGTTGTGGCATTTTCATACATTTTAATTCGATAGTGAGTTAAATTTCATGAAATGGAATTCTAGCTGGAGTGATTTAGTAAATGGCTAGTTCATCATAATAACTATAAGATGTTGTCCACCATTGTAGGGTTAGCTACATGAATCTGTTACACAATTCCTAACAATCAGGACCCATGTTCCAGAGATTCTCCAATTTCATCATACAATCACTTAATCTTATCACACTTTGCAACTTTTTGGCTAATCCGCACCACATCTCATCCCCCGTTGGCTACACTATCGATGAGGCTAGGTCGATTTTACTCGAAAATGCCTCTTTTTCGGTCCACCATGTTTTGCTACAAGGAAATACTGTTGCGCACTCTTTAGCCGATATGGTGTCTGGTTCGGTGTCTAACCGCCAACTTTGGTGGGGTATCCCCCCCCCCAAGCCATTTTTTGGAACATTTGTACAGATAATTTTTTAGCAATGAATTGCATGAATTACTCCATCCATAACCCCTTCCACATTGAGAGGGGTTAGGGATTAAGTATACCCATTTTTATCAAAAAAAAAAAGGTTGTACTAGTGGGCACATCGCTTAAGAGTTCAGAAAGGTTATTCCACATTTCATGTCACCATCGTCATCGTGGATAATGATGCGCGGACTCTTAGAATGTCTTAGCTATCAGGCAAATTAATTTATTCCCTGTTGTTATAGCTTTCGGCATAAATCAGACTAAACTGCCTGAACTGTGTCTTATTAATATTGCATGGACGTATAGCCGCTGATACTTTGAAAAATCCACAAGAAAATTAAGAAGATTGATGATCCCATGTGTTCGAGTGCATGGTACTCCCATGTGTTCGGCATTGAATCTTCTTAAAAATATTTTTTTATTTTTTCATAAATATATTGGGCTAAATATATTTAACTTATAAACTAAGTTTGACAATTTTTGGATGTTCTTAAATATTTTTTATTTTTAAATACAGTAGCATTTTCATAATTTTCTGAATCAAATTTTAGAAAAATGTTACTATGTTTAAAAATAAAAAATACTTAAAATTATTCAAAATAGTAAAACTAAGTTTATAAGTTAAATACATCTGGCTTTACATATTTATGAAAAAACAAAAATAATAGAAAAGAGTTTAAGGGTCGAATGCATGAGAGTCCTATGCAACTAGCCACATGGGATTATTGCTCAATTAAGAATTAGTTTTTTAATTAAGAATTAGATTTTTTTGTTAGTCAAGCCTTTAAGAATTAGTTATTTAATTAAGAATTAGAATTTTTTTGTTATTCAAGACATTTTATAAGGCTTTTTCCGCTTTTAAATAGATGAAAATGAAGGGTAATAAGTGCGATTTTATTTCTTTATTTGTTTATAATTAGGCAATCTTGATGAGAATTCCCGCATGGATTATAGAGATGATGAAATGCCGCATCATAACCAATTAGCACCGTCACAAGAAATTAGAAATTCTATATGGCTGAGCTCAGATTACTAAATTTTGTCCTTCTCTTTTCTAAAATAGGGCACTTCAAATTTTACTTTACTTGTTTCGTCGTTAAAAAGAGAGAGAATAATTGACCCACCTGAAAAGTATTAATCATTTTTGAATTTGTATATCAATACATGATCTTTGTTCTTCTTTTTCTAAAATTTTCTAAAATAGGGCACTTCAAATTTTACTTTACTTGTTTCGTCGTTAAAAAGGGATATCACAATTGACCCACCTAAAAAATATAAATAATGTGAATCATTTTTGAATTTGTATATCAATACATGATATGAGTTATTTGCAATTATATTTAAATCATATAGGTGTTCACAAATTACCTAATAAAATATAAAATCCACTACAGTATCACTATCCTATACACGGAAATTAATTAAAGAAGAAATACCGAAGCCAATAAAAGACTTACATTTTGAAGAGATCCCCTTCGATCGGGCGGTCAGCAATTTCTTCCGTGTCCTGGAGGTGTGATGCTGATAATATGCTTTTGGAAGCATTGAGCCCCAACGTTATCGAGCGCATATACCTATTTAAAATTTTTTTCATGAACTTGTTAATCTAAGTATATTTAACATATATTTCAATTTTTACTATTTTTAGAGATTTTTAAATATTTATTTTGAATTTTTAAAAATTAGTGACATTTTAGTAATTTAAAATTATCTAAAATGTCATTGATTTTCAAAAATAAAAAATAAAAATTTAAAATATTTCAAAAATGGTAAAAATTTATACACATATTAAATACGCATAGATTAACATTATTGTAAAAAAATTTTAAAAAAATAAAAAAAATAAGCGTATGCCACCCGGAGCGTACGATCGACCTTAGTTAAAGCGAAGCCGCGGAGCATAAAAGCAGACAGAGGCAGCTGATCAATCGATGCTTGCCTTGCTCCGCATGCCCTGCAATGCTTTTAATGGATTGGTGGAGGACATGTGCCACCGAAGAAGAGGAGGTGACACGTGCCAAACAAGAAGTGGCACGTAGGCCGTAGAAAGCTCGTGAAGGTGCCACGTGCAATTAATTGATCAGGTGCACCTTAAGGCTCGATGTGCCCGGGCGCATATATCTATTTTTAATTTTTTTAAATTTTTTTCCATGAACTTGTTAATTTAAGTTTATTTAACATATATATCAATTTTTACTATTTTTGGAGATTTTTAGATATTTATTTCGAATTTTAAAAATCGGTAAAAATTTGAAATAAATATCTAAAAATCTTCAAAATAATAAAAATTGATGTACATGCTAAATACAATTAGATTAACATTCATATAAAAAAATTTTAAAAATTAAAAAAATAAGTATATGCACTCAGGAGCATTGATGCTGAATGCTCCGGAGTGCACCTGAACATAACCCAACAAACTGCATAGTTATAGATTCTTCCCTTCTCTCTCTCTGGATCGATCGAGTAAATGCCACACTTCATACGCCGGCGTAAATATTAGTCCGATTCAGAATAAGTTTAAACATATATAATTGCCACACACTACGGTTCGGAATCCCACTCTATTCCGACGCAAAGCTAATGCTAGAAACCCAAAACAATTCAATTTAAATCGTTCTTCTTTTAATCATAGCTAAATAAAATCTCTAGTTTCTAACTCTACAATTTCATCTGAATTACTGTCCAGCAAATGCACAATTCTTACTTCTTGAATAGCCAACAAGTCAAATCCAGATAACAAAATTCCGTAGCAGAAACCTTGGATTGCTGACGCAGGCCTGAACTCTCATGGAAAAGCTTGGATAGGTGCCAATGGATAGGTGCCAAATCGCAGAAACAGCAGCGATGGCAACCAAGACATGGTCAAGCCCCTGGCAGCTCCGACCACCAGGACCCATAACAGGACAGATAAGCATCTTTCTCATATAGAAGTGGATAGCCAAATCCGCCACCAGAAAAACATCAGCAGCAGACAATTTGCCATTCCAAGAATACAAACTAGCCAAAGAAGAAAAAAAAAAAATCAAATGCGGGTTATCAGAAAACCGCAAAAAGGACTTCATTTGACTGATACAAAAAAATCCGAAAATTCAAAATTTCCTGAGCTCTCGGGCCCGAGCAAAAGCAATCGTGAAGCAGAGTACGTTCGTTAAGCACCAACATTTCAATTCCTTTATCTATACTGATAAACATCAAACACCGCCTGAGACGGAAAACCTCAATTTTCATGACAATAGGGCCTTTTTCTCGAACCTCCAGCCGCCCAAACACAAATTTACGCAAAATGCAGGGGAGACCAAATACCTGCAAACGTAGCTACCAAAGAGCGGCGGTGAAAGAGGGTATCAGGGAGGGCTGCTGCTACGTGAGACGGCCCGCAATCCAAGAGAGAGAGAGGAGGAGGATCAGAGATGCGGGCTTTGCCTTGTCCTGTTCCTGTTAGGAGGGGTATTTTGCAAACATTCTGTCCGTTGCAATCCAACGGTCGCTGTTGGAGACGTCCAATCCGACACACGAGGGCAAGCCATGCTGTCTCGGAAGTGAGGATCACTTCGATGGGGACGCATGGCAGTTTATGAAACTAGGTGGGCAACATGGTCCAACTGTAGGTGTATATTTGCAAATAACTATCTTTTTTGCCCATTTGAAATAGATGAAAATCGAGGGTGGTTAGTGCCATTCGATATATTGCTTTATATGTTCACAATTGAGCATAGGTAAATTCTCACATCAATGATAGATATGTTGAAGTTCTTGAGAAAACGGTGATTAGGCATTGATGATTGTGCTCACGGGGCAGTTACGGCGGTCACGATATCTGACGATGACGAATTTCTTATTGGTATTAAGCTCAAGTATCTAAACATTTTTTTTTTTTGGATTCTCATCAATTCGTATTTGTCTATAAAAGCAAAAATGCGATTAACTTACAAATTTGAAAAGAAAATGTACAGTTGCAATTTTTATTCACAGTAAAGAGGTTTCCTTTTTTTTTCTTTTTCAAAAATAGGAGAGATTCTTCTGATATTACTCAAATTATAAAGGTATATTTCTAATATTCCCTAACGTCATTTTTTCAAGAGTCGCTCGTAATTTTTTTTTAAAAATTTATTTCATTCATCATTAAAAAAAGTTAATAGTTAAATAGACTTCAATCGAGATAGTACGAGTAATCCGAATGTAATAAACATCCAAGAATATAATAAACTATAAAAATAAATTTTATTTCAAAACATTCTGCAAAAATCTCCCCAAGCTTTTCCATTGTACAGTTTATGATTCAATACATCATTCAAGCACAACTACTACATGTTTAAAGTATCTAATTCAATGATAACAGTATGTATTGAATATTTTAATGTGCTACCCGTTTTGGGCCCATGTTAGTAATATTAAACCCAAATTGTATCCACTTATTTTATATAACATCTCGATTATTTTAACATTTTAAAGAAAAACTCTATCAACAATTGTAAACAAAAAGGCATTTCAATCAAATATCAAGGCAAGAATTAGTAATAAATTAAGTTTTTAATATTGTAACTTGAGTGGTTTCTAATCTTAATTAATGAAATCCACCACCTAAGCTTACCTATGCTAATACACGTATTTGTTAATGAATAGGTAAATGTGTGGTATTTTGTTTATTTATCATGTTTCTAACTGCATGTTTCCACGTTGGCTCTTCAAATAATGAAAATTTCCCCATGCGACATTTAGCTCGGTCCTAACCACTTATGCCTAATGAAATTGAAAAATATATATACAAGTTATTTCATCTATCAAATGTTATAATGACAATCGTAAATATTAAAAATCTAACAAAACACATTAAAAACAACATTTTGATTGGGAAATGAGTTAAACATGATTAAAAATAAATATAAACCTAATTTTTACTCACCATAAATAATTAGTTTTAGTTTCCTCCCATGCCTCAGTTGATCAAGTAAAATCTGGTACTATCCATAGACAAAAATTTAGGTATGTGGACATACTGTTCCAAAGCATTCAGGAATAGATCTGAACCAAATACACGTAAAAAATGAAAATAGGATGATCACATAATCCTAAAATAAGCATTGAACAAATAACAATATATTAAGCATGAGTGCATTTGTGGTGAAAATCATAAGTACACCTTGTACACGTACTATTTCAAAGGGGTCAGTTTTACATCATGTGGACATGAACATGATCGCGCCTATTCAATTACTTTAGCGCAGACAAATTAATTGATCGAAGTGAGGGTTTTTCCCAGCTTAAAGGAAGTGGGCCTCCCGCGGATGGATAGAATTTCGTCAAATGAGCGCTGAGAAAATACTCCTAACAGACAAGTGCACGCATGCCCTCACGATGTATCCGCCGCATATGTCACGTTGGACGGTGGAGATGAAGGGATTTATCCTTCGGATTAGATATAAAAATTCCCGTCCAAATTTTCCATTTTTTTAATAAAATCTTCCATTTGTCGTGACAATGTTTTTATAATTATTTTATTAACAACAATATTAAAATTACATTCTTACATGAGAGCTAAGAAGTGCATCGGGAGCGTTGAAGCTTCATGCTCTCATGTGCATATATTTATTTTTTCTTAATTTTTTTAAAATTTTTTTTCATGAATTTATTAATGTAAATATATTTAACATATATATCAATTTTTATCATTTTAAAGAATTTTAAATATTTATTTGGAATGTTTAGTAATATTTTAATAATTTATGATAAAAATTAATATATATATATAATACACTTTAATTAACATTTATATAAAAAAATTTTAAAAATTAAAATAATAAAAAATAAATATATGCAACTAAGAGCATTGCAGCACCTTTTCAGCTCTCTTCTTACGCATGTTAGGTTCGTCCATTTTTTTCTTTATAAGATCTTCCTTTTTTTTTTTTTTTATAAAAAAGAAAAAGGAGATTGGATAAGGTGCTCATTTTTTTTTTATATAAGGTAACTCATTTTTTTTTATAAGATCTTCCATTTTAAGTGACAATGTTTTTATCCGCTTTGTTGGCAACATTATTAGACTAACATTCTGAAGTCAGTGCTCAAATATGTGCTTCGGATTAATTGTAACTACGAGAATTAAAAAAGAAATCCATGTGATCATTGACGATTATAGCTTATTCAACTTAATTTCCTCCCAAAATGAAGCACTTGTTATTACAAATATTACCCCCATTGCCCCCACTTGGAACCGAAAGGACAACAGCAACAGCTAATGGTCGAGCACGCTCATATTTACATGATAACCCAACATATTTACATTAGGCAAATCCACAGATTTTCCTAGCTAATTACTAGATTCCACGCTTGATTAGATGGTCTTGGGATCCACCCCAACCGATTTCAATGTCTCCGCTCGTTTTGGGCTGCACAAACACAACATCAACAAAAGTCATTTTTAAGTGCCATCTCATGGTTAGGTGAAATACACATGCATATAATACAATATTATTTAACCAGCTAATCACCCTGTTTATATTTTTGCATTTTCTATGCAAAGTAAGTGCAACTAATAACATTTTATATATTTTTACATTTTGTTGGATGCAAACCAAGAATATTCACTTCATATATCAAATTTCGTTATGCTTGCCTTGCATGTATCTTTTACATTTTTTTTCTACACTAATTAGCATCCTCGCGCATACAACATTTACATATTTTTATTTTTTCACTCTTATATATATGCATTTCACAGACAAAAAATTTAGTACAACAAAATCAAAAAAGATAATTTGTAAATTTACCTATATAATTTAGCCATAATTACAAAAACAACACATAATTTCAAAAATTACAAAACCCCCACATATTCGATTATATTTGCAAATATACCCGAAACATCACCGTGGCATCAAGATATGTTTATAATTTATATCCAATCTGTGCAAAAATAATTAAATTTTTTTAAAGTATGTTTAAAAATATACTCACATAATGTGCAAACAGACTTACGCTATAATGGTCCTATAATAGTTTAGGATATTTGATTATATTTGTAAATATATCCAAAACATCATCATGGCATCAAGATATATTTATAATTTATATCCAACCTGTACATAAGTAATTTCTACTCCCATAATTTGCAAATAGACCTACACTATAATGGTCCTATAATGGAAATATGCTAGAACCATTATTGGACGGTAGTTTACAGTCATTTCCAATTTCCAAAATGATATGGGATATATTTGCAATTATATTCAAATATCCTATATACGGAAATTAATTAAAGAAGAAATACCGAAGCCAATTAAAGACTTACATTTTGAAGGGATCCCCTTCGATGGGGTGGTCAACGATTTCTTCCATGTCCAGGAGGTGTGCTATCCTCCTCATCAAGTTCTTAGTGAGGAACTTCTCAGACTCTTCCACCACACGCTCCGGTTCCACCACCTCCGGGATCATCTCCCTCTTCTTCTTACTCACGAACACGTTCGGCGCGTGCCTCAGCTGATGCTGTGCTGTGTACAACCCCAGCGACACCGACAGGCATATCATCCCTAATGCCACACACACCGGCACGTACTCACCCTTCAGAGGCCTGAGAAAATTTTTATCCAAATGCAAATTCGAACTTAATTAATCTTGTTTTGACGATTAAATCAAAATCTAATCCAATCATTTTATTTATTCTATGATTTTTCAAAGCATGGTACACACCTTGAAGTGATTTGGGAAGGATCCAACGGAGCTGCAATGGATTTCATTCTGGGAGGTACGGTCGAGATCGTTCGATGATTAATCTCACCCAACCGACTCATCATCTTTCTCCAGTAACTCTGGATAACACACATCAGCGGTTTAGATCTCTATCTTTCTTTTCCCTATATAAAGAAATCTGCATCGTTAGATACTCACCGTTGCTCTAGCGGCCATGGTGGACGGCTCGGATGCAGGATGAAAGGATCTGAAACTGGTTGCTTGGCTAACGCGGAGCCGCGGTGCAGAAAAGCAGACGGAGGCAGCTGATCAATCGATGCTTGCCTTGCTCCCTGCCCCGCGATGCTTTTTAATGGATTAGTGGAGGACACGTGCCACCGATGCAGAGGAGGTGACACGTGCCCAAACGAGAAGCGACACGTAGGCCGTAGAAGGCTCATGAAGGTGCCACGTGCAATTATCCATTTCGATTATGCGAGGGGTGCAATTGTTTTAACTGCGTAGTTCTAGATTCTTCGCTTCTCTCTCCCGATCGATAAGTAAATGCCACACTTCATACGCCGGCGTAAATATTAGTCCGACTCAGAATAAGTTTAATCAGATATAATTGCCAAACTCTGCCGTTCGGAATATGCAATTAAGCTTTGGGTCGCCGACCCGTGAAATTTGATAATTTTTAAATTTGCTTGATTTTTATTTTAAATTTTAAAATTCTCGTAAATATCCATATTTACTGGTTTTTAAGAACCAAAAATAAAATAAGAAATAAATATCAGAAGTTGTCAAATTTTATTCAAAAAATATAAAAATAATTTTTTAAATGTCCAATGCAGTTTTTTACATCTTCATTACAACTTTATTTACTCTGGACATACATTATTATATTCTCATTTTATTGTTCTATCCGATCTAAACTTATTAAATCCATATGAATGAGCTCTAAGAAGTTTTAAAAATAAAATAAGTCTGTACTAGTGGCACATTGCCAAGAATTCAGAAAAGTTATTCCACATTCCACGTCACCATCGTCATCGTGGATAATGATGTGCGGATTCTTCGAACGCCTCCGCTATCAAGCAAATTAATTGGTTCCTTACTGTTATAGCTTTTGGCATAAATCAAACTAAACTGACCAAATTTTGAGCCTTATTAATATTGCGTGGATGTATAGCTGCTGATACTTTGAAAAGCCCATAGGAAAATTAAGAAGATGGGTGATACTATGTGTCTAGGTGCATGAGACTCCTGTGTTTTGTATTGAATCCTCCGAAAAATATTTTTTTAT
>JAXCLR010000081.1:57906783-57920688 GCA_035584095.1 Annona squamosa
GATTTAAACAGCTTATGAAATGTTGGGTATAAGTGACGTTTAAAACAGATTTTATTATCTTATAATCATGTTTAAAAGATGATTTATGAATAATGAAAGAATGGGTAGAAATTACCGCTCAACCAGATTTTTATATTTAATCTATAGTATGGAAAGATGGATGCCATTTTCTAAAAATTTAATGAAAAGACATGTGCAAGTGACCACCCAACATAAGCTGTTTATGGGATGATACAATTATTAATTTGATATGAAAATAAACATGAATATTTTAGGTGTCTAGAAAATATATGAAAGAAAATTCTGTTATGAACAAAAGTAGACGTCCATGGTGGAACAGAATTTATGAAATTGAGAAGGGAAATCAAAGGTAGAAATTGGTCAAAATTTGAAGTGAAAAATCCATGGGTTAGAAAACCCTAAAGATAGATTCAAACTGAATAATAGAAATGTACAAGTATGAAATAATATATCCATATGAGAAAAACGACCTTTTTCATTTGTACAGGAAAAGGAAAGAAAAAAGTTGAAGGTACATGTTGATTACGCAGGTAAGCAAGTAAATCGTTTGGAAAATTTGATTCTATACGATTTTATGTTGCAACCTTGAAATATGTTGGAATTGTTTCATTATAAGTAAATCCTTTTTAAATGTTAAGGAATGTTGAGACGAAAATGTTGAAATGGAAGTGTTAAGAAAATTATAGAGAAAGGAAAAATATGTTTTTAAAATGATACTTTACATAAATGTTTGAAAAGGTTATAACAAAAAGGTTTTGAAGTGTTTTAACGAAATATTTTCAAAAGTTCTTTAAATATTGATTTATTTTGAGATCTATAAATGTTGTTATTTTAAATAAAGAATTGAAAATAAAGGCCGATCGATAAACTGGTTGCACAAAATGTTTTGAGTAATAGTAATAATCAAAGGATAATGTAACCAAGCAAACACTTTTGAAAATACAATTTTATACGACTTTATTTTGCAATCTTAAATTGTTTTGAAAATTGCTTCGTTAGAAGTAAATCCTTTTAATGTTGAAAAATATTGAAATGCAAATATAGAAAAGGTTGTGTTGGAAGGAAAATGAGATTTTAAAAATAGTATTTGAAGTAAATGTTTTGAAATAGTTTTATTACAAGGTTTTGAAGTATTTTAATGATATATTTTAAAGGTTCTCTAAATATTAGATTATCTTAGAGTTTCCAAAATCTATTATTTTGAGAAGGATTTAAGGAAGGCCAAGACGATAAATTAATTTAAAAAATGATTTGAATAATGTTCAAAAGATTATACAAGACTAACACATATAGAAGTGACCAATAAGACATGTGGAGAAAAGTATATGATATTAGATGAAAGCATGTGCTTGCATGTCCTTTGATTATAAAAAAACCCATAAATGGAAAAAGCATTTGTAAGAAAAATTTTTTAGTTTCAAATATTTTTAATGATGTTTTATCGTTCAAAGATTATTTATAAAATGGTTAAGAAATATTGTTATTTCAAATATTTTTCTCGAATACTTCGAATGATTTATAAAATATAAATGTTTTAAGATTAGCCATCCTTGCAAAACATTTTAAGTATAGAAATCATTAACATGGATTAAGCCTAGTTTTTAAGATTTGAAAGGAATACAGGCCGAAGTCCGTAGTATTTTACAAAAGCATGATAGCATCAAGTTTTCAGAAAAAAGAACATAGATTGTGGTCTGTGATTTTTATAAAATCATGCTAGCATGTGAATGTTAAGAAAAAGTATGCGCAAGAATTATGTATTAGGTCTACTGTAAAGGATACGCAAGCCGGACGCAGTTGCAAATTGGATCTCCTTTGCATAGTCTAAGTCACTTGAATAAGGTTAAATACCGGCGGTGCCCTCCCTGAAATGGGAGATGGACACGGATAGCCGTCTAGCTCATGAGCTATTACCTGGAAGGGTTTCTCTCCTAAGGAAGGATGATCACTTGATAAGTGTCACCTACTAGATGGACAGAGATGTATTGCATATTGTATATGCTTGAAAAGGGTTTTATAAAAAGTATTTTATGACATGAGAATGTCTTATGAGAAAAGGAGTTTTGATGAAAAATGTTTTAGGACATAAGAATGTCCTACAAGAAAAGGAATTTCGATGAAAAATATTTTAGAACATAAATATATCAATGAAAAAAGAATTTATATGCCAAGTTTTACAAGCATATGATTGTCATGAATTGGGATTATGAAATGTTTATGAAAAAGTTTTCTCCAATTGTTAGTCGAACGCTTGTTAAGTGTCTATTACTAAAAGGTAAGAAATGCATTTAAAATTAAAAATGCTTACTTATTCAGTTTCGACTTATGTTTTGTTTTCTCTAACCATAGATAGGTACAACACAGGCCACACAGGAAAGGAAAATAGTATGAAGAAAACTTTATAATAGGTTGGTCTGCATATGGTATGAATGGATATATGGTAGGAAATTATCAAAGTTTGTATATGAAATGATCATGCTAAAAAGACCTGTATTGTAAAAAGACAAGTTAGAATGTTATCAATGAGATTTTAAAGTTTGACGATAAGTGTGTGTCTAATGGAATTTTCAAAATATCTATGTATGAAATGTTTAAATTGAAAAAACTTGTGATGTAGATAAATTAGTTATTATGATATGAATAATATATGTGAAATTGATGTCAAGAACGCGTTCATATATGATGATATGATGTTATGTAATGAGATACTATGAGTATCATGTTGTGGAATCCCAAATTTTATGATTTTGTATGAAATCCTAAGGTCATGAACCCTAGGTAATGTATTGACTTTTATATGAAATAAATATATAGTTTTCGTAATATATGAAATTGAAGGATCGAATAATTAATTATGAAATATAATTTCAAATGAATAGTGAATGTACATTGTGAAACATAAATAGTACCCATGTGGTTAAAATGAAGTGATAAGTTAATCACAAAAGATGAAAAATGAAGCTTCCCACAAAAGGACAAAATAGTAGTAGAGACAAAAAGAGGACTTCATTGGAATTTACAGAGGTTACAATTGAAATTTATGAGAAAATGGAGGGTAATTTATGATTTCATAAGAAAATGAATTCTTACAAATTTTCGGAAAGGAATTTCAAAATTCTGAATTATACCAAGTGAAATTGTTTAAATTTACGGACTTTATGGAAAAATAAAAATAAATGAAAGAAATTTTGGCTAATTAAGGGTCCTAACTAAGGGCTTATATTCATACATACTATTTTTATTAGATCTAAGCATGTATAACTCTTATGGGTAAGAAAATTTAATAGATAGTAAATTATGTGCTTTTTAATCCAGACAGAATAGATTATGAAAAATAATTTACGTCTAGTGCATATTTGTTATTTTTGCATAATTCTTTAGTTAATTAATATCTTAATGTGTGTAACGCTGTTTATGATGAAACCTTTGGATCAAGCCTATTTTAATATTCCCTACATAATGAATGGATTAAATTTTCAACAACAGGTCTACAAGTTTTTAAAATAAAATTTTATAACAAAATATGAATTTAATTAAGTTAAAATATGTACTTCGCTCTAATTGAGGTGAAATTTTATAGGTAAGCCTATTTTAACATGCCCAATTTAATGAAGAAATGAAATTTTGGAAAACATATTTCTAAAATTTTAGAAAGATATTTTTATCCAAATATGAATTAGTTAATTAAAATAAAATAGAAATCTTTTTCAAAATTCCAAAAGGTGCATTTTGTGAGCAATTGTATATATATATTAATAATAAAAATTTTCATAATATATAAGTGTGAATATAGGCAGTTATGATTTAATTTATTAATACTATAATTTCCATTAATTTTTTTTTTGTAAGTGAATAATATTGGCTGGCAGCAACGTAGATTATGTGGATAGCAATAATGTGACATGGTACATGAAGTAGAAGCTATCCAAAATTTGATAATGGACGGATTAATATTCCAGCAGTTGTCCTATGGTTAAATGGCAACTTGAGTTAATTAACTCAAGTAAACCATTAATATATAAAGGGGCTGGATGTGGGTTTGGAGTGGGTGTATTATGCTGCTGAATGGTGGACGCAGCAAGAAAAAAAAAATTTCAGCGGAAAAAGACTTCTAGCAATCCAAGCAAGTTTAGTTTATCAATTTATTTCATGTAATTTTCTTACTAATTAGATGCTTATTTAATATTAAAGGACGTCCAAATAATAGGTCAATCTTGAATTGTTGTTTCAAATCTGAAGGTTATATGATATTAGAAATCAAAATATGAATGAGATGGTAAATGAAGGATTTTAGCCATAAAAAGTTTTTTACAAGCTCACTATATGATCATTAATGAACGACCAAAGTTTCAGCTTAAAATATTACCCAGGTTGTAAATTAAAAATTTGAGAATTTTAACTTAAATAGGGTAAAATGGATGACAGGATCAGCTATTGTAAATGATTTTTAATAATTTTTCTAGATAAATTTTTGATCTGAAATTTTGATATGATGTAAAATATATCATGATTATCATTTAAAAAAAATTAAATATAATTTTTGGAAGACATAAGTATGGTTCAAAAATAACGTGATTAGGGTTGTTCCTGATTTTACAACACTGTTCAGCACAGTGAAAATGCCAAAATAAATATATAATGTTAATATTTTTTGATTAAAATTTTATGAGGTTTAATTCATGTATTTATGGATGTATGATAGAAATTTTAGAATTAAATACCTTGATTTGATTACAAATCAAGATTTAAAGAAATCAATATGCTTGATTTCAGCAAATGTGGACAGTTCGAGAAATAATCAAAATAATATATGAAACCTAAGTGTAAATGACCTGAATTGATCTATATGTTAGTCAGGAGTGTAATAAAAGTTTATAGATAGCAAATTAATGCTATTATATGTACATGAAATTAATGGATAAATAAGAAAACGGAATAGAGTGAAAATAAGAAGAGAAGGGCTGTTTTGAAATTTAATAATATGTTTCAAAAACTTTAAGTGAGAATTATGATTATTTTGATCATGGTATATTATGGAATATATTATAGGAATTAAAAGAATTTTGTTAAGTCAAATTTATGCTTAAAACATGAATTATGAAACCTTATACACATGTGTATAAGTGGCTAAAATGATTTATTTAGCCTAGATAATCACGATTAATTCAAAATGCATGAATTATCTCATGATGTACTAGACAACAGCTATATCATGATATTTTTTATTATAAAAAATTTCCAAACTTTGAAATCCTTGAATAGTGCCCAACACGCTGTGAACAATAATCTGCGTAAACAATGAACGTAAACAATAATTAGGAACAGTGATCATGAATAATAATCATGAATAGTAAACAGAGTGATTTGACAGAAATAAGATTGATATTTATAAGGATGTAAGAATGAAAATTTTAAGGATTTTTGGAATAAAAATCCATATGTGAAAATAGACACCAAATTAACCTTTATGAGAGTTATGAAGGAAAATAAAGTGATTATGATATATGCATAGGTTAGAAAATCCTAAGATGAATTCAAATTTAATAGTAGAAATGTGTGAGCATGAAATATTATGTTTATATGAGAAAAATTATCCTTTTCATTTGTATAGGAAAAGAAAAAGGTACAAGTGAAAGGTACAAGTTGACTACGTAGGTAAGCAAGCAAACCTTTTGAAAATATAATTTTATATGACCTTACTCTGTAATCTTAAATTGTTTTGAAAATTGCTTCATTAGAAGCAAATCCTTTTAATGTTGAAAATATTTGAAATAAATATTTTACAATAGTTTTATTACAAGGTTTTGAAGTATTTTAATGATATGTTTCAAAGGATCTCTAAATATTGGATTATTTTGGAGTTTCCAAAATCTATTATTTCGAGAAGGATTTAAAAAAGGCCAACACGATAAATTAATTTCAAAAATGATTTGAGTAATGTTCAAAAGATTATACAAGACTATCCCATATAGAAATGAATAATAAGACAGGTGAACAAAAGTATATGATATTAGATGAAAGTATGTACTTACATGTCCTTTGATCATAAAAACCCATAAATGGAAAAAATATTTGTAAGAAAAATCTTTTGGTTTCAAATATTTTTAAAGACGTTTTATTGTTCAAAAATTATTTACAAAATGGTTAGAAAATATTGTTATTTCAAATATTTTTCTTAAACACTTCAAATAATTTATGAAATATAAATGTTTTAAGATTGGTCATCCTTACAAAATATTTTGATTATAGAACTCGTTAACATACGTTAAGCCCAGTTTTCAAGATTTGAAAAAGGAAATACAAACCGAGGTTGTAAAATTTTGAAATGACATGCTGACATAAAGTTTTTAGAAAAAGACACAGACTTGAGTTTGTGGTGTTTTATAAAAGCATGCCAGGATATGAATGTAAAGAAAAAATGTGCATAAGGATTATGTACTAAGTCTACTGTAAAGGATATGCAAGCCAGACGTGGTTGCAATTGGACTCCCTTTGCATAGGCCGAGTCGCTTAAATAAGGCTGAATGCCGGCGGCGCCCTCCCTGAAATGGGAAATGGACATGGAAAGTCGCCTGGCTCACGGGCTATCACTTAGAAAGATTTCTCTCCTAAGGAAGGATGATCACTTGATAAGTGTCACCTACCAGATGGATAGAGACGTATTGCATGTTGCATATACTTAAAAAGGATTTTATGAAAAGTATTTAAGGACATGAGAATGTCCTATGAGAAAAGGAGCTTCAATAAAAAATATTTTAAAACATAAATGTCTATGAAAAAAGAATTTATATATCAAATTTTTCAAGCATATGTTTGCCATGAATTAGTATTATGAAATGTTTATGAAAGGTATTTATGAAAAGGTTTCCTCCAATTGCATTGAAAAGCGTCTACTACTGAAAGGTGAGAAATGCATTTAAAATAAAAAAGACTTGATTATTGAGTTTTGACTCATGTTTTGTTTTCCCCAACCATAGACAGGAACGACACAGGCCACAAAGGAAAGGAAGAGAGTATGAAAAAAACTTTTCAATAAGCTAGTCTGTATATGGTATGAATGATAATATGAAAATTTCAAAATATGTATGTATGAAATGTTTAGATTGAAAGAACTTATGATGTAGATAAGTCAGTTATTATGATATAAATAATATATGTGAAATTGATGTCAAGAATGTGTTCGTATATGATGATATGATGTTATATAATGAGATATTATGAGAATCATGTTTAAAATTGATGACAAGTGTTTGTTATGTGATGAAAGAAAAGGAATGAAAGAAAAAAAAATTTGGATGAAATCCAATTAAAAATCCCACCATGTAATCAGGGCAACAATCTTGAGTCAAGTTTACCGATCGATAAAGATCTTGGAGTAAGACTTTTAGGCATCCGGGTCGAGGTGCCACACAAGCGTTTGTTATGTGATGAAAGAAAAGGAAGAATAGAAAAAAAAATTAGATAAGATCTAATTAAAAATCCTAGTGTGCTATCAGGGCAACAATCCTGAGTCACATTTACCAATCAATAAAGATCCTGGAGTACAGCTTCTAGGCACTCCGGTTCGGGGTGCCATAACTAGAGTAATGCAGCCAAAACAATTAGATTTCCCACGAAATTTAATTTAATTCAAAGCCAAAGAACTAAGAACTCATGTATTCATATCGAACACAATATACTAACATGTATCTTGGGTGTTAAGAGCTATGGTGGGAAGATCTACTACAAGAGAGTTCACGAAAGCAGAAACTTCACGTATATCATTTTGAAAATGCTGTAAAATCTTGGAAAAGTATATAAAATATTAAAAAGATTAAATTTTCTATAAATGAGGAACCGAACGTGTTATTTCGGCCAAATGTAGACCTTGGGAAGCGTTTAAAGGAAGAAAATCAATTAAATGTGAAAATGTGTGTTGAGTGGTTCAATTGAATTGTAACATAAATCACTACTAAATCAATGATTTAATGGCTTGAAGACCTCTGATGATTCTTGTTAGAGTTATTGACGACAAAGTTCATGGTTAAATAGTTTCGTGCACGAAATTTCAAGGATTAATGAAGTAGCAAGTGTCAAAGACTTAAACATTAGTAGGTTGACATATGTTTTTATGATCCATGGCTAAAATGAAAAAATATAAACAATAGGAAAGAAATTGGGAGCCAGCAAATCTGTCATAGAAGGTAGTTATAAAATTCTTAGAGAACAGTTACAAATACAAAGAAGGAATCAAATAATTTAATATAATTCATGAGGTTAAAATTACGGCGTTGCAATAGGCATTAATCTTTGCAATAGAAATCTTGCAAAACTCATATTAAACTTCAAAACGGCAATGAATTATATAAACAATGAGTCAAATGCTTAGTCACTGTTTCAAAATAATAAATTCTATGAATTTAAATATGGAAGTAACTTATATGTGCTTCATTTGATATGAAGCAACCATTTCTAACATTTAAAACAAAAAATTAAGGCAAATGAAAGCCTAAACATTAAAACAGTTATATGATGTAAAGAATTGACTCAATGTATCGTCATTTTCGTAAAGTTAAAAAATTTTGCAAAACCAAATATGGATGCAACTTCCATATACTCAACTAAGTATGCAACCACCGTATTTGATTATAAATAATCGAAATTTTTAGTAATGATATTGTGAGTACATAAAATGATTAAGTATTTGCAATCCAAATGCCTAGTCAAAATGGAAAATCAATTAACAAATGTGAAAATGGTGATTTTAACGTGCCATTTTTTTAAATTGAAGTGCCTAATGACCATTGGAATAGCAAACTACAACTAAATAGAAAATTTTCGACTAAACAGTAATTTTTCAATGAAACTCATTGCAAATATTCACCAAAATCTAGAAATAATCATAGAAATGTAACATTTGTCATTCCAACATGCTATTTAGATATAATGTGATATGTGCAAAGTATCGAAGTGATAAGAATGGGAGTAAACAAGAATATCAATGCAAAAGTTTTATATTTCTGTAAAAATCTTTCAAATATATTCAAACTTTAGAAACGGTAAAAAATTGTGAAAGGCACTATCAAAGTATGACATTCACTCCTAATGAGAGGTATGGGTGAAGTTAAAGAGAAGAAAAACAAGACTTTAACAAAAATATCACCACCAACTCAATTCAATTGAAATTAAACCCAAACTTTGTTAAACTTTAGCTAAACTCTATCAAAATTTATGAAATCTTGGGGGTGCTAAGTTTACTATACTAAGAAGAAATTCTTTCAGATAAATTATAGAAATAATAAAACAAAAGCAAATTATCATTGGCTGTCAAATCGCTGCCAGCAAACATAGAGAACTTTGTTCTGGTTTATGCAATAAACATACGCATGTTGAATTCATGACTATGTTCATTCTGTTAGTTTTTTCAAATTGCACCCTCCAATCATTATGTAACAACTTAAATATCAATCTCCTCAATAGGTATACCTAGATTTGGAATGATGTCATCTATCTAATTAGATTTTCCAAATTAGGACTAGCAATTCGACCCAAACAACTACAACAACACTTATCCATATTCATCATAACCATACAACAGATCATATTCCATCCGAAGTCTATCTGCCCATTCACATTCAATTGTTGGGTCAAACCGTAGGGTAAAAATAACCCAAACCTACTCAAACAAATCATATTCCCAACAGAGATTATACCTAAACAAGAACCACTAACAAGACAGTCAAAGATATCATGATTGGAGGTTCAATACTTTGAAAGTCCATTGCAAATTCTTAATATGCCGCAAACAATTGTTAGGCATTTCCCATTCTTTAGCATTTCCCATTGCAAATTATTTTGTTATTTTTTAATAGGTATTTTCATTTACCATATGAATTGGGAGACTTTTGTAGCATTTCTCATTGTTTTACATACTAACCTAGGCTAAATACATATTTACATTTCATTCTAGAAATTGTAACATACCTTAGTTAATGTAATAAGACTGTGCTAGGCATGAGGATTCATTAATTGAAGGAATTTGGAGATTTCCATCATACATTGGATATAGTACTCAAAGAGCATGAAATTGCCCCTCTTGTTGGCAGTAACTTAAAGTTTCAAAAATTCATATTTTAAAAGTTTAATTAAAAATATAAATCATAAATTATTACCTTACATACAACAATTATCTGCACCTCAAATTACTCATAGGTTTCGTGATCGTTTAGCTACATTAATGCAGCATCAAACAAGCTTGGTAATTGAATTTTTTGTAGTCACTGCTAGTCCTTACACACATCCATTAACATGAATAGAATGTTAGAATTAGTATTCTCATATTTCTACATTAATTTATCGTTTTCGACTAGGCATTTGGATTGCAAAATCTTTGAACTGTTTTAGATGCTTACAGTATATTTTTTGAAACTTTCAAATTTTTATTTTTGAAAATTCTGGTTGCATACTTACTTAAGTGTATGGAAGGTGCTTTCAGAGTTGGTTTTATAGAATTTTACAGAAATAGTTATATAATCTAAAGTAAATAACCCAATGCACATGCATTTTCCTAAAATGCATGTGCATTGGGTTATTTACAGAACCACTTAAAGATCATTTTAGATATGTTAAAAGTAGAAATATTATGGAACACTACATATAGTTAGAGATTATTAGCAATAAGTCAGTTTTTAACTTAGCTTGTTAAAGAAGGAAAGGAAAGGTCACAGGCTCCATTGATAACAATGGATATAGGCAAATGCTCCCCAAGAAGGAAAGGAAAGGTAAAAAATTGAATCAATAATTGACTCGAAAGGGAACCATAATGAAAGTTCTATTTTGCTGCCCAACAATCAACAAAATATTAACCAAATAGATGAATTTTCATCAAGTAACAAATAGGCAACATAATAGGTTTATTTCCACATTGGTTTCAAAAGAAAAAATGTTATATTTACTTTAAGTAGTACTTGATATAACTAAGTAACAAGATCTAAGTAAACTAGGACAGAAATAGAAATAAACTAGTCACCTTTGAATAAGTTACTTTAGACCAACATGAATACCTTTGATATAATCCATGTGAAAAATACATGAAACTTTAGAATCTTTCTCAATCCAAAGTGAGCTTATTGAAAATTAAAATTTCTAATTCTGGTTGATTGTTTCATATAATTTTTTTCCAATTTACCAAATTTTTGCAAAATTTTTGCTTCCAGCTAAGTGGGTTAGCTAGAAGAATCCCACTACATGTTCTTGTTGACCTTGAGTCATGTTCTATGTAAATCAAAGACTTTAATATCTTTTCGAACAACTCTAATTGCATCTTACAGGCATAAACATTAAAAATAATGATACTTGACAGATTTAGAATCCTATACACAGTTTTAATAATCCTTTTCATAATCACTTGAATAAGATACCAACTACACGATTGTTTTGTATTTCAGTTTACAAAATGAGAAGAATCAGTATCACACTAAGCATTGTAAAAAAATCCGAAATCCAATAAGCCAACAACTTCATTCATTCGAACATTCCTTTTCAAGTATTAAACAGATTACAACCTTTTCTTTTCGCAGATTCTTGGAAGAAACACAAGATGAATACATAGAAAAGTAACAAACAATCACTCCACTCAACAAAACAAGGCTATCCAACTTAAACATATCCACTAAACACAAATCCTTCTAAAGGAAATTAACCTTTATTGCTTGCATACATACATTATTTATAGGGAGAGCATTAGGAATCTATTATTTCATTAGATCCATCTCCATCCCTAAATTATACTAACTATTACATTTAACACTAAAACAAAAGGCCACAACTAGAACAAAAATTAAAATGATACCAAATAAGAACTCAAAAAATAGGTGATTGATGTACCTGATAATAACTAAACCAATCCAAACAAACCATCTGTTATATAACTATAGTCAACTCTTATTCCACTCATTGCTGCAAACTACATAGAACGATCACATTGAAACATCAAAATCAATTAAGCCTAACAGAACATAAATATGATACATGTTTTAACCAAAAAAATAAATTGAAAAGAAAACATTCTACAACTTATGTGAATATAAAATGAAAAAAAATTAAAAGCAAAACATCAAGATGATATATCTGTCATAGAAGAAATTAACTAGAAGAAAAACAAAATTACCTAACGTGTTGAGCAGGAACAAGTTCTACTAGAAAATGGGGATGGATGACTACTAGAAAAATAAATACAAATGAAAACAGAAGACATCTAGCAGGAATAAATTCCAATAAAAAAAAGAGTATTGCATTCATCAAAAGCAAAAAAGCCTCATTAAATATTACAGCTACATGCACAAAATATTACAACTAAAATCAATAGCTTAATATATTTGTGTATTTCATAATTTACCAATATATTTGTGTATTTTTATTATTATCAATTTCTATTTGAAGTTTTTGTTACTCGAAATGTTTTAATTTTTCCTAGGGCATAATTTTTAGGTCTAAACTCTATTGTTAGCATTCAAACCTTGTTTCATGGCATCGGCTTCTTTGATAATGGAAAATTATAATCTTATATATCTTGGAGGTAATTATGCAGGAAGGCAAGAACACTGTGCTTGGTTATAAAGGATGTCAGTTCCACCAAGTGAAAATTTTAATGTCTCAAATATGCTCTATAACGTGTTGCTCTAAAACAACTTATAAATTAGTAAAAAAAATAGCTCATACATTTTTTTTAAAAATCGCACCAACACCTTATGCCAAGCCCCTTGAAATTTATTATGCTTGCCAAGTAAGCTAAACATTCTACAACGAGGCAGCTTCAAAGCTTAAAATTTCAATTTGAACTAAAACTTCTTGCTAGTCTCCAGAGTCAATCTAAAAAATCCACACTGAAAAGGTTAAATGAAAATGCTATGATAAATTTTATCATGTAGTTTACCACTCCTGGTTGTTATATAACTAGTGTTCTATGTTTTCATCTTGTCCTTGTCCTACAAATCATGGCTACCCTATTACGACCCATCACACAACTCGATTTGAGCTTGGTTCTCATGATCTTAGCTTGGTTTAAGAATATAAATCCCCTTAAGCAACCTCTAAACAAAAGCTCTAAGGAAATGACATCCCTTCACATTCGAATATTTAGTTTAGGATTAGGGTCGGTTTCGATCTTCTCCATATCCATATGATTTCATCACAAGACGTCGAATGCGTGTAGATCTTTCCTAAGTCATCACTTAGATTCATGGATTTAAGCAGGAATCAAAAAGGTCCAAAGAGTTCAAGGTCACCTTTGTCGACAGCTACATCCAACGGCTTTTCGTAACTTTTCTCTTCTTTGGTGATAGTCGCAATGTTGAATGGCGGGGTGGGTGATCATCAACCTCACTTTTTCCCTCTCCTTTCTTCTCTCTTCCTCTTCCATTCGTGCCCCTCCACACCATTTCTTTCTCCTGTCCATTTTTTTTCTTTCTATCATCGACTTCTGATGGGAGGCATCCTTAGCAAGCAAGCCACTTGTGAACCGACCTCCTACACGCACGTGTATGGAAAGAAACATTCCCATTTCGCCCCTGTGTATCTCAACCACACATTTTAGATGAATGGCTGATCTAGCATTTGCATGTGCAACCTATCGTGAAAATGTTTTCACTGAAACTGGACTCGGAGATTAATTCTATTCCGTACCTTGGAAGTGCCTAGATCATCATTTAGCCGAAAAATCAGACAGCAGAGGCGAATCAATTCGGCATAGTTCTCTTAGCCGTCTAATCCCTCTTTTGTTACGTTTTCTCCTTGCATGAAATAAATGCGCATCAGCACGATGGCAATCCCAATTGTACGCCAAGAGTGCTCAAGGTATTCATTGATTGTTGGTGTATAATTGTTGTTATACCATTTTGCTTCCAC
>JAXCLR010000081.1:57953867-57975253 GCA_035584095.1 Annona squamosa
GATTTAAATTAAATTAAATCAAAATAAATTTATGGATTCAATAAATATTTTTATTAAATAGAGAATTTATAAAAAAATGTTCAGCGTCATCTTTAATTTTATAAATAGAATTATCTTGAAATGAAGCTCCACTCAAAATCATTAGAATATTAATTAATTCATACTTGTGTTACTTATTTTATTTTTAATTACTTTAGACCATAAATATCTAAAATATCATAATCATAAAAATTATATCTATCACATAATACTACCGTTTATCTATAAGGTGAGCTTGCATACAATTTTTTAATTAAAAAAATTATACGGGTTAAAAATATTAAATTGAATAAAATTAAATATTTACTTGAATTAAAAGAAATGTCATACCAATTAATCATAAACATGATCAATTTGTTACATTGAGCTATTTCCAAACCTTAGTGGTTAAATTTACAAAAACCCATATGGTTTACCCATCTTAGAAGTTGTTCATTTCAATAAAAAGTTATTAAAATTTAATTAAAAATAAATACTAATTTGTAGAAAATTAAATGCGAATTTTTAGATAATTTCAATTTGAATGTGCACTCGGGTGCTTTCAGGTATATTTGTTTTTTATTTTTCGCCCTTTTAGTTGGCTAAAGACCGAATGGAGGTACGAAGTTCGCCTGCCCACAATTTCAAAATGTTTTGGCAATGCCGACTCACGGATTAAATAATTTTAGATTTTTTATTTCAAAATTTAATGAGTATATTTTTTCTTTAAATTTATTTTATTCAAATTGAGGAAGAAATTTTAATTTTTGGGTTGTTTGACATTTCACATTATTATAAGCAATGTTCTCAAAACTAACCTGAAGATTGAATCGTTATGATGTCTGGTTCAGGTTTAACTGACCTGCCCGTTGGTTCAAACCGTATAGAACGGTGACAAAGTATGTTATAATTATTATATCATTTTTAATTTATTAAATTTAAAAGATATATTGCTTATAATATCTTGCATCAAAATTTACCGAGAATAAGATGATGTGAATGATCAAGGTGTCATCCTTGCAGGAAAATTACTTAACATCACTCTAGAATTCAAAGAGTATGCATATCAAATGGTTATTATATTATCCCATATCAAAGAGTACACACATCACTCTCGACAACATCTGATTAGTAGTGGTAAGGAATTCATTCGTAGGTATTTTTTAGGCGTTATCAGAGCTGTGTAATGCATAGAATTGTTTCGGAAATTGCTGTAAAATACTAGTGAAATTTTTTTTAAAAAGGGGGTTTGTAATGTTTGACATTTTGATTTAAGAAAACAATAATTAGCCATAGTCACAGAGAGTATAAGTGTGCTATTGTAAAGAATAGAAAAAGGAATACAATTCTTATTGAAGATGTTTAAAAGTATGCAAAGACATCCCAGAAATTTTTGCCCATTCCCATTCAATGCATGACCTTTAATAATTAACCTCCATGAGACTAGATCCTTCCCTAGTGTTGCTTGAAAATAGATCATGTGAATTTTAAATGCTACCACATTTTGCATACATATCAATAAGGGCTATTGATTTTTCTAATTCAAAACCTTTCTTAATAACATCAGTAATCTCCATTCCTTTTCTTAAGGGTGTTGTTGAAGAAAATAGCAGAAGCGATGTCAAGAAGGTGACAGGATCTAATGGATGCCTTGTCAACTTGCACAATGTAAGGAATTATCTCCAAGAGCTTCAATGACATCTCTCTCCACACCTAGTGCAAACATATATCAAAATAGTTTTCAAATATGCATCTGTTTGAAATTGACTACCACTACACGTCATGTAATACTCTTCTATCATTGTGCTTCGTTGCTAGTCACCTAACTAAGCACATGCGAGAAGAATATTAAGAGAGATGGACCTGGTGTGTTAAACCCTTCTAGTGGAAATCATCTTTTGAAGAAGTTGAGATAAATGCTAGGAAGATTACTCCAAACAAAACCATTAATTTGTGCTCCAAGAAACAACATCCTTTGATTCATTTCACCAAAGAGTAAAAGTGCAGAATTTAAGTGATTGTATTTGGTATACATTTCCATCAAAGAATTACCAACAAATAGATCAGTAGCAAGTCCATTCTTAATTGCATTGACATGAATAGCCTCTCCACCTTATAGTTATCTCACGAACAACGAAAAATTTCAAACTATAGAACTACAAAGTTCTTCCACCTTCACGCATGCCAATCATTACAAAAATTTTCAACTAAATGCAAATCAAACCTAAATTGTGATTGTGACAATAGAGACAAATTTGGATGCAATCAAATTCAAGGACTATAAGTAAGTTAAACTAGGACTATCCTCAAGAAATTCAACCCTTTAAAGAATGAAATTTACCTCTTCTATAGGATGATGGTTGAAGGCACATAATCAAGTTTTCTAACAAATTAGATGATCTAAAATGTCATTATTGTGAGAGATACAGTCTAGAAAACACAAGTGATAGGCAAACGTGAGATTACTATGAGAGAAAAAAAATGCAGCTAAAGTGAATATGAACTCACTTTCAAATTATTGACAAAAATACATTTATATGCCACTGCAATTAAATGGCATTCATAAGATAATTTCATCAACAATGTAGACTATTAACAAAAAATATTTTTATGTATCGAATAAACAAAATTCATCAGTAATTAAATTATTGAAACAATATTTAGCCAACAGATATAACACTTAATCGGTACCATTGAAGTAAAATCTTGCGTTCGAAATTTAAATATGTTATAAACAGATTTTTGATGTTTAATGATAAAAATTTGCTATGAACCAGTTCCATTTCAAGTTGATTTACACCTAAGACATGAAAATTATCATTTTCCTATCCCATGAAAATTTAAACTGATTGACACCTAAACCATGAAAATTGTTACAATCAATTACAATCATCCTTTTCCCATCCTATGCAGTTTTAAACTAATTGACACCCTAGACATAAAAATTATATTTATATCACCATCAGCAATGGCAATTACCATTCGCTTATGCTATAGTAACTTTTGAAATTGATCGACACTTAGGACATGATTGTAGCAGCATCAACAAAATTTCAAACCAATAAGACATAAGTCCAAGTTCTATAATTGAGCAGAGACTACAACATTACCTTATCCTTGAATTCACTTACATTACCAGTTCACCCCTATTGGTCCCTTGTGATAGTTATTCAAAGAACCTTTGTAAAGTGATGGGAATCAAGCAAAAAATATAAACCACAATAATAAAATCAAACCACAAAGATAAGAATATATAGTGGTTCAGATCTGCATATCCTACTCTACTCTCCAAGAACGACGACTTGGGTTCTACTAATTGACTTTAACACACAAGTTACAATAGTATAGTTTGTTCAACTATCTTCTGCATTGGTACTAAGTTCCAAGTAGGCTCATGAAGTGATCAACATTTTGATTGACTTTGTCTTGGTTTAATTACCATCAGCATTAAGGTAACACAAAGAACAAAACTTTAAATAAAAAGTAAATTGATTTAGCCCATCTACAAGAGTAGCAACTTTCAATTGATTAACACTTTGTAGTTGTGCATGCCCAGTGGCGACACCTTCAAGATTTTGCGACTTTAGCTTCACCTTTGAACCTCTACAGAAAGCTATCTCATGATAAAATACTTCGGAATCTCTCAAATTTGTACGTGGGTATTTTTCTTCAATTTTTTGATGCTTTTTAGCACTCTCAAGTTCTCTTTTTATAGCCTTCTAGGTTCTCTTTTTATAATCCTTTGATCACTTGAAACATGGCCTAGAAGATAGCTCAAGAGGTCTCCATCAAAATCCAATTTCTTTAAAATTTGTACTTCTGTCTTATCATAAAGGTACTTTTGCTACTCCAGTCAAGACAATAAGAAATCTAAAACAAAAGGTTGACCTCTCCCCTATTTTTTGCAAAATACAAGTTTTGGGAAAAAAGTCTTGCTTTAATCATGTTAATCCACTCAAGGTAATCATAAATGAATAAACTAATCTTAATTCAAGATTAAGCACACTCAAAGAGCATATTTTGTGAATATTCTAAGCATTCCAAAAAGAATATTCCATTTTTAAATTTCAATTTTTATCAAAATTCAAACTCATCTTATCACGATTTGTATCATAACTCAAAATGATAATTCCACAAACAAACCACTCTTTTCATTCTTTTTAACATTCCATATAAGATCATAGTTTCAAAAATCATCGTAAGACAATTTTGTAATATTAAAACTAATGGCACAAAAGCATTTTTTTGTCATCATCAAAGTCAATCTAAAATAGATTGTCATAGAAGTTCACAACACCCATGTAACTGCACATATTTGTCTCCAATCAAAGGAAATATTTCTAACTGCATTCTATTTGTTCTTCTTTTATTTTTCTAATAAAGTGTCAAATTCGATTCCAGGATCTAGCTGAATTGAAAGTTCTGCATCACCCATCATTGTGCCATTTCAATTGATTGTGAAAAAATTAATTCCATCATGTAACACACATTGATGTTGCATAATCAATCAAGTTTGAATTCTGAAGTCCTGCAAAATATGTAAAGCGCATTTAATAACTCTATTTTTACCCTTCCTGTTCATAATCTAACAGACTCACCGAGAATTCTAGTAAAAGCCAGGTGATCCATAGGCACCATAACCTATTCTACTGAATTTAGCAATATATCCCTTAGATAGTCTATATAGGGCCCAATCACAAACTGGAAAAATGAAAGTAAATATAAACCTTCTATTTTTAAATTTGGAAGAAAATTTATATTTTGCAAATATGTGTAAAGAATAAACTATTTTTAAAATTTATGTATGATAATATATGTTTTAAATATTCAAATTTTACTATTAGTATGTAGAATATATCCAAGTATGTCATTTTTATCAATTTGAGAAAGTTTTGAAGCAAAATAGGGGTGTTTTGATATTTTATGATAAATCAGTGAAAAATTGCAAGTTTCAGAAACTTAGGTGTGTAAAATAAATAACAAGAAAGTTGTCCAAAATGTAAAAATGAAAAATAAATTGCAGCAATGAATAGGCCATTGATGTAAGAAAGCCAAAGCCAACGCTCTCTCATCTAGAAGGCTACACTTGGCTTGTTAATAACTAAGATAATTAAATAATTAATTAAAAAAATTAACATAGTGAGGTGGATGATTAAGGTGGCCAACTGCTGGAAATTTTTGGGGCTGATAAGCGGGGAGAGCTGGACATTTTAGATCAAGTAGAGAGTAGAGAGAAGAGAGAAGAGAGGAGGAGATGGAGCCTTGAACAAGTTTTCCTAGCCATCAGTCATCATCATCAAGGTTAGTTGTTATTTATTTTATCTTCGTTTCTATATTAAGCAAAGATCAAGGGTAGAGATCAATTTAGACTGTTGAATTGGGAGAAAAATTTCAGATTTGAAGAGAGGGAACTATTGTCCATAGAAATCAGATTTTGCTAAATCTTACGGAGGTCAATTTGGATCTATAAATTGGGATACTTAAAAATGGCCATGATTAGGGGCAGTTATTCGGGGAAAATTCTACCTAAAATTATGATAAAAGTGAGCCCAAACAGATCCTATACAATTAGACAGCAAGAAGACAATCTCGGCCCTTTAACTCATAATCCCATACATGATCGAGATGATACAAACCGTGGATGGGTGTAAAGTGTAATCTTACATAAGGAAATGATGTTGGATCACATGTAAACATCTTAATGGATCATTATATTTGGTCATTTGCAACTTTATCTCCCTAATTCTTGTATTAGTGGAAATTATAATTAGATTGATTTAAACTGTTAAAGGTTTAGTTAAAATCATAATTTCATAATCTAAACCACGAAATCAAGATTAAATAAGTTATTTTCTATTATCTATGTGTTAAACCAATGATCAAGGCTATGATTAGTTATTTAAATTAACAATTATAATCAGTATGACTTACTTGACACCATTCATGTAGCATATCAAGAACTGAAATGAAAAATATAAAAGAAATAGTAAAAGAACGAATTATAGTATGAACATTTTAGCGAGGAGACTTTATATTATGATTAAGGAAAGACCACATTTTCATCATAGAATATTTATTATATTGAAAATTATAAATCCTAGAAATTTAGCTCGGACAGGGTTGGAAGATGGTCAGAATCAGTTGCACTAAATGATTTTTAATGATTCATATATGGTAAAATTGAGGCTGAATATTTTATATGATATAAAGTACATCTTGAATAATCCTTAGCAAAAATAAAAGTAAATTTCTGGATGATATAAATATGGGTAATAATGAACGTGATTAGGACCATCCCTAAACCATACCCTTGTTCAGCAGAATAAAAATACATAAATAGATATAAATAATTAATATTTTATCTTGTATGTATTGCTTAATTCATGTAGTTATTGATGTATTATAGACATTTCAGACTAAAGTACCTTAATTGGATTATAAATCCAAATTTAGATAAATAAGTGTGTCTATTTTCACCAAATATGGACAGATTGAGCAATAATCAAAATGAAATTTGAAACTTAAATAATAATGAACCAAAATGACATGGTTAGTTAAAATATATGATTATTGGTTGATTCATATGGAAATTTATCATAAAATATTTGACAAATATTGAAAATTAAATTATATGCAAATAGACTGCCGAAATTTAATGATTAAGGGAAGACCCGCCTGTGATCATATTAGGTTTTGGTGCTCATACAATTATTAGCTAATAATTAATAATATAAGAATGATGTTTAGCAATTAAAAATAAATATTTATAAGATATGGTTGAATATGATGTAGGAAACACAAATCGAAAGCTAAAGGAGTAGTTTGGTAATTCTATAAAGTGAACTTTGACTTAAATTGATTTTATTAACTTGCAGCAAGTAATATTTTAGTATTATCAAAATTTATTATAAATGTTAATTTTGGAATAGTTTATACAAGGAACCGTATGTTGATTAAATTATAGAAGTTAGGATACATAAAGTTATCCATATATCTTAAAATGAGAATCCTGTTAAATCATGATTAAAAGAGTTAATTTGAGTTAAAATATTAATGAAAGAAAAGCATTATTTTCTAGTGCAATGATTTGAGCATTATAGCGAATTACGGTACAAGGATGAACTCGAGATTTACACAAGGCAAGTAGAGCTCTTTTCTTGTCTCTTTTCATTCTATGTTGTACTGTATGATTGCGGGCATGGATATTCTAGATGTCGTAGTTTTTTAGTTTTTGATTTAATAAATATTATTGGTCATGATGATTTATTATTATACCGAGTTTGGCTCTTTATTCATGCTAACATTTTGCATTATGATATTGGCATATGTTGCTTGGTATGCTGGGCATATTCATGAGTCATGACTGTAGTTGTGGATTTATGAAGTGTTGTTATTGGACCATTTGTGACGACCATTGGCACATTCTGGCTAGGGATTAGGGTGTGATGGCCTGGGTGGCATTGATTTAGACTTACATGTCTGATTGGCGGACCATGGAACTAGTTTGTCTGACCCTTATGATTTGGTTAATGTTTATTGTGACCCAGCCTGTGGGACTAGTAGTCTTCAATGTAATAGTTTATACTAGAATCATTCACGTAATGTGGTGCGGCATGGCTATTACTGTATGGTGAGAGCGGCAAAGTACCAGTTACATCTCCGATTTGAATAAACATGTTTCCCAATCTATCCGTATTGTGCAGGTTGGCCACTCATAATGGGATGCAGTGATGGTAACCTAAGGTTGTACAGCAGATTATGGGATGAGATACCGAACCTCCCCATTGAATTTAAGACCTTGTTGGATAATTCGAAAAATGACATGTGTTTGATGCATTGATGTATGCTTTGGCATTAGCACATTCTTCATATAGATTTAAATCTTATTTAGATATGAGATTTAATCTATATTTTGTCTTAAGTTTTGCCAGTTTACATTTATATGCTTTACTTACTAAGTTTGCCCGGACTGATCGTATTTTGTTAATTTTTTAAGATGACAGGTATGTGTTGGAGACCAACATGGGGTTGGTGTACCATATGAGACTAGGACTTGATGAATTCAGATCTAAAATGACCTATTTTGATTTGATTTTTAAAGGGTAATTAGTGAAGATAGTATATATTATATGAATTTTATTATTTGAATCTAATTTCATTTGAACTTAATGAGGTATCTGGTTCATGATGGTCTAAGAAATTGTGTATTGCACCTATGTATATTCTCCCATTATCATCGATCCTGCATTTTAATAGCGATCGTAAAGAACTATTGTAGAAAAACTAAGGTCTTATTATAGAGCTCTTAATTTTTAAATTTACAACCTTAAGCATGTAGCATATATAAGTGAAAATTTTGATTGTAAAATTGAAATTTGAACATAAATTAATGTTCTAATAATTATAAAGTAATAAATAAATAAATAAATATTTGCATGAAATAATGGAAAAGTATATTAATTAATCTCAAATTAATTAATTTCATTAAAATGTTTCAATTCAAATAACTAATTGATTTAAATTATTTAATTAATGAATGGCCACAATTTAATGATCTTAAATACACATCATAAGTTTAAATCATCAAGTTCAATTTTTATGATTCATGATATGTAAATATATATGGAGATATAAAAAATACCATCATTAGAAGAAATGATGGTAAGAGTATATTATTTATGAGGGATTAAGTAATTTTGGTAATTGACTATATCAAATGATTTAACTAAATTAAACTATTTAAATATGCATTTGTACATAATTTAAATGGCATGAAAAAGTATATTGAAATGTTTTAAAATATCAATTTGAAGTTTTATATTTACATTGTCCAATACATATTAGATAGATATTATTGTATGACAAAAAAGAAAAAAATGAGGGAGGATCTGAAATATGATGAACATGCAGTGCACTAAAATAAAAAAAATCAAAAGGGGCTTTGGCCCCTTTCAATTGTACGAGAAGAGAGAACAAAAAGAGGGGAGAGGAGAGGAAAGAAGAAAGAAGAGAAAGAAGAAGAGGAGAAGAGAAGGAAGGAGGAGGGAGAGAAAGGCCGCCAGTAATCCCTGCTCATGTTGTCATCCTCGCCAGTTGATGACGTCGTCCACCCCATTGCTGGTGACTCTTGGTAAGAGAGAAAGAGATGAATTTTTTGAAATTATATATACAAGCATACAAAAATCATGGGAATTTTTTCAAGTATAGGCAAATCTATAAAAACAGAGAGAAAAATCATAGAAAATATGATGAAAATTTGGATTCATGGCTATGGGGAGTTAGGATTTCAATTTTCCATCCCAAATGATTAATTTAGTTCAAAATGCTAACACACATGGCCATGTCAATTATGGGTGTTAAGAATTAATTAGAAAGTATAGAATAGATGAATCGATGGGTCATGAAAACAAGTTTACTCGATTAACTCATGGATTCTAAGTGGAAAGAAAATAGATTTGAAATAAAATAATTAATTTTATGAATCTAAATGAATAAAAGGTAGTTGTGAAGCTTAAAAGAAATATTACATGATCTCTTGTGGTACTTAGTTATTTTAAAATGTAAACTATAAATACAAGTGTTAGTAAAACTATGTATGAAGAGAGTGAATCTATTTAATATTAAATAAGTAAAAAAAAAAAGAAAATTAGTTAGGGAAGCTGTGGATAGAGGTTGTATGACTTATGAATTATGAAAATTTCAACCCAAATGATAAATGAGGCTAATTATATAAGTGATAAGATGAAATACATCTCAAACGAATTTTAGTTGTCTCAGATGGAGTTACAAGTTAACAGATAAATAAGAAGTATTTTTCACTTCTCCATTATGATGAATTAAGATTTAAAATAAATAAATTTATTTTGACAGACTTTTTATATTAGTATGTTTTGAAATTTATTGATTTGAATCAATATAATAGACTTATAAATGATAAGTCTAAGCTAAAAAGTAGTGTTTAATGCATATGTTAATTATAAAAAAAACTAACTTTCTATGACATGTCTTCTATTGGAGGTGCCAAGTCATTTATTTTATAGGAAACAAAATAATAAAAGCAAGGATAGTGTAGAAACCCCTTGTATATATGTAAACGAAGTTGAATGATTAATCAAAAACCTATTTTAGAATATTTTAAATGAGAGACCTAAGTTGAAATGAATTGAACGAACGAAATGATTAGTCTCAAGGTGTGGAAATGTATTAGTAAAATTATTTAGATTATTAATAACCATGATAGGAGCTACACATGATTTGTATATGATAAATAAAGTTCAAATGAAATATAGGTGTTGATATGTTTGATAGAAATGCCTTGAATAAAAAGGATTTCTCCAGACACATAATGCTTTAATTAAATTAATTAAGAACAATAAGTAAGACAATAGAAATTGAAGAGAAATAATGTGGGATAGAAAGTTTGAGTGTGAATATTTCTATCGTATGAATATTAGCTATTCTAATAATATTAAGAAGTTATTCTAAAAAAGGTTAAGGATAAGTCGTACAATAATGAGTTGAGATGCAATGAGATTTTATATAACGAATGTATGATTGCGCAAAATTTAGTGCAACCTAATTTCATTTACAAAATGACTAAAATAATAACATAGCCTATAGTATATGAATTTTCAGAATTTCCTATTTTTCAAAGAAATTACTTTTTCACACATTAGGGTTATGAAACGATGTGAAACCTAATTTTTAGTGAATCTGAAATGAAGTTCATATTTGGAAGACTAGAGTGAGAAATGATGTCTGTAAAAGTACCGATGAATTATATTTAGATAAAATTTTCAAGCAAAGAAATGCTCAAAGTTCTTCTTAAAGGTCAATAAAAAGTGGGCAAGTAGGAAAATAAGTATACATTTACATTGACATACATGATGATGAGAATGATATACTTAAATATTATTTTCTATTCGTTATGCTATAGAGGGATAAAGAAAAGATGATGAAAAGCTAAAGGAAAAAGGTAAGGAAGCCTTTCAACGTATTGTTTCAAAAGAATTTTATGGTAAGAAAAATTTAGTTTTATTTTTTCATTTTTTATGAAAGGATACTTGGTAATAAATGATTTTGTTATTTTTTGTTTTTATTGCCAAATAAAATGTAAAATGAGTTGTTTTATATAAATTCACATGCAGTAAACGTGTTTAGGATATTACCCTGTGGGGATGGAGTGATAGAAGTCTCGATAATCTTACCCTATGCATATATTTTAAAGAAAAATGTGTGTTTTAAAATACATTTTATGACTTGATTTTTATGTACAAACATTGTCATCATGTTGAGTTGTCAAAACTCAATTCATGTCATGAAATGCATATGATGCATGTGTAAATGGAAGTCATGCATGAAAAAAATGAACTAAACAGGCTTGTCAAGGTTGTAAGAGAATAAGTTGTTCGCTCTTTATGTAGCCAAGTTGAGACACCCAACGCCTTTCAATAGAACGGTTCTTATGGGCGAATAATCACTAGGTAAGCGTCACCACCGAATGAAAATGATGTCATTGAATGAAGCATATATATACACTCAACTCATTATCACACGTATCATGGGAACTGAAGTAGATGTCAATGAATCTAGTAGAAAATGTTGAATTATGTAATATTTATTAGGTTTTATCTTGCCTAAACGTCATAAATGCAGACAGTATGTTGTCAAATTTTAATTAAGAAAATAAAACAAATTAAATTAAAGAAAGATGAAAGACTTATTTTTATGGTCTACTAAATAATACCCCACTAGAATATTTAGCATCAGATGTTAATCTAAATAAAGAAGAAAATTTTGAATATCAATTATTTTCCAAAAATTTGAATATTTGAAATAAGGAAGCTCTAAAAATATGAAAGTAGGAAAAGCCTTAAACGTAGATAATAAATCAATTAAGGCATGGAAGTGCATGGGAGATATAGGTGCAATATAGTTAACCAATTTCTTTAATAAGATTATAAAAATAAAGTTAATACCAAATGAACGGAGAAAAATAGTATAACCTCAATCTATAAAAATAAGGGAGATATTCAAAATTATACAAATTATTGTAGAATAAAATTAATGAGTCATACTGTGAAGTTATGGGAAAAAGTAATTGAACATGGACTAAGAAAAAAAACTAATATATCTGAAAATCAATTTGGTTTTATGCTAGGAAGATCAACCACTAAAGATAATTTTTTAACAGAGATAACTACTTGAGAAGTATAGGGAAAAGAAAAATGACTTATACATGATTTTTATTGATATAGAAAAAGCATATGAATGAATACCAAGAAAATTAATATGGAAAATGATTAAAAAAAAAGAAATCGATGACAAATGTATTGATATTATTAAAGATATATATGACAGGATCATTACAAATGTGAGAACCATGAGTAGAGATACTAATATTTTTTCAGTTAAAATAGATTTACATCAAGGCTCAGCCCCGAGCCCTTACCTTTTTTATTTTAGTAATAGATGAAATTAGTAAATATTTACAAGAAGAAGTGCCTTGTTGCATGTTATTTGCAGATAATATTATTGTAATAGATGAAATTAGAGAATGACTAAATTTGAAATTGAATAAGTGGGTGGATGTGTTAGAATCTAATGGCTTTAAAATTAGTCACACAAAAACTGAATATATGAAATGCAATTTAACAATAATTAGAACCTAGGTGTGAAACCAATTAAAATTTTAGATCAAGTAGCAACAAGAATTAATCTTTTCAAGTAATTAGGTTCAATAGTTCAAGAAAATGGGAAAATTGGGAAAGATATAATACATAATACAAGCAGGACGGACGAAATGAGGGAGTGTATCAAGAATTTTGTGTGATCTCAAGTCGTAATTAAATTAAAAATTTTTTTATAAGACTATGATTAAATTAGCTATGCTTTATGGAGCAAAATGTTGGATAGTTAAAGAAAAATATACAGGTAAAACGAATGTAGTAGAAATGAGAATGTTAAGATGGATAGGAATAAAAAAGAAAAGACAAAATCAGGAATGAAATAATCTAAAAAATTTGAAAGCGAGACCAATAAGTGATAAAGTGAGAAAAAAATAAATTAAGATTGTTTGGTCATGTTAAGTGGAAGCCTAAAATTGCAATGGTTAGGAGGACAAAGTCTGTCGAAGGAGAATGTGGTAGAAGAATGAGAGGAAGACCCAACAAATGTGAATAAAAGTAATTCAATATGATTTAAAAATATTATAAATTATGAAAATTTTAGTCTCAGATTGCCAAAAATGGTGCGCAGAATCCATGCAGTGGATGCCACTTAAGAAGCAAATGGCTTATGATGATAATGATGAAATAGAACCAATGTAGGTTCTAAAAGTGCATCTGGATTGTGTAGAAATTTTTTTCACCAAAGTCAACTCAATAGTTTGTTGACTAAGGCATTGAATGCACCCGCATAACGAGGGGAAAAGAGAGGCTTTGGAGGGAACTCGTGAATGAGAACTTAATGAAAATTCCTCCAAAATTATATTTGTTAGTTGATTTTTAAAAAATCACACCATTCATTAAATTTAAAGTGTTATTTTGACCATTAACAATAAAATTCATATAAATCAGAAGTTAAAATGATATTGAACAAGTAAAAATTATAAAGAATACATATTTATCTTATAAAAATGAAATTACATAATTTTAATAATATTTTAAAACTTTTTTTACACTTATCTAGTTAAATTAAATATATGTAATGTTTCAAATTATATAAATTATATTATATGAGTTATTTATATCAAAAATTTTACCAACAATTGAAATTATGCCATTTCATTTTACTAATTAATATAATTTGATTTTTATTATTTTTATTGTTAATAGTTAAATTTATATTTTAAACCTAATGTATGGTTTGATTTCTAAAAATAACAAAAATTCATGTTTTTTAAATTAGTTCCCACCACGAGTTCCAAATTCCTACTGAAACTATTCACTTGGACTACCAAAGCCACTCGTCGTTGTAAGCTAAAGTGGTTTACACATCTATTACAAATGGATCAGCTTGATTTGAAAGGGTGAAACAACAAATTTTAGATTTAGTACCCGGGTTGATAAGTTTTACACTCCATTTAAAGTTTTTGCATTTACCAAACAGACCCTAAAAAAAGAAGAAAAAAATTCGGCTGATTTCCTGACACATTAGGTAAGCTTCCACTCTAATAAAGACAACATTTTGTTTTATTTATAATATTCACCCCTTAAAAAAATTTTGTGGACTAAGGTCTCACATTATAGCACGCCCATGGGTCGGGGTGTTGCACTTATATACCTACAAAGAAAGATGGAAAAGGGAAAAGGCATGAGAAGGAATATATCCGTATCAATGTTGTATAATCTACTTTGGCAAGAATTCTTTGTAGTGAGAAGACATATAAAGCATTATCAGCACCATTGAAACTTCCATCAACCACAAAGTCACGATCGTAAGAGCTAATGATGTCAAGTATGCGCTATCTGTGTGCAAAATAGGAATATCAAAAAGAGCTTTCTTGTTAGGCAGCAATGACTCATAGTTATTTATCACCCTAAGGCAACTAGACTAATTAGATGGAATGAGAAAAGATGGACTGAGTTTAACTTCGTAGCGAGTAGTTCTCACCTTGTTGTAATTTATAATTGCAAATGATAATGGATTTCATAAAAAGATGCTTTCTAGCGTATGGTCAATTCTGGCAAGCCTTGTATGAATATGGATCAATTCTATATATAGGAAAAAGATTACCTCTGAAAGACTCAGTATGGAAGGGAAGCCACCAAAGAGAGGGATTATGTTAGATATGTAATCATCAAATTTCACATCCGACTTCAGGAAGAATCCACTCATTAAATCAATAGTCCCAATAGTAGTAACGCATAAGGTTGTCGCACTGACATATACCCAAGAAGGCAAGAAATGTCATAGCAAGGTGTCATCATCATCTTATTCATATAACTCTTGACATCCTCATATCAAGTTGAAAAAAAGAGCACCGTTACTTTATCTATTTATACATTGGATCTTGGATGTGCATGATCAAATTGAAATTAAGTAACCCAAATTTATCTTCAATGGTCACTCCTCTTCTAAAAGAGATTGAAATAGTTATAGAATATAAGAGAACTTCACTTGAATAAAATCATGGAAACATGTAAATCAACAACACAGGGAAACGCAAGCCATTAAGAAAACAAAAATGACAAATCCAATGATCAGATCAAACCACATCCACATACAAAAAAGATAAATTGTTAAATCTAAACTAGTCATTATAAAGAATGAGTCCATAAGCTATGATAGCCAATCTCTTCACCATTGGCCACTCATTAACATTTGGCAATGCATTGGTAAAAAGTTGAAAACCACAATGGGAAACCTAAGGGAGAGCAGTCATGAATCTATTTACTTCCTCTGCCTGCTGTGTGGACGATCTACTCGGGATCGATGAGGTGTGTGAGGAGGAGATGCGGGAGGGTTGGAGAAAAACCCTAGGGAGAAAGAGGGAGAGACAGGGGTGGCAATGAGAAAGGGGAGAGAGATGGTAGGAGGGGTGGAACTGAGCTAGGCCAAAAAAGCTGAAAAACCTGCGTGTGTGAGAATAGCTAATTTAACACCCCATGCGAATTATTTAGAGTATCGAAATAGCCCCCTTAAATCTAGACTGTCAAATGGAAATGAACATTGGATGGTGAGCTTCCTATGAGAGAATCATGAGAACACCTTCCCATGAATTGGGCCTCCTTTCAACAGAAGCTCATGAAAGAACCTCAATTCCGAAGAAGAAATGAAACACAGTTGTAATGATGATATTAGAGAAGATGTCCATGCCTGTCGATCATGCTGACTAGAAATGCAAACTGAGATGGAAAGTAAGGCAGCAACTTCGTCCAGGTAAGTCCCTCTTACCTTATTTTAGAAAATCTCTACCTTACTTTATTTTACGATGAGTCGATTTGGATCCCACCATACCCTTTTTTCCAAAGTGAAGTCAGTTCTAGTTCTAGATCCAAATCGGTTCTAAAAAACGTCATGCAATTTATTTCATTATGATAATTTATCATGTGCAATTAATTGTCCAATGATGCAAAATGAATAACCTATTAAATGCAATTAAGTGTCCGAACATGAATTACTAGAAAATGAATGATCTATTATGTGCAATTAATTGTGTAGACATGAATTACTGCAAAATAAATAACCTTTTAAATAAAATTAACTGTACAGACATGAATCACTAAATGAATAATCTATTATATGCAATTAACCATTCAAACATGAATTACTACAAACTAAAAAAAATTTAAACAAGATAAAGAAAAAGCAAAAAAATATTGTAAATGAGTTTTTGAGATAGGTAAAGGTGCAACTTGGTCCAAGTAGGACCAGGTAGGGGTGTAATCTACCCTTATATTATTTTAAAAAACCTCTACCCTATCCTATTTTAGGCTAAGTTAGTTTTGAGTCTACCCTACCTTACTTTTTTAGGTGGGGGTCGGTTCCAATTATGGTTACAAACTAGTTCTCAAAAATCACGTATTTTCTACTTGATTATTTCGTGTAACAGACATATTGAAATTACATGCATATCTGTCTACTAAACCTACTATACTACATCTAAAAATATAAAAATTGCAACTTCAACTTGTCATATCTATCCACATAAGCATTTCTACCATTGTGAATACTCCCATGCAACCTAGAACGTATGACCTATATTTCCATGCAAATATGCAATCCATCATGAAATATGCTACAACTACAACATGCTTCATGCAATGCATTACAACTTACACAATTAACGACCTGTTTGCAACCTGTAATATGCAATAATTTCAAATCTCAAAATCTAAGTTTAGCTTTATTTGAATATGACAACTTGTAATATCATATTACAACCAAGTCTGAAAATCTAAAAACCAAATAAAATGATAATTCAGAAAAATCTCAATCTAAAAATTCGACAATTTCAAGTCTTCAAACCAATACAACTCAAATCAAATTATAAATATGATAAAATCAGATAGCACACAAATCACAATGTGAAAGTCAGATTTAACATAAGTACAACTCAAATCATATCGTAAATATAATGATTAAAATCAAAGTTCAAACATGAAAATATTAGAATTCAATAACTCTTCTCATCTCTCAATTTTCATCCTTCATTTAGAAAGCCTTTTCCCAGAAAATAGAATATATAAAATTTAGTAAGAGTCATTTAACCTTTAAATATATAGATTGGAAAATGAAAAATAAAAATTAACACAACCTTATTATGAATTGTGGCAACATCAGTGACATTGGAATGAACACTTGTACTTTCTATAATGATAATTTATCATACAAATTATGCTTTTGAACTTATTACCGATGAAATATATTTAATAGATGTAAAAAAGAAAAGAAAAATGTAAAATATTACCTAATGCTATAATATTCAAATTTGTACCTAATACTATAATAAAAACTCTCCAAACACTTCTTCAATGTCTGATGATTTAGGGGTTGACCTTAGCCAATCTCGACAACATATTAATGATTCCATTTGCAGATAAAGAACTTCTATATGCATAAAGAACTTGTCGTCTTGTACTAAACGTATATTTAGATGCCATACTAAAAACAGAAATAATAAATATGTCATGAATAATCAAAGACAATACTCTTAAATCTAGATACATTAGTGGACCACTAATCTAAAACATTAATTTTGCTAGTTAGCAACAATAGATACATATCAATTTTTATTTTCAACCATTGCTCATCATTTGAAGCTTTTCTTGGAGTAGAATGGGATTCATAGGACTTGAACAGTTTATGTAATTCAGAAGTGACCATTTGAGATGGATTTACTTTTACCAAATAGCTTAGCATAAAATCATCTTATAAATCTAAACTTATTTTGTGGATCCAAAGCATTTGCAACCAACAAGATGGTATTAATTCTATATAGACTTACCAATATTTATTGAATTTGTCTTTCATTCTTTTACTCATGTCTTAAAGGAGATAATTATCTAATGCTGAACCTAGGAGTAAAAGGTTTTCAACCTCATATAGTTGGACCAAAAGTATTAAAAAAGTAACATAGGATGTGTCAGACAAAACCTTTGTAATCTCATAAAATTTTTCCAAAAATTGACATAAAACTTATGAATTATAACATTCAAATATTGTTGGAAGTCCTTCCCTAGCAACAATTGCATTCTTTTCCCCCAATTTATCAAAAGCCACTCTAAACTTTAAAACACTAGCCAACATAAAATATGTGGAATTCTATTTAGTAGGAACATCTAAGCACAAGACACCTTTTTCTTTGATTCTTGCTTTCTGACAATCTTTCTTAGTAGGTGAAGCCCTTACATATTTAATCACATTTCTAATATAGTTGACTGAGTCTTGAATCTCATTTATTCAATCACACACAATTAGATTAAGAATAAGTATTGCATACCTAATATGAAATGTGGATCTATCCCTAATGAGTAAACTCTTCTCCCTTAAACTTTCTTTCAATTTTCTAGTTGCAATAGTGTTACTAGATGTATTGTCCATGGTTATAGTACAAAATTCCATTGAAGTTTTATTTTATCAAGTAATTAAAAACAACATTAGCAATGCATTCACCAGTGTATGGAGGTGAGCATAAACAAAAGTTAATAACTTTCTTATTTAATTTCCATTTGTCATTTACAAAATGAGCAGTGAGGCATAAATAACCTTCATTAGCTATGGATGTCGACATATCTGTTGTTAAACACATTATACACTCAATCATGGAAAAACTCATTAGCTTAGATTTTTCGCTTTCAAACACTAAAGCCACATCTTTATGGTTGTTATTCTTAACATCAATTTCACAAGCAGTTGAATTTTAGTAATATATCTATGAAAATCATCTCACTCAACCAACTTAAACGGCAATTCATCAATTGTTATCATTTCAGCAAAGCCCCTTCTATTTGTATTTTGATCAAATTGTTATGCAGCTGAGCTACCACCTTGGCTACTCAAAGTTCCTATAGGAGATGATAAACTCAACAATCTTTGCTTCTTGTTACCCCACTCATGGTTATAATGTGCACATCTATCTAGATGTTTTCTCATTGAATGTAGTAAAGAGGCATGCAATGGGAGAAGTGGGTGTTAATTTGTGTTTCTTCTCTATCTAGCCATTCTTTTTAACTTGCTTAATTGTTTTAATGAAGCTCTACCATACACTAGAAGAAACCTTATAATCGGCTTTAGGTTTTACAACATTTGTAGTTTTCTCATTAACACCCACTTCTCCCGTTGCATGCCTCTTTACTACATTCCCAACCTCGTTCTCAACCTCTAGGTTCTCTATTTTATTAATTATGTCATCCATATTATCATTTGCAGTTAAATCAACACAATTATTCACAACACTGCCATCTTCCTTACCCAATATTATACAATCAATCCTAAAATGGTCACATTGCAACATTAATTAAAACATGTAACCATTTACATCCACAAATATATCATGCAAATCAATTTAACATTCACAAAAATTTCTAATACAAATAGTAATTTTTATCACAAGAAGTTAAAAGAAATAAGTCCTGTGGTTTGTGGCAAATCTGCAATGGTCCCTTCAATGCCTATAAAAAAGTGAAAAACTATCATTAGTTACCATCCTCTATACTCATTAAAAATAGCGGAGGCAGAGATAAATATTTAGCTTGATTAAATGATTGATTATTCTCACTTTGAAGTAGCTCGGAAAGACAAATCAGGAAGATGAAGCATTGAGGTTGCAAGCTTACAACATCGGTTGATTTGAAGAAGACAATGAGAGGTGGAGGAAATTGCACACATGAGATGCAGTCATGTAGAGAGAAGATGAAGAAGCAAGAAAGAAGGAAAACAAGGTGTTACCTTCAAGCAAACACCTCAAAGAGGCAAAGGCATCAGTTGGGGTGAAGCTTTAGAGATTGGCGATAGAGGAAACTTGAGAAGAAATTGACGAGAGAGAGAGAGAGAGAGAGAGAGAGAGAGAGAGAGAGCTTAAGGTGAGGGTGATGTAGGAACTGTCTAGAAGAGAGAGAGGGACCGGGATCAGTTGGTTACTGACTGACTGTGGAAGTGTTGCTGTTAGAAAGGGAGAGAGAGATGGCGACGTGGCTTTGGGGTTTCAAGGGTTTTAGATATATCGAGAGAGAGCGGGAGAAGCAAATAGTTAAGGTTTTTTAGGGGGATTCGGCTCTTATGTAATAAGGTCTAGAGAATAGATAGGCCAGATGATAAGCTCTATAGTAGATAACTTGATAAGATATGTGAAGTAGTATAGGCTATTTGAAATCCGACTAGATTCTAGGTACCCGGACCCTAGACCCAATTTTTGAAACCGTATTTTACAAGCGGAATCAAACTTACCCTAATTAGGATACCCAACAGGTATCAAGATCGAGTTGTAACCTTAAAGGTAAGCTAAGCGAGACATTCACTTAGCCCAGACTAACAAGATTATTCATATTATTTATATCTTTTTTAATTACTTTATATTTAAATCATTTCTATACCACTGCCTATAAAACTAACTTATGTATTTTAACTTTTTAAAAATAATTTGTATACTAAAAATTTTTATTTTAAAAATTTTATCATTTCTTAAACACACTCATAGGTTAAAATGATATGATTCATTTTAAATAATTATAATAATGGATGGATGAGGTTACTTGACACTGTTTACAATAACAAGACTATACTAATAACTCCCAACTTCCATCATCACTGATATGGTAGCTTCATATGTGCAATTGCACATCTAGGGGTCTGGTCCTATAGGCAGGAAAAAAATTAATACTTATGTAAGTACAGAAGTCTCCATGTTTGCCATTTTGTTTTTAATTGTATGAAAAATTCTCCTTATATCCACAATATTGTCAATATTGATTTCATAGTCATAACTTTTCAAAAATTTCCACTCACGCCCAGAACATTTCACCCCTAATGGACATCAGCTACATAGGCAAATGACAAATTTGCCCCAACAACCTTCATAAGCTAAGTATTGCATTTACATCATCCTTTGTGTATTATTGGAGTACCAAATCACATCTTCATCTTCCCAATAGGCATCAACCATGGCTGCCTTATGCAACGGCAACAACATCGATAATTGCAATCACGATCGAAATCACAACATGTCTCATCTGCATTAGCTGTAACACTAATCTACATCATCATGTTACTCTCCAAGTTTAGCCAAATTTACTTATCAATTAAGAGCTATGAAATCCATCAACCAAATCAAAGTTCCGCTATTGATGATGTAGCGCCCCGACCCGCGGGCCCGCCACACCGCTTAGTCGCGGTACCTTACTCCAGGATCTTTTGAGGTGGTGAAA
>JAXCLR010000081.1:58003565-58017437 GCA_035584095.1 Annona squamosa
TTGATTTACCAAAGATTTTTAAAGAACCCAATTCACCCCTCCCCTCTTGGGTTTAGCCATCAACTCGGGACCAACAGCTTTGTATGAGAAGTCTTATGGAACATCATTGAATTGGGATGAAGTTGAAGAAAGAAAGATGATTGGGCCAGAGATTGTGCAAAACACTGTAGATAAAGTGAAGCTAATAGAGAAAGATTTATTACTACACAAAGAAGACAGAAAAGTTATACAAATCTAAAGAGGAGAGAGTTAGAAATTTCCATAAATAATAAGGTGTTTGTAAAAGTATCATTTACGAAAGAGGTTATGAGATTTGGCAAAAAAGGAAAGCTCATTCCTCATTATATTGGATCATATGAAGTTTTAGTGAAAGTTGGGGCAATGGCTTATCGAATAGCATTACCACGCTCATTAGCTATAGTACATAATGTGTTTTATATTTCTATATTGAAAAAATATGTGTGAGATCCCTCTCATGTGCTTATAGTGGATCAGTTACTAATCTCGGATAAGTTAATGTATGAGGAAAATCAAATCAAAATACTGAAAAGCAACATTTACGGATGAGGGTGATAAGGTATGTTAAAGTACGATGTAGGAATCATGGACAGTCAAAGGTCACATGAGAGGTTGAAGAAGATATCAAACAGAAATATCCGTATTTGTTTAATTAAGTTTCTAGGACAAAACTTTTTGTAAGAAAGGGAGAATGTAATGGCCAACACTTGAAGGGGAAGATAACCATTTTTTTAAAGAAAACGGTAGAGATTAATGGCATTAATCTCAGTCGTTCAACAAATGGATTAGTATTAAAGGGGGAAAATGTGAGGTGGGTTTCGCCCATTTGAAGGAGAAAATTGAGCAAGAGACAAACTGACGAAGAAGAATAAGGGGAATTGAAGGTATGCTGCATAAGATGCCTATTCGGTTAATCTCATTAAGTTTATGTTATATACAACTCATTTCTCAAATCTAATCCGTTCATAATACTTCTAGCATGGTTAATTACTAATATGAATATTATTGAAAGTTTTGATATTGCAATTTTACTTATTTTAATAAAGAATAGCAAATAAAGGGTGTGTTTGATAATGAATAAAACTTTTGATGAAAAGTTTTGGAGAGTAAAAGTTGTCAAATGATATGATATAATAGGAGTAATGATGAGTAGTAAAGAGGATAAAGTTAAAAAAATAAATTAGTTGTATGGATAGTTGTGTATCAATGATTGAAAAGTACGGTAGTTGTATAGAAAAATGTAAAAAAATAATTAAAAAATATGATGGTTGTGAAGAGTAAAAAGTTTTTGGTTGAAAAGTTTTAACTTAACATTTTCTATTAAATGTCAAACACACCCAAAGAGTATAAAATGCTATATAATGAAATAAACATACTTCCGAGCATAATAAGAGAATTGTAACCGCACAATAACAAGATAATTTTATGTTTAGCTTGCTTGCAAAATTTCAACTTGATCAAACTTGTGGATTTTTTAATATAACTTCTATGAAGATTTGTAGTGGTGAATATGTATTTTAAAAATAAAATATAAAAAAATAATTATAGAAAAATATAGATGTGAAAACAATTATCCGACCCATTACAAATATTTTATAGTGGGTATGATGAATAAATTTTGTTAAAAGTTAGTTTAGACAGCTATTTGAAGTAATATTTAATTTTAACCCTTATTAAACCCATTATGTTAAATCTAATGATAGAGATATTATTTTGAGAAATTGATCATCTAGATTAAAGAGTATAATTGTACAAGCTTATCCCTAAAACTTCATATCAAATAGAAATTTGTGTTGAGAAATCTAAACTATTCTAGTTAGTAAATGCGGACCGTTGAAAATAAACGAATAAACAAATAAGTTTCTGCACTAGTAGGCTAAGTCCATCTAGACAGGCCCAGTGAACCACAGAGCCCAGAAGTAAACCTACTAGTCCCAAGCTCTCAAAAACTAAAGCTCAAATTTCAAAACAAAGCCTAACTCACAGCTTGATCCACCCACCTGGCCCATTGATCCAGCCCACTAGCAGTAGTTGTCGACGGCCAACTACCGGCACTGGCAATTGGCTAAATGCAAATAAAAAAATTCAAAAATACATAAAATTATGAAAAATATTCAAAAAATTAAAGTCAATATTTAGAAGCTTGAATGATTTAAACTTATAATTTTAGTAAGAACTAAAATTATTTGAAGGTATGATGTTATAAAAATAAATAGAAAAATGAAAAAATTTTATGAAAAATTTAAAGTAAGTATTTAGAGAAATATGAGTACAAAATTATTTTTATATAAGAAGTAAAGTTATTTATAAGCGCAATAATATTAAAAAAATAGAAGAAAATTGAATTTTGACCAACTAAAATGATGAAAAATTTTAGAAAAGTCATAAATGAAATTTTAAATAATATTTATGAAAATCATGGTGAAATAATCAACATATTATGATGAAAATTAGGAAAGAAACTCGAGGCTACTACAATAAATTGGAAAAAATGAGTTTTAAAGTCTACTTAGAGGAAAGTAAACTTGTACCAAAGCATGACTCTGAAAATATTATGTGAATATTGTGATTTATTATGAAACGTGATTATTTATCTAATTTGAAATTTTCTTTCAAGTTAGTTTATTCAAATATGAGCATTGTATTATTATTTCAAAATATCTTTAATCATGTCGAATAGTGAATTTAAATGGTGCATTTATCACAATGCATGAGCATGACGCATAATTGCATATTGGGTTTGCCGCCAAGGAATAAAGTAGTATAGTAGTATCAGAGTAGCAACCCCGCGACTATCAAAGAAGATGAATTAACTCATGAATGTGTGGCATGACTGCATGAAAGCACAAGTAGATAACAATACCTACAGTGTGAATGCATAATTAAAAATTAACATATATGTGCACATGTATAAAGATGTTTTAATTTTTCATTAATTAGAGTTTGTTGTGCATAAAAGATAATATAGATGTTGTGTTTGTTGTTGAAAAATCAAAATGATTACTAAAATAAATTTAGTAAAAAAAATTTTTACTTACTGAGCTTTCAGTTTACATAATTTTGTTTTCAGTGGAAACACAGGGATACAATGCTAAACTAGAGCCTCTATCAACATAAGAAAAAGGCGAATCTAACAAAGCAAAAGACAAAGAAGTTTAGATTTTTATCGAAATTATCTTATAACGCTTACTTATTTTGATTATAGATACTGAATATCTATAATAACTCAATAATGAGTAAACTTGATATGTAATATTTAAAATTGTTATGGTTTTGCATCTTGATATGTATTTCATCTTGGGAGATTTTATTCTCAACTTTGATATAATAGACTTTATTCGTGATATAATAGACTTTATTCATGATCAATGATTGCATCCCAAAAATCATGTGATCAATGGTGCATGAATTAATTAATTATACCTCAATATGCCCTGCAACTCTTTTTGCAGCATGGACTACAAGGTATTGAACTCCAGCTTTGCTAGTTCTAATGCTGCAAGATCGGCGTCGCACGTTTTCTCATATGTCTCTATGTACCACCTAGACACCGTCCTTGGATTCCTCCAATGCAATGGGAGCTCCATTGCACTACGTATCAGCCTCTAAAGGTTTGGCTCCCCTTCTCCTTCGAAATCTTGGAGACGTCTTTTGGCGAAAGCTCTAGCCTCGTCTAAAGCAGTTTCGCCTTGAAAAGAAAGATATGAAGCCTCATACAAGCTCAACAATCCCTTCACGTCCCAAATGCTTTGCTTGAAATTACCTATGTCGTCTCTGAAGCAATTGAACACATCTGTCCCTCCTCTCAAGTCGTAATTAGTAACTAGTGAGTTAATTATCTATATATTTATAATTATCATAAGGGCATTCAATATATTAAAATTTTCGATTATCGAAAGATATATAATTTTATAATTACTTTTATAATTACTTTACAAAGGAGCGAAGGTGCGCACACACACATACAACACATACCTTGTGAAATTGTGTAACCATGTTGTCTGAGTAGTCTGAACTTGGGCTCTAGCATGAAGGTCGTCGTCACTTGTCGTCCCTTGGCTGTTGGTGGATATTTTATCCAGCTCTTCCTTAATCTCGCCTTGAAAGAAGTGAGCTATCCCCAGCCGCTGGAGAGTGTCAATAAGCTCCAGGCCTTCCAATTCATTTTTGATTTCATGGAACGCGCGCCGCATCTGCCCTTTCAACACCTCCATTCGTTTTGCACACGAATTGGCCTGCATAAATAAAGTAGTTATAAAATGCATCAAGCCCACTTCCCCTAACCATTCATCTTACTTAATTAAAATGATATTCCATACATCGTAAATTAAAATATTCAAATATACATACATGCGTCAAATTACTTGATGTAAAAATGCATCGAATAAAGGAGATGAGCATGATTATTGCGGGTATTTTCAAATATTCCATTGACCGCGGTGGACGACAAGGGCCGGAAAGGAATTCGATGCATTAATGTATGCTGGTATATGTAAAATAACAATTATAAGTGGACACATGAAAATGAAAAGAAAAATTAAAAAACTCAATATAAGTACGTATATTGAACTTCTATACACCTATGTGTATTAAATCATTGCGACATTTAAAAGGGATATAATCCTGTTAGCTGGATTTTTCAATTTATAAACACGTGTATTTTTTAAACTTAAAAAACTAACAGTTTTTTGTATGAAATTATTTAAATGCCTCCTTTACCGTTGATTTTTGAAAAGTTACACTTGTGCTGATATTTTCATAAAAATATAAATGTGATAAAATAACAATATTTCTTTTTAGCTCAGACTGAAATAATTATTAAATTAAAATTTACCAGGTCAAATGACTTAATATTATTTATTTTTATCACACTACCAAAAATCATTCTAAAAGCTATTTGGCCTAGTGTCGTTATATAACCAAATGCCACCTGTGACACTTTTGCAAAAGTAGAAATGTTTATGGAATTTCGTCAAGGCAACTTAATTTGATTGGTATATCGTACATTTATCTCAACTAATATTATAATCAACTTATTAAATATTCTTACAAACTTCTAATATGAAGATCCCCAGCCTCCACCTCTTGACTTGGGAAACCCACCAGCCAACCCTTGCAAAGGAAGGAATATATAGAGGAGTTGGAACTCCAGACAACCACCAGCAACGCCGCTGGAGTTACCACCACGACAAAGGGCCCGTGACCAGGGCAATGCAATTTGGATAAAGGGCAAATACATTCAAAATTTCCAAAAGTGTGGATCGCTAGGCATAATTAATGCTTGATTAGACAAGCCCCTAATTAGGGTCTCGTATGGGCTACACCCTTTAAAATGTATATATTATTTGTAAATTATAAAAACTGCTTTGATGCATTTACTAATGTATTAGAATATGAAAAGTGATCTTATTAGCCTGAGCTAAGCAAATATCTTAATTAGTCCACCTCAAAATACCTATTTACAATACTTTTTTATACACTTGTTTATCTAAGTATATTTAACATACAAATCAAGTTTTACCATTTTGGACATGCATATATATTTTTGAGATTTTTAAACTTAAAAATCTCAAAAAATATATATATATTAAACATATACATATATCTAAAAATTGTAAAACTTGATTTATGTATTAAATACACTTAGATAAACAAGCATATAAAAAAAAATAAACAGTGTTATACATGAGCTTTTTAAGGTGTGCTAAGCAAAACATTTGCCTAACTCAAGCTAACAAGATAACTATACTTAGAATATAACCACACTTTATCTGATTGTTTATGATTTAAATTTTCTTTTATAAGGAAAACGATAAACGCTATTTCATTCCAGAATATTTATCCATCCGTATATGATCAGCAATACAAAATGATGAACCCTGTGTCATTCCAGAATATTTATGGTTTAAATGTTGAAAGTACAAAATGCGCATGTGTTTGGATGAAACTTTTTTTTGGATGAAACTTAATGTAATATAGAAATAAATAATTGTAAATACAACACGTAGTTTAAATTTTGATTACATCGTTACTATGGGAACATTTGCAGCCGATCAAGCATTTCCTGTGTAGAGAACCCACCCATGGGAAGGCCTTCCCTGGAGAAAAAAAAAAAGGAGAGCAATGTGGGAAATTTACAATGCAAATACGTTTATTTTAAAGTGTGAGTATATTTGTTTTTTTTGATAAAATTTAAATTATATGTACATAAAATCTTAATTCATTCCATTCATTTAGTGCATCAACCACTAAAACAAATATAGACATAATTTTTATTATTTGAAATTTGTAATAATATTTATGTATAAAAATTATTTTTTAATAAGATTTTATTATAATTAGTAAAGTTAAAAATATATTTTATATAAGAAATCATATTTTATTATTTAAAATTTATATAAACAAGGTACTCTCGATGATAATAATTTCAATATTTATTTTTGAATTTTTGAAAATTTATTATTATTTTTATTTTTGAATATAATAGAATCTAACCAGATCTAACAACATCTAACTAAATCTAACCAAATCTAACTTTTGATACTAATAAGTTAATCCTAGTTTAACACCTGTAATATGATCCTATGCCCCTTGTAAGGTGATTTATACCTTAATTATAGAATTAAAACTCAGATAATAAGATTTAATAAAATCATCTAAACCTAATGGCATCTACTTGTATCTAACCGCATCTAATTGTATCTAAACAGAACTAATTTTTATATTAATAAATTAATCATAATTTAACACTTGTAATATGATCTCATACCCCTCTAAAGTCATTTATACCTTAGTTACATAAATTAAAACTCAAATAATAGGATGTAATAAAATCAGCTAAATCTAATGGTTCTAACTAGATCCAACCGGATCTAACCGTATCTAACTAGATATAACTAAATCTAACTTTTGATATTAACAAGTTAATTCAAATTTAACACCTGTAATATGATCCTAGGCTCTCTCACATAAGTTTATTTATACCTTAATTAGAGAAATTAAAACTTAGATAATAAAATTTAATGATATCCACATAAATCTAACGGCATCCAACTAGAACTAACTACATCCAACTAGATCTAACCAGATCTAACTTTTCATAGTAACAAGTTAATCCAAATTTAACTATAGTAATATGATCCTAAGCCCCTTGTAAAGTGATTATACCTTAATTATAGAAATTAAAACTCAGATAATAAGATTTAATGAAATCCACCTAAATCTAAAGGCATCTAATCGGATCTAACTGCATCTAACTGAATCTAACCAGATCTAATTTTTATATTAATAAGTTAATATTACTTTACCACCTATAATATGATTTTAGGCAACTTGTAAGGTTAATTATACCTTACTTATAAAATTTAGAACTCTTAAAATAGGATTAATGAAATCCACCTAAGTCTTACGGCATCTAATCGGATCTAACTTTTGATATTGATAAATTAATTCTGATTTAACATTTGCAGTATGATCCTAAGTCGCTTATAAGATCATTTATACCTTAATTATGAAAATAAAAACTCAAATAATATCATTTAATGAAATCCACCTAAATATAATAATATTTAACTACATATAACTGCATCTAACAACATCTAATTTTAATATTTTTAGAATTTTTATATAAATTGCTAGTTTACAAAACATGTATACTTAATGATCATTTTAGAGCTATGCAAAAGATAAATTATTTTCTTTTTAATTTGTGAAATGCACACAAATTTTTTAGACTAATTTAATAATTAATATTTTTAGATTACTAAAAAATTACTTATGCAAAGTATATGAAAATAATTATTTTGATTAATTTAGTGTTTTAAATATGCATAGAACCATAAAATTCACACATTTCCCATTGAATAAAAATAATTTTTAAATATTTTAACTTGAAAATAAATAATTTTTTTACTTCAACTTAAAATCGCAATAGCGAGTAGAATAATTTAATTTGAAGAACAGAAAAACTTAAATTATGAAAAATGTAAGAGAATATTTTAAGATATCTGACATTTCTTCTTAATTTATGAAAGTCCATTAAAGATATCAAAATTTTATTATTAAAATATATATTTGTTTATTTATTTCATTACAATTTATTTTTATTATTGCCAATTCATTAAAAATAAAAATTTATTTTCAAAAAATACCTCAAATTAAAAAATTAATTCATGCGCACACACCCTAAGAAATTCGTGTCTACTAGATTTATAAATTTCTTCGTAACTCAAATTTCACCCAAAATTAATAAAAGTCATTTAAAAAATATATTATTTTTTAATTTAACACATATTATTTTTATAATAATTGGCCATCAATTTAAATTCTTTATAGTGGGTTTTATATACAATAGATCTGAGATCTTGTATATTTATATTTTTTCACACATCTAATTTGAATATTCTAAAAGTAAACTACATAAATTTATGTATTTTACAAAAAATATAAATTTACTAAACCATTTTAGAGTCTATATTACGGCTACTAAAATACTTAAATTTAGTCGATGGTTGAGATGGTTATAAACAACCATTGCTAAAATAATTAAATTTACTTGACAGTTGAGATGGTTATAAATAATTATCGTTGGTGCATTTTGAAAAATTAAATATGCTCAAAAATAATTTAAAAAGTTTACTAGTTTAGTCCATTAATTTGAAGAAAATTAACATAATATTTAGATTGGATAAATTAACATCTATGATAACTCATATGCATTTTGATTTATGGATATAAAATAGGCCAGTTTAAGTTTGATTGTAAAATGGAATCATATATATTAAATGAAATAAAAATTGATTTAAAAATAAAAATATATTTTTATCCAATTATATTAGTGTAGAAAAAATTATATTTTAACTAAGTAAATGAACATATATGTACATGTATATTTAGTATGAAAAACAAAAATAGCCTAAAGACATATTCATTAGTTTATCAAATTAACATGGGTAAAATGAGTAAGAAAAATAAAATAATATAACTCCATTAAAATACACAAGCTTAAAATTAAATCATAAAAATGTATAGCCTATTAAAATAATTATAGCAAATCTGTTAGCTGTAGATTAATTAACAGAGGTGCATGTGCACCAGTTTTATGTGCACTACCGGAGCACCGGTTCGGTGCTCCACCATCCCGAATCGTAGAGGCAACCATGGCTGCCCCATCTGTTTCGACCCTTACAAAATTCAGCAAATGTGCCAAAATTTCGGCCATGGAACCAGCTAAATCCAGCACGTCCGTTATTACATCTACCAATCAGCCACCAACCAAAATGGGCCATGCACCAACCACCGAAAATTAATGGCACAAAATTGCAACCAACCTCATCATGGATCAGCTCCATTAATTAAACCGACTGAAAACATTTCCTCCGAGCAATCCTGCAAAACCGAGATCCTAGCCGGCAACTAATTCTGAAACAAATAAGCAACTAGCATTAAATCGCTACCCATTGAATTCCATCTCCGCCCACTCTCTACAGCTTCTCGCAAGAATCGTGACATTCTTTCAAAAAAAAAAAAAAAATCAAAGATAGCAGCAACAATTTTTTTTATTAAATTTTCGGCAGTAAAACCACCAAAGAAATTCCGCTGTCTCCTTTTTTCTCGTCAATATTTTGCAGCCGATCATGGCGGCAGAAAACATCCATTCAACGAAGCACCTGCTGGCTACGTGTCATCGGAGACGACTATACGGGCAGAAACGGAGAAACGGGAAGCGAAAACGGGCTTTTACGAAGTGCGTGTACTGCCCTTCCATAAGATGCCGAAATTAACCTGGCAATCTCAACCATCCAAAATGAATGGCTGAAGATGAGGTTCCCATCAGAAAATTACGGGGATGTGTTGCCATGGGTTGGTGCCCTTCCTAGTTATTACATTCTCTCCCTCTTGAGACCCAATTTATGGAAAAGTGTTCCCATGAGAAAAAATAAGAAAAAAGGGTAATTTAGTAAATTGACAATGTCAGTATATTGTTTGAAAATGTGAGTATATTTTTTTATATATAATTTGTTTTAAATATACATAAAATTTCAGTCTATTCTATTCACTTGGTGAATCAACTACTAAAATATATGTAACGATTTTTTCATTATTTGACATTTTGTAAAAATATGTTTGTAGAAAATATTATCTTTTACAAGATTTCACTATAATTGATAAAGTGGAAAATACATATTTTATAATAAAAAAATTTTATATTATTTAATGTTCATATCAATAAGGTTCTCTCACAAATAACAATTTTAATGTTTATTTCTAAATTTTTAAAACTAAATAATATTCTTTATTTTTCGCATCTAACCACATCTATCTATTTCTTACCACATCTAACCCAATCTAAGCACATCTAACCGTATCTAACCAAACCTAACTACATCTAACATCATCTAACTTTCATTTTATATATGTTAAATGTAATTTCATAGTCGTGATGTGATTTTGTACTCTTCATAATGTCATTTATGCCCTTGGTACATAATTTAAATTTTAATTGATAGAATTTAATAATTATAATTAAATTTAGCGACATCTAATCACAACTAACAATATTTAACCGCATCTAACCAGGTCAAATTTTTTATATTAATAAGTTAATCTTATCTTAACACCTGTAATATAATCCTAGGCTCCTAATTGGATCATTTATACTTTAATTTTCAAAATTAAAATTCAAATAGTATAATTTAATAAAATCCATTAAAATATAACCACATCTAACATCATCCAACAGCACTGCATCTACCTGCATCTATTTTTATTAATAAGTTAATCTTAATTTAACACCTATAATATAATTATAGGCTCCAATTAGGTTATTTATACCTTAACATCCAAAATTAAAATTCAGATGATATGATTTAATAAAATTCACTTAAATCTAACCGCATCTAACCACGTCTAACCACAATTAAATGCATCTAATAGCATCTAATTGTATCTAATTTTTTATATTAATAAGTTGATCCTAATTTAACACTTGTATTATGATCATAAGCTCCTTCTTAGATCATTTATACTTTAATATCCAAAATTAAAAATCAGATACTATGATTTAATAAAATCCACATAAATTTAACCATATCTAACCGAGTTTTACCGCATCTAATTGTGTCTAACCGCATCTAACTACGTCTAATCGCATCTAACTAGATCTAATTTTTTATATTAATAAGTAAATCTTAATTTAAAGTATATAATATAATCATAGGCTCCTCTTTAAGTAATCCATACTTTAATATCGAAAATTAAAGCTAAGATAATAATATTTAATAAAATCTATCTAAATCTAACCACATTTGACCGTATCTAACCATATTTAACTGCATCTAATTATATCTAATGATATCTAACTATGAGAAAATTATTAATGGCTGAAGATGAGACTCCCACAAAAATAAAAAGTGAGGACAATTTAGTAAATTGACAATGTAACTATATTTGTTTAAAAATGTGAGTACATTTGGTTTTTTAATATAATTTATTTTAAATATATATAAAATTTTAGTCTATTCCATTCATTTAGTAGATCAACTACTAAAATATACGTGAATATATTTTTCATTATTTTACATTTCGTAAAAATATTTTTGTAAAAAATATTAGTTTTACTAAGATTTCATTATAATTGGTAAAGTTGAAATATATATTTTATATTAAAAATTATGCTATATTATTTAACATTCATATAAATAATGTACTCTCATAAATAACAATTTTAATATTTATTTATAAATTTTTTAAAGTTAAATAATATTTTTTTTATTTTTTGCATTTAACCGCATCTAACCGAATCTAACAAAATTTAACCACAATTAACCGAAAATAACTTTCATTTTGTATATGTTAAATGTAACTTAATACTTGAATGCAATTTTGTACTATTTATAATGCCATTTATGCCCTTAATACATAATTTAAATTTTAATTGATAGAATGTAATATTTATAATTAAATTTAATGACATTTAATCACATCGGACTGAATCTAATTTTTATATTAATAAATTAATCTTAATTTAACACTTATAATATGATTCTAGGCTATTGATTTGATCATTTATACCTTAATTACTAAAATTAAAATTCAAAAAATATGATTTAATAAAGTCCACCAAATTTTAACCATGTCTAACCACATCTAACTACATCTAATTTTTATATTAATAAATTAATACCAATTTAACAACTTTAATATAATTTTAGGCTCCTAATTAGGTCATTTATGCCTTAACATCCACAATTAAAACTTAGATGACATGATTTAATAAAATCTACTTAAATATAACAATATCTAACTGCATCTAACCGCATCTAATTTTTTTATTAATAAGTTAATCCTAATTTAGCACCTGTATTATGATCATAAGCTCCATATTAGGTCTTGTATACCTTAATATCCGAAATTAAAAATCTGATACTATGATTTAACACAATTCACCTAAATTTAATCACATCTAATTGCATTCAACCGCGTCTAACAGCATCTAATTGCATCCCATCACATCTAACTGTATCTAATCATGTTAACTAGATCTAATTTTTTATATTAATAAGTAAATTATAATTTAAATTCTATAATGTGATCATAGGCTCCTGTTTAGGTAATTTATACTTTAATATCCAAAATTAAAACTCAGATAATATAATTTAATAAAATCTACCTAAATATAATCACATCTAACCACATCTAAATATATCTAACCATATCTAACTATATTTAACCATATCTAATTTTTTATATTAATAAGTAAATCTTAAGAGTATCTAAATTAAAGTAATAAAATAAATATAAATATTAACTTAAATTAAATTTAATTAATATAGAATTATCAAAATTATCTAAAATAATATTTTTATAATTTATGTACAAAATTTAAAATATATTAACCATTCAATTTTAAAAAAATTTACAAAAAGATTCTTAAACTAGATGAAAATAATTATTTTGTTTAACTTAGTTTGTATCTAGATTAATCTTTATTGTAATACCATATTATTGATTTAAATTAAATTAAATCAATATATAATTATGGATATAATAAATATTTGTATCAAAAAGAGAATTTATAAAAAAATTCATTGTTGTCTCTAAGTTTAAATATAATTAAAGCTCCACTCAAAATAATTACAATTTTAATTAATTCAAACTCTGTTACTTATTTTTATTTTTAATTATTTTTAAATCAAAATATCTAAAATATCATAATAATAATAATTTATGCCGATCATGGGTTGAGTCTGCATAAAAACTTTTAATAAAAAACTCTATACAAGTTTAAAATATTAAATTAAATAAAAGTAAATATTTACTTGAATTAAAATAAATATCATATCAATTATCATAAACATGATCAATTTATTATTTTGAGCTATTTTGAAACCTTAGTAGGTTAAGTTTACAAAAACTCATATGATTTACTCAACTTAGAAATTGTTCATTTCAATAGAAAATTGTTAAATTTTAATTAAAAATAAATACTAATTTATAGAAAATTAGATCTAAATAAATTAAATGCTATTAACACTCATCTACTGAACGATGAGGCACGGATGCGTGCCAGCTTATGCATTAATTTGGATGATTTTAAATTCGAAAATTTGATGATGTTGCGATTAATTAAATTAGCTGGCCGCAAACATCATATCCTCCTGATGTATGTGAAGTAGTTGCACATGTAGGGTGTGGTTGGTTTGAGGTAAAACTTTTAATGAAAAGTTTTTGGAGTAAAAGTTGTCAAATTAATAGAAAATGATGTGATATAATAGGGGTAATGATGAAGAGTAAAGAAAATAAAGTTAAAATAGATAGGTTAGTTGTATGGGTAGTTGTGTAGAAATGATTGAA
>JAXCLR010000083.1:0-11209 GCA_035584095.1 Annona squamosa
AATTTGTATGACAGGGGTATCGTTGTGGACACGTTATGTTTGTTTTGCAGGTCAGAGATTGAGGATGCTAACCATCTGTTTCTCAAATGTAACTATACTGGGAGGATGTACGTGAGAGCGGTGCGGGTTGCCACACGGGGGCTGACGGTCCAAGAAATTTTGCGTGTGTTATCCCACAAAAATAGGCCTGATGATCTTGTAATCTTCCTCTTATGCTGCTAGAGGATATAGTACCTCCATAATGCTCTTCGGTAGAATGGTGCACAGACGGGGCTAGGAAACTTGGTTAAATGGTGTGCGGAGTTCCTTAAGGATCACAGAAGAGCTAAGGCCCTCATGCTTAGTGGTTGCTTCAACGACCATTGATCCCCAGGTGGGCTGGGGAATCCATGGGCTTTGCGGCGATCATTAAAGATTCTAAAGGCTCCTTTATTGCTGCTCAGGGATGGAGGAGGCGGGGAAACATGAGGCCCCTACTCATGGAAGCCCAAGCGTTTCTGGTTGGGGTCAAGTGGGCCTCCCAGCTGGCGTACCGAAACATACAGATTGAGTCTGACTATCTCCTCTTGTGTAACTTTTTGACTAGGGAGGGCCTGATTCGTGCTCCGGCGGGGTCATCATTGAAGAGATCAAGGCGTTTCTGTCCATGACTCCCCATATTTCTGTTCATCATGTATTAAGGTAGGGAAATGTTGTCGCTCATGCCTTAGCAGATTTGATGTCTCTTTCTGTTCATGATCACCAATCTTGATGGGGAGAACCCCCCCCCCCCCAAGCCATTTTGGGTAAATTTGCACAGATAATTTTTTTGGTAATGCATTATTGGATCATTCAATCCCGGCTTCCTCCCATGTTGTGAGGGAACCGGGATAGGGGAGTATTCCGGTTCATCAAAAAAAAAGCTAGCTAATGTGACATCTAATTACTTTTAAATGATTTTTTATTTTTACAATATCTTTATTTCCCTATAAAAAAAGACGCATGCATGTTATTCGTATTTACTTTTCATCAACATTTACCTTACTTTTTTTTGGAGATATCCTGCCCACATTTGTGGTGAAGGTCTGCTGGCCTAATACATAATTACTTCACTATACCGTGACAAACGTCAATATAACGTGCGGCAATGCAATATGATTGCACAGCTACTTTAAAATTTTGCTTTTTAAAAAAAAATTTGGGAGGTTATATTGAAGCGGTTCTATATACTCCACTCAATTCGTAATATATTAATGATTGTTGCAAAATATAGTTTGTTTATTATATTCAACATTATTTATTTAGCTATAGATCAAGTTTTATCCAAATTAAATATACGAATTAAGAAAAATAGTTAAATCAATTCATATATATATTAGAATCAAATTTCATCCAAATCAAATATGTGAATTACAAAAAAATTTTATATTGATTTACGGATATATTATAATGTAATAATATTTTATAGAATTATTTTTCTAGATAATAATAATATTTTAAATTATTTCGATGTTAAAACTAATATTTTAAACTTGATATGTAATATGAGACTACTTTATTATGTTGATTTTACATATTTGTGAATTAAGCTCATGCTCAAGCACAATGGTATAAATGAAAGAGTTTCAATAGTAACATAAAATTATGCTAAATATAATAGTTAGAAAGGATGTGTAATCAATCAACAAAATATTAAATATAAAAGAGATCATATAGTAGATAGGTTTCATAGAAGTATTTTCATTGAATTTTTATATAATTTTCTACTTATACTTTTCATGTATAAAATTTAATAAAAATTGAATCGATTTGATATATCTTACTTTTGAAATTTAACATGGTGGGATGTAATTAAGTTGTAACGTACCACATTGATTTTTTTAAAAATTTAAAAAGTATCAAATAAATTTTAGTGCAAATTTCATATATATCCAAGAATTTTATCTTTAATTCTCCTTATATTTATGACCTATTAAAAATTTCAAATATAATTAGGTATTTTGTTCAAAATTTCATTTATAGTATAGTGAAATATGCCCAAACCTTCATTATAATTCTAAGCTAAAAATTCACATTCAAATGAAGTTCAGTCCTTTTACAACTATAAAATCATATACTATTTGAATATGATTTTTTATTTATAAATTTGTAATTAGATTTTGGGTATGTTTGTTATTTTACATGGAAACATAGGTATGAATGACATTTTGGATAAATTTTACGAGTACATTTAGAATTTTTATAAATTTGTAAGTATAAATAAATTATGGGTAAAATTTGTAGGTATACATAGAATTCATCTCAAATTTTAAAATTATCAATTTTTACTAAAAATTTCAAATGAGACCCATATATAAAATGTAATAACATATTATATAATTATTTATCAATATAAAAAATGCTTTAGATATTGAAAATACACATTTTAAAATTAATATTTACTCTAAATTATTGTCTAATGTTGATTTTATAGCATTTTAAAATGGGACCTATACAGATGTTTAGTTTAGATAAAAATTAGTATATTATTAAAATAAATAATTTTAAATACAACAGGCGAGCAGGTAATTGGGCATATATTAATTTCATAATCAAATATAGCGAAATCCAACTGCACTTGTATATTTTCCTCTCTCCATATGTATAATTTAGGGATGGTCCTGATCCCAATCTAGGAACAAACCGTTTCTTAATTCTTATACGGATCCTTGAATAAATGAGCCGACACTAGTGATAATCTAATGGACCTGAGAGCCGGGCGTCATTAATTAATTAGGAGAGACATCGTGAGTCGTGAGGTGACTTGAGGAACACAGAAACCCGTCGACTCCAGTCATTTACGTATGCTTGCTGCACGTGATTTATGAATGCATCGAGAAAGTACTGCACGTTATCCACGTATCATCCTGCCTGCGGTCCTCAATATTGATCCATACGTTTCACGACAACTCGCCAACATCTGCATAAATGCCATAGGAATTTTAATTAATATAGAGCCACAGTTATTTATTTATAATTATATAGGCTCTCATACAATATTTTTTCACTTGTTATTTTTTTGAGTTTTTCATAAGCATGTTTAGAAAATGTATTTAACACATGTACTAAGTTTTACCAATTTATTTTTATTTTTGAAAATCACCGATTCCAGGAGTATTTCTGTCAATTTTACATCTTTAAAATTTAAAAAGAAATATGTAAAAATATTATAAAATAGTACTACTTAATATATGAATTATATTTAGAAAAATAAGTTTATGAAGAAAAATGAAAAAATAAGGCATGAAAAATAAATATTGTATGGAGAACCTATATATGTTGATTATATATGATCACGGCTCTTTTTACGGAGAACTTACATATGACTGATTGTCTATAATCACAGTTGTTCATTATATAGCTTAATTTACCTAAGATTTATATGTTATTTTATTATATCAATTTTGTACTATTTTAAGTTGGGATTCAAAAATGTAGTTGATTTAGAGGAAAATTGTTATGCTATTAAAGTAAATAATTTTAAATATAATGGGTGAGATAAATGTCAATTGTTAGTCTTATTTTGTAGCAACTTCACTATAATTAATTTTGTGAATTCCGATTACACTTGAATATTTTTCTATGCATACATGGTTTAGATTTGCTTTTTTTTTTTTGTTATGGGATTTGCTTTGTTTTTATTATTTAGACTCTGCGCAAGTTTAATTTCCAATCAATAATTTGTCTGATAATTTTCATCAACCTCGATCAATTTTAGTTAATTAGGGAAAGTTTTACTAAAATGTGCATAAGAAATTTTATCTTAGTATCACAATTAGCTACAAACTTAGTTACCATTGCTCTCTTTAGCATCCTTTCAAAATGAAATTATAGTAATTTTTGTTGCCTAAAGAGATATGCTAGTGCAAATTTTAGGGCATTTTTTTTTATCTTATTTTTAAAAAATTCATATTTTTCTATATAACTACCTTATTTTTCAATTATTTCTGTACAACTATTCATACAACTAGCTTATTTATTTTAATTTTATTCTTTTTACTTTTCATTATTACCTTTATTATATCAGCTACTAATTAAAAAACTTTTTATTCAAAAGTTTTATCAATTCCCAAACACACAGATGAACAATTTTTAAAATGAGAGAAAATAATATGATATGATAGAGTTAATGATGGGGAGTAAAGAGAATTAATAAAGTTAAAATAGACAAGTTAATCATATGGATGGTTGTGTATAAATAATTAAAAAGTAGGATAGGTATATAAGAAATTATAAAAAATAATTAAAAATAAAATAATTGTGGGCAGTGAAAGTTTTTTTTTTTTTTTTTTGGGATAAACAAATGCACCCGTACGATAAAAAGTATTGTAGTATATAAAAAGAAATATGTGAAAAAAAATTAAGGAGAATTCTACGTGCCAAACGCACTCAATGCAAGAAGGGATAAAAAGGACTGCAGGTGCATTAAATCGATTGTTAGGAATGGGGACCCTTCTCAGGTGAGTCCCGCAAAGGTGAACCCGGGGTCAAGATGCATCCCATGTGTGACTTTTGCAGAAAATCAAGAAAGGATTCCTAGCACCTGGTTGCATTTTGTGTGCGTGTGAAGGAATTTAGGAGACCCCAATATACGCATTTTGTTTGTCCCGGACATAAATGTATTGACCCCAATATACGCATTCAAATGCATCTTCAGACAACTGTCCCTAAGCTTCTTTCTGCTGCTTAGCTGGATGCTATGGTTTCTTAGAAATCAGGAAAGAGAAACGGGGACTTCCCCCTGTTTTAAGAACATTATGGAATGGTGCGGGGCATACTGTGTTCACCATAAAGGAGCTTAGCCACGTTGGGTGAAACCAAAGGAGATGGAAGCTGAAACTCGTGTGGAGATAGCATGAGCTTTGGGGCACTGATAAGACATTCTCAAAGTGCTTTTCTGGCTGTTAAATTTTGCAAGATAAGAGGGGATCATTGGCTATCTCACACAGACGCTATAACCTTTTTTTTTTTTTTTTTTTTATCAAAAGAGTTGTGGGTTAGAAACCTTTCCAGTCCTCAGCTAACTGCTGAGAACCCACCTTCATTCAGAAAATATTCTATATCTTTACATGTTGCATCAAAAATACATGAAGGATAATCATTCCACTAAGTTTTTGTTCCAACAGCCTGTTGGCGTGAAAGTAATACAGTGATATGCGCTTCAAAATTTCATTTCCACGTAACTGATGGGAAGCATTCAAATGCAATAACATTTAGATGAAAGTAAGAGAATGAATTGGCGCTGGTTGACCTGTAATACACTTCTAACTTGACCCATTTTTAACCGGCTAAAACCATTATTTTATTGCCTAATACAGGGATAGGTAAAAATTTTCAACTTCGATTTAAAACAGAGTTGAGATGGATCGATCATGCCTCAATCTGAAGAATTCCAACATTCTTGTATATATTCATTTATTAAAAATATGTGTGTATTTTTAAATCGCACTCCCATTTTCTTTCACAATCGTTGTATTATTTATAATTGGTCATATTAACAAAATAAGAATCAAACGAGACGCAATTCTATATATGTATATAATTCTTATGTATAATTATAGTTTTTTGAGCATTTTAGAAATCATCATAAAAAATTATTATTTTAGGAAAATATTTTTAAAAAATCGCAAAAACCCTTCTAAATGAATTATGTGTTACTAAAAGCTAGACCATGTTTACTCATGCTTGGTTCTAGTAATAATATTACTTTTATTCATTAGTAAAATGTTGAATCATATAAAATTTAAATTTAGCATAAATGTGTCTTTATGTTTGATGATTTAGAACTATCTTATTGTATTCGCATTTTTTACTTGACTTGCTATTTCAATATCAATCCCAGACCTATTTGAGTTTTTCTCGAAATCTATTGAAAAAATGTGATTGTCAAATTGAACTTACTCCGTCTCTATATAAAAAATGGACTCAGATAAAATTTTTAAAAAGTAGTGTCATTATTGGGTAACCCTTAGCATCCACCCCTATTTTCAACCTAGATGAAACAAATAGAATTTAGATGAAAAGGGATTGTTTCATATTAAAAAAAATATATTGACAATGATAAATATTGAAAATAAAAAAAATAAAATTTATAAAAAAATAAGATTATATGAGAAATAATAAAAGTAATATCGAGCTTAGGGAAAATAATTCACTCTTCCACTAATCCCATCTCATGACATGCTTATGAACAAAATCACAAGTATACTTACGTTAGATTATGTGATTTATAATTTTGATAATGACAAAAGATGTGCTTGATCTTGATTTAAATTTATCTTATCTTGATTGGTAGGTTCTCTGAGTAGATAATAAGATATATTGTGATTGATTTCACATTGTAGTAGTCAGATTTGATTACACCTGGTTGTAAGTAGTTGTCATTGATTATGATTAGTTGGTTTCTTGATAGAAATAAGTTGGTTTTGAAAACTGGGTATTTGTGATCGATTGGAATGTAAAACTTGAATTTAATTCATTGTAAGATGTAATTATATACATAAGTTTTGAAGTTTTTAGAGAAAATTTATTTTCTATGAAATAGGAAAAGTGTCTAATGTTTTTTTATTAAAACGGTTGACTAATAATTCATTTTCATTTACTGACTTTATATAGTTGATTGTTTCCCAATAAAAAGTTAGATAGTTTCAAAAGGTTGACTGTTTTTAGGCAAAATGTCAAACATTTTTTGCTAGCGGCAAAATGTGTAAGCAAGCAACAAATGAGATCTTTTGACTATCTTTTCTCTCTCTAAAGTTGCCTTTCATGAATGGACTTGTCCACCAGGGTACCGTGGTTATAACTTATGTGGATAAGGTACTGCCTAACATTGGTTCAAGTCTCCCCTCCCTCATGTGGAGTAAATTTTTTTAATTTTCTTCCTTGGGTATAGAGGTATTTATAATTTTTTTTCTATGTAAGGATTATTATAGAAAAAATCTTTCAATTGTATAAGAGTTATGATTGTGCTCCATTGTAATAAAAGTTATCAAGATGTATAAATATTCATCAAAAAAATAATGAACTTGTGGCTATAAAAAGGGGTTCTAGACCAAGGCAAAATAAATGTTTTGGAGAGCAACTAGTAAGGAAGAATTGAAGATTAAAGAGTAGGACTTGGAGGAGTTGCTAAAGTTTTTGGAGTTTGCGAAAATCTTATATAAGTATCATTGCTCATGCAAATGCACTGATTTAGTTTATGTTTTCCTTTTAAGTTTGTTTTATATTCTTTTGGTGTTGATATGGTTAAATCAAAGGAAAGTGAGTCAAATGTATTGATTACTTCACTATTCACCTAGTGCTAGGTTCTAAATTTAGAAGATAATTACATGAATTATACTACTGTAACTTATGTGATTTGAGTTGATTAATGAAAATCTCGCCTCGTGTTGCTTGAAAAGTGAAGTACATCAAGGAATTGAACCACTATAGTTGCATCGTCTTTGTGGTTTGCATGTATATTGTGACTAAATTTATGATTAATTCACTGTTGTTTATGTAAGTTCTCATTACTAGTCATTACAAAGGACCAACAACTTACATCCTTTTCAACTACTTTAATCATGATTCAAGTCATCCATTATGTTTATCAACGTTTATTAATCTAAAAATATTTTTTCATTTGCTATCTATCTTTTGAAAAAAATTAATCTTGAGTGCTTATTCTATGCAGTTGTGTGCACAACACAATAATGCATCTTACTGAATTTTTTTTTTTTTTGAATTTGGACTTTGCTTCTATGTAATCAGGCCACATAGAAGTGGTCTTATGTGATCTCTTAACATATCGATGATTAATTTAAAATTCAATCTATTCATCGCATTTAATATTATTTATTTATCCGGGAAACCAAATTTATCCCAGTCAAGTATGTTTATGAGTTACATTTGTTGAAAAATATATACTCATATGTAAATTATGAAATACACTTAAATTCATTTGCACAGATCTTAGAATAGAATAATATGTTATAAAATTATTTATACACTTAAAATGATATATTAGACTGTTTGGAAGTTAAAAATACAACTTTAAAGATAATATTTAATATTAAACTATTTTATTATGCTGATTTTCAATGAGACCCGTGTATAGTGATATTAGACAAATAAAAGGATTTTCAATATACTATAAATGATAATAAATACAATAGATGAAGTGAATTTTCTATAAATCATTAAGATATCAAAAATGGAGGGAATTATATAAAAAAAGGTTTCTTAAAAGTGGGACCATTTTATTTTTTTATACATATGTAAGCTTTATCTAGATGTCTCATTATATAAAGTTTGACAAAATTTTAAATTTATTTTTCATTCTTGAAAATAGATAAAATAAGTATAGATTCATGGGTCATATGTTTAAAAATTTTCAACGAAATAAAAAATGCTTGTTTTGGCCGAATGTTTAGTCGGCACGGAATCAATTCATTAATCTTACCCTTATATCTTAAGAAATGAAATTGGGCTCCAATTTTACTTCGAAAAAAAGGGTTCCGATTCAATGGAATTGATTCCACGAATTGTAATGGAATTCATTAATCTTACCCTCCCAATTTAGAGATTACCTTCATGATAAATCAAGATTAATTCAATTGATCAATTTTTCATTTTACTTATTGTAATATGATAGAAAAAATTACTCTAACCGGAGTTTTGAGTGAGTTGATCAGATTAAAGGTATATTATATATAAATTATGAAAAGATTAAGATCTATTGAGTGAGTTGATCGGATTAAAGGCATATTATATATCAATTATGAAAAGATTAAGATCTATTCCCAAGTAAATTAAAATATTTTAATAATTTATAGAATTATTTATTTACATAGACAGAATAGTCTAGATGGTGTAGATTGACAATTTTGAATTTGTTATGTAGTCAACCAATTTTGTTGTGTTGATTTCAACGTTAAGCATTAAGGGGTGTGAGTTTGGAGTCAATGCTAAAGTTTTTTAAAAATAAAAATAGATTGTGTAGTGCTTTGGATAAACTGAAAGTAAGTGTACAACAAATGCTGAATCCAATTTCATTCTTAAAATCTGTTATCTTATTGTTTGAGTTCGATGCCTAATCCATCATATTTTTTAAAAGTTGGGTTAATCTTGATTTTAGTTATAAATTAGTTCTTTAAAATAAATTCATATTTTTGAAAATTATAATTTTAATATAAATTTTACTTAAACATTCATAATTAATATAATAATATTATTATAAAATGCATTTACTAAATGTACTAAATAAAAAATAAATTAAACAAGTTCCCGTATTTTAAAAATATATATATTATTAATTCAAGCCATTTTCAAGTGCACTGACCTTGCAACATATGTTATTCTAATCAAACTAAGTATTTTTTACTTAATCTATGGTTATGAAAATAAAAATATATCCTACGGATTTGAGTCATGACCACCTAACTCAAGTTCCACTCTTATAAGCAGATAGGCATATTAATTTTTTGATTTGTACAAATTTTTTAGTTAAATAAATTATTTTAAATATAATAAGCTACATTTAGAAAGTAGTAAAACTTTTAATGAAAAATTTTTAATGTAAAAACTTTTAAATCAGTAAAAAATGATATGAGATGATATGAGTAATGATGATGAGTAAACAAAATAAAATTAAAATAGATATGCTAGTTGTATATAAAATTATGTAAAAATGATTGAAAATTAGATAAATTTAAAAATTTTAAGTGGAAAAATTTTATGATTTGCCACACGTCCTCTAAGTAAAGCTAATTTTATATAATCAGAAATGCTGGTTTATATAATCAGAAATGCTGGCCCTAAATGGAGACATATGAAAATGCTTCCATTGAATTACAATTTACTAAGGTTATCCACAATGGCTAATTGAAGCTACGGGCGCAATTCGGGGTTTGGATAAACCCGAATTCAGCTCGTTAAACTTATTGGAAAAAAGATATTTGAGCTTTTTTTGCAAATTAAAATTAAAAAAACTTGATTTCTAAATAAGGTCAGGATTAAAGCAAAGTGAAATATTATTTTCTTGTTTATATTTAATACAAAATGTGTGATATACATAAAGTGCAAATAATAGTTTTTCATATTCTATATCTTGTATTATTTATGTTTACTTGGATATTTATCATGTAGGAATTATATTATAAGTAAATTATATCGATTTCATTTATACTTATATTTACGTTTATCTTATTTTTCTCTTAAACAGTTGTTGGTTTTCTTCTTTTTATCTTTTTTGGAAAAGATAAAATTTCTTTTGAAAATATATCGTACTTAGTTGATGTAGTCTTGAAATGATTTTATTAATTTTTTACACGTTTGGTCATTACTTAAGACTAATCAATATTAAAATTTATCTAAACAATTTTAAAATAATTAATAGTATTATAAATTTCTTTTGGTTGCCGCATCAAATCAAAATTTCAAACCTGTTTAATTTATAGGAATTTATTTAACATTTTTTAGTGGGATCCACCAACAGGCATCTGTTTATCATCAAAACAGTGAATGAAAATATAAAATAAAGTGGGATCTACCAACAGGCATCCATTTAACCCATTTTTTTCTAGCGCATCCATACCATCAGATAAGGTCAAACGGAGACATCGGAAACGTGGCCTCCTCACATCGAAAAAGAACGACCAAGCGGTCAAGCTAAGCGTACCAGAGGCGTCAGCACGAGCAATTATTCATGCAGTCCCTGTTTTCTTTTTGAAAAAAACGGATATCGGTCACAGCCCCTATTTAAAATTTTTATAGAATTGTTAATTTTGAAGTATAATATTTATAAACTAAGTTCTATTAATTTTGGAGATATAAATATTTATATTATATTTTTAAATGCAAAGATATTTTGGTTTTTTAACTTCTGTGAAAATGACCACAAAACCCCTATACTTAAAATATAAAATAAATATGTACATAAATTCAAAATTGGTAAAACTTGGTTTATAAATAATATACACCTATATCAACTATCTTATTAAAAAAATTTCAATAAATTAAAAAATAAATTTGTAGACGGGTCTGAGAAGACCAATGCTCTTAATATTATTCTAGATAAGTAGGAAGGAAAGAAAATTAATTTCTTCGTTTGTCTAAAAAATCTCTTATAAACGCATGTGTAGCACCCGCCGTGAGCGCTACGATGGGCTCGGAATGGGTTTTCCGGGCCTTGGAGATGTGGATCGTGTTGAAT
>JAXCLR010000084.1:1108-12341 GCA_035584095.1 Annona squamosa
GATTTACCAAAGATTTTTAAAGAACCCAATTCACCCCTCCCCTCTTGGGTTTAGCCATCAACTCGGGACCAACACTAGAGGTTGAAATAATGCAATTAAGAATTTAACCTATGTGAATAGTGAACATGAATAGTAAATGTGAATAGTTACTGAGGATTAAGACAAGTGATTAAGAGTTAATCATTCGGATTAACCTAATCACAAAAAGATAAAATAGGGATTTAATCACTACAAGACAAAATAGCATTACTTTTTATTATTTTAATACAAATTTGGATTTTAGTGAAAAATAAAAAATTCATAATTTGTAATCCGAGCGTCGAAATTCGATGAAATTTTTTATGAATGGTTAAAAATTCATGATGGACATGATGAATGGTTTAAGATGTGATAAAAATCACAAATTAAGGGTCAAGATGAAACGTCAAAAGGAGATAAAAAAGTAGCTTAATTTTTTATTACTGCTACTTTTGACTTTTTATTAAAATTAAATAATAAAAAATTTAAATGAAAGGAAGCTACATGGATGGATGTGCAGGAGCTGTTGAATTTGAGGGCGAAATCCAATGGCCACAAATTAATCTTATCATATATCAACGGTTGAGATTAATTTGATTAAAAATAATTAATTTTAATAAATTAAAAAACTAGGAAAAATAGGGCTTCCATAGGGGGGCTGGAGCAAGCCTAGGGTGGTTGTTCTTGTCTCAAGGCATTTTTCAAAATTAAAAAGAAATACCAATTTATAATTAAATACCTCAAAGCTAGGGGTAAATTCCAAATTCTTGAAAAATCCAACCCTATAAATAGGGCAGCAGAGAGAACGTCCAACAGCATAAAATCCTAGCTCCACTAGGGCCATTCCAGGCTCTCAAACCATCCCACACATCCAAGGAAGAAAAGGAGGAATTTAGAGAGAGAAAATGTGAGAAAAAGTGGGATAGCTCCATTTCGGGTAAGCAATTTATTTCCAAATTTCTTTTGGATGTTAAGTAGGGTAAAACCATGCTTAGATAATGCCCAAGCATTAGAAAATAAGTATAGATATAATACTTAATTGAAATTATGCCAAAACATCAAAAATTTGAAGCAAAGATAGGGTATTTGGAAAGATACCATATGATATGCAAAAATAATGCTGCAAAATTGATAAATGATGATTTGGGATATATGTTTACAATAAATATGATGTTGGAATGATGATATAATAATTTCATGATTTTTGGAATTAAGGATTATGTTTAAGTGATTTATGTTGATTTTTAGTAGATAGAGAAAATGATTTATTTAGCCAAGTAAATGATGATAAATTCAAGATGTATGAAATTTTTCATGATATACTAAGCATAAACTATGTCATGGTATTTTTTATTTTTGAATAAAAATGTCAATTTTTGAAAACCATAAACAGTAACTACGTTTCTATGAACAGTAACCTCGGGTGAACAGTAATTTGCTAAAGTAAATAGTGTGATATTGGAGAAAATTTGAAATTAATATTTAAATCTAAGGATGGAATTTTTAAGAATTTATGGATAAAAATCCACATAAGAAAATAATGACCAAGTATTTTTAAGGTTAACCTCTATAAGAAATTATGAAGGAAAATAAGGTCATAAATGAATATAACATATATATGATAAAGTATGTATATCCTTTTAACTTGTATAGGAAAATGAAAGGAAAAAATAAATGATTCAGACTAAAGCAAAACAGAGGTAAGTAAGCAAACACTTTAAAAAATGATTTTTATATGTTTTATATTGCAACCATGGAATCTGTCGGAATTGCTTTACTATAAGCAAATCTATATGGAAATAAGGAGAAATGTTGAGATATGTCGGAATTGTTTTATCATAAGCAAATCCTTGTGAAAATAAGGAGAAATGTGGAAATGGTTGCATTATAATAGAAAAAGAAAAATTTTGATTTCCAAATAATATTTGGTTTTATCAAATGAATTTAAAATAATTTAATAAAATGTTTTAAAGCAGATTTAAGGAAGACTAACCGTCATCGATTTGAATATTTTAAAGTAATGACCAAAGGATCATACAAGCATACCTTCATATAGAAGTAACTCATGTGTCATGTGGACAAAGAATATGATACCATATAAAGAAAATAAATTATGCATTAGTATATCTTTTGTTCATGAAAAAATCAGAAATGGAAAGAAAAGCGTTTCCAAAATCTTTTGTCTTTAGTTATTAAAATATTTTTGAAAGTATTTTACCACTCAAAATTTATTTAAAAACATTTTAGCAAAATTTTGAAATTACTATTTCTCAAATATTTCTTTCAAATATTTAAGTCATTTAGAAATGTGTTATTTAAATATTTTCAAAATTATTTAAGGTTGGTCATCCTTACAAAATATTTTATTAACTTATTAACTTGGGCTATGCCAAATTTTCAAGTTAGAAAAGGGAATACAGGCCGAAGTTTGTACTATTTTAAAATGACATGCTAGCATCAAGTTTTAAAAAGGAAAAGTCATAGACTAGGGTATGTGGAGTTTTATAAAAAAACATGCAAGCATATGAATATGGAGAAAGGAATGTGCACATGAGTTATGTATTAGGTATACTGTAGAGGATATGCAGACCGGATGCAGTTGCAAGATGGGTCCCTTCTACATAGTCCAAGTCGCTTCAAAAGGCGAAATGCTGGTGGCACCCTCCCTGGAATAGGAGAAGAATACGGATAACTATTTGGCTTACGAGTTATCAATAGAGATGGTTTCTCCTAAGGAGGAAAGGGTAATTACTTGGTAAGTGTCACCTACCAGACGGACAAAAACATTATGCATGATGCATATGCTTATTTTAAAAAGGTTTTTATGGAAAATGTTTTAAGGATATGAGAATGTCCTTAGATAAAGGAAGTTTTATGAAAAGTGTTTTTATGTTCATGAAAAAGCGGTTTACATGTTAAGTTTGCAAGCATATATTTTATGATAGGTTTTATGAAAAGGTTTCCACTGGTTGATAGTAGATCACTTGATAAGTGTCTACTATTGAACGACAGAAATGCATTTAAATGAAAAAAATACTTACTTATTGAGTTTCAACTCATGTTTTGCTTTTCAAACTATAGACAGGTATAACACAGGCCAAGAAGGAAAGGAAAAAGAAGGTATGAAGAAAAGTTTAAAATATGCTGATTTGTATATGGTATGAAATGAAGATATGATAAGGAGTTTTCAAATTATGTATGTATATATGAAATGATCAGGTTAAAATAACCTATATTGTACAAAAATAAGTATGAATGTTATCAATGATAATTGGAATTTGATGATAAGTATGTGTCTTTATGTGACGAAAGAACAAAAAAGAAAAAAAATAGACAAGATCGAATTAAGTACCTGCCGCGTGATCAGGGCAACAATCTTGATTCACACTTACCAATCGACAAGATTTGGGAGTAAGGACAAATGTGACGTCTCGGTTTGGGTGCCACAAGTTAGCAAGCCTGTACCATGGGCCTAGGTCTGGGGGTGTGGGTAGTAGAAGATAATCCCAAAAGTATTGGATATCTTGTGCTGAAATACGGTCAGTGGGGACCGGGAGATCAGCACAAGTTGTTGTAGAAACCTCTGCTCTAGGATCTCAACTCGTGGACTCCTCTAGACTCTGCCTGTGTAGATGGGGTTGACATAATAGTCTCCTTGAGCTTGTGGTGGAGGGTGCCTAGGTTGAAAACCTGTTAGAACTGATGCAAAATAAACTGCATCTTGCTAAGATCTCCACCATATATTCATGCTATCCTCAAATCTTTGTCTACGCTCCACCTCCTCCATTTCCCTTATAAGCTCATCATCACTCATACCTATTTTCCTTTTGTCTGTCTTCTACAGTTTAAACATAGTATATCAGCTATATTCAAAACATCATAATGCAAATCATCATAATCATAGACAAATCATCTTATAATAACCTATCTAGCATCATATGCTATAAATTTTTATACTTAGAAAATTTTCCCCGCCTACTCACCAATACATGCTCTAATACAATCTTCTGTGGCACCCCAGCCCGAGCATCACAACCTTACTCTAAGATCTATCGATTGGTAAACGTGATCAAGATTGTTGCACTGTCACACGGATGGCTTTACTGGATATTTATCCACTTAAACTTAACTCCTTAGGAGTTTAATTCATTCCACACGTTTCGATTCCATCAAATGTCTTTTTAGGTCAATAAACCATTTAAGAAATACACAAGTGATCTCATAAAATCCATACTTAATCATAACATGATATTTCATCCCTTAACATTTGAGCATAAATTTTTTTGTCATTTATAGTCATAAACTTCACATAATTCTTATACAACATTAAACAACAGTTTAATGCCATCCTTTATACAACCATACAATCTATAAGTTCATACATAGGTAACTCATAAAAATTCAGTTATCATTGAATCTTCACCTGTGCTCCTTGCCTCCTTCTTACTTTCACTTGTCTTCGACTTTAGAAAACAAAACGTGAGTCGAAACTTAATAAGCAAGCTATAGGTTTTCAGGCAATTCATTTTGAAGGCAACACTATTTAAAAGCATTTCTCTCCATTTGGTAGAAGACACTTAGCAAGTAATCAACTACCACTGGAATAGAAACCCTTTTCAAAAACCATTCATGTAAACTAGTCATGTAAACCAATTTAATCCTAATTTTTGAGCATTTCATTAACATTGGATGAGCAAATGCATCATTTCCATTCATGACATAATCCTTCATATGAGGGGACGCTAGCTCGGGGAACATACTTTCATATCATGATCCTTTCCATTGTCAACGCCGGACCTTCCGACTTGGTAAGGTCAAGGGCGGACCCGTTTTTTCATTTATCATTGGTTTCCAAAATAGAAACGTTAGGACTCATTTTTCATCCTTTCAACGCCTCTTTCAATACTTAAATCTGAACAGATTTATAATCCACAAATTTTAGCAATTAATCATGATTTTCTTAACCCAAATTTAGGGTATTATCATATATTTAAATTTCATAATTTATTTGCTTCCATAATAGCAACATTTCAAGCATGTAGGGTACTCCTTTTTACCCGTTTTGACGTTTCCATACATATGCCCTTAAAATCATATTTATGGAAAATCTTTCCAAGATCTTTTTAGACATTCAAAGTGCCCTAATCCTAGCGTATTTTAGCCTCCATAACAGCCATAAATTATTTATTTGCAATCAGCAACAAAATCTATACGTAAAGTACCTGTTTTGGCCCCCGTTTGGATGCTATATACATGTACCCTAAGATATCATATTTAGGGCTATCTCATCCAACCCCCTTAGAATGTCCAAAGGGTCCTTAATTTAGGTTACTTTACCCTACAATTCATCCATAAGCCATTTTAACTACTTCATGCTTCATATACATCATAAAAACATGAAAAATTGGGTCATATATGTTACCCTAATTCCCATCTTTTTTAAAAACCATAACTTATGCCTAAATCAATATATGCAATTATCAAATCATGATATTACTTCAAAACAGCTACATATCATATGGATTTAAGAAAATTCCAGCTAGGTTATCAACCCATATTCATCTCTAATATCCATGTTAACCTCTTTAAACACTTAAATTCATTCATACAATTCAATCCTCATTCAATACCCAAATCAAGAGCATCATGAATCATCCTTTCAGAGTTCATTATGAATAAAATTCATGATCCATAATTTGAGGTAAGAAACGTAGGTTTTCATGAATCCAATACTCAATCATACTTACTTGAATTCTAAGTAACCTTGAATCTATTCTTTCCCAACTTGGATTCTTCTTTTTCCTTCTCCCCTTGTTGTTTTGCGATGCCCCAGCTGCTGCCCTCTTGGGAGAATTTTTTCTCCCTTTAATTCTCCCCCAAATGGATGTCCCATGTTATGCTCCCCCACTTTTATACTTCCCAATTTTTTTACATCCCATGGGGCCCATTTTGACACATCATAAATAGGGCATTTTAATGCCATCTTATCCCTTGATGACTTAGATAATTTATAACCAAGTAAAATACCCATTTTCATTTAACAAAAATCATCAAATCTTAGCATAAATCTAGCCATGTAGTTGTCCCCATAGAGACATCCACTTGTCATCATCCTATGAAAAGTTTTTTGCCACAAAATCAAACTTATCTTCATGCCATTTACTCACCCTATTCATAAAGTATATCTAGGCTTGACTTTAGCATATAAAAAATCAAAATATCCATGGTGAAGAATCCTTAGACGTCCCATGTATTGCCACCTCAATGGCCTCTTGAAGCTACTCCCTTAGCCATTTAAAACCATGCATTTAAGCTATTCATTTTCTATGGATTTTAGCATTTTTGTTAATTCATAAAATCGACTTGGAATTGCCTCCCTTTGACACATCATATGGGGCATTAAATCAAGTCATTAAACCACATGCTTTTTAATAAATGCTATGCTACTCTATAGTGCACAAAGTCAATGCTGGGAACCTTTTTCTAATTAAGCATATTTTTATGGTAATTATCTTAATCCAAACCTTCCATACTATAGATTTAATAATTTTATTCAATCGTTTCAAGTTTCATCACAAACCAACTTTTCTACCTCAAGTTATGATCTTTTAAAAATAACCTTAGAGTGTGAGATTGAAAACAAATAATTACCACTTTAATCCCATCACATTTTTCTTAATCTAATCCACACATAAGGTTGAGCCCATAGAAATGAGCTTACCTTTCAAATTTCATCTCATTTCACTTTAAAGGCATCAAGTTATGAATTTTCTACATTTTCCAACATAATTTCATAATTATCATTTCAATTTTCATAAATCAAATCATGATAATTAAAATAATTATTCATAACTCATTAGCATTTCCCAATCCTCATTAAGCCCCTTTAGTCATATTGACTCGTATTGGGCTATGACGATTAATCTTAATCACCATTCTTAATCGCAACCCTAATTGCAAAATTTCATTAAATCCTAAAAATCATAAATCATACATAATTCATTTAAATAATAAATATATCATAGTTATAGACTTGGGTCTAGGTATCATAATTTTAAATGTGATTTTTCACATTTTTCATTTTGTAAAAATCATCCCATTATCACATTATCTAGCCACCTCAGCCTTTACCATTAATTACCACCTTTTTATCTATTTATCCCTTCCATTTATGGCTCTTATGATAATGATCATTAATGCAAATCTCCTTTTTGATAATCCCCTTTCTAATCAAGAGTTTATCGTAAAATTTGACGTAATCAAAACCATTCATAACTTAAGGAATGTGCCCTTCACTTTCCATAAAAATTTTCATCCTTAAATGATCAATATTGGCTAAGATATGATCATTTGGAATTAACTCAAGACATTTCATGAAATTTTACATTTTTTAACAACTTTCTAATCAAAATACTCATAATCCACTCCATTCAACTTATAGGGCACCCTAACTTTGGTTTACCTTAAAAATTTCACATCAACTTGCCTTACACATCTCAAGATATGAGCTTAATCACTTAATTAGCTAAAATGACATGTAATGTGGGCCATTAATGCGTAATCTACTTCATATTCTCTACCACTCTTTTGTCTTATAGTGAAGATCTTAGATTTGTCATTTCGTGAGACATCTCATCTCTTTGTCTTTTACTGAGTTTTGTCTTTTATTGCATATCAAAGCGATTAACTTTGAGTACTTTGCTTAATCAACTTGTTTAATCTCATCCACCTAGATCATAGTGCATGTAGTTTTACACCTCTCATCAAAATTTACCTCAATCAGAGTTAAACATGCTTAGTTCTAATGGAATTAGTCATGGATTGATGTAAACCCCACATTTGGAAGCCATCAGAGGTCCAAATTTTCCATTTATTTTTATCTTCTCATAAGTTGAGAAATTTCAAACCATTCGAATCAGTGTAGCTCAGAATTTGGAAATTCCTTTCCAAAATATTTTTAAAAATTCATTTACACTCTGTTCCTCATACAAACTGTCCATCACACTTCCAAAGCTTAAAAGAAAATGAGGTTTCTCACCAATAAAGCTCCTAATTAAAAAGTATCAAACTTCTAAAATAAAAGAAACTAAAAGAAAAGAAAACTGAAACTCCCTTAAAAGAAAAAGAAAAACTTGAGTTAACTCTCGAATAAGGAAAACTTGAGTTAACTCTCGAGAAGATCTCGGTATAATGTTGTCAGCTCGACGTCAATTTGATTTCCTTGCGTCAGCCAACTCCAGCTTTCATCTTGCTCTGATTCTTTTGCTTGCATCTAGAATTTTTCGAATTCATCATCCTTTGAACTGGCCTCTATATTTTCTTAAGAAATTTTCCTTCCAATAAATCCAAATTATCGATTTTAAAAGATCAATAAGAAGGGAAAGATTTGTTACAAGGTTTTCTTCTTCTTACTTCCATATGTAAAATTTTAGTTGTCGTGGTGATTTTGATCTCCTTTCAAATATTGTTATAGATTCAACAATTTCTTGATTCAAGCCCTCCATAAGTCCTCCAATGCTTAAGTATGCTCTTGTTGTGTTGATTGAAGTCCCTTTTTCTGATGCCTCATCAGTTACATCAATACACACACACAAATTTTTACGAGTGTAGTTATCTGGTTTTGGGGATAAGTTGAACTCCACCTTTCATCTCTAATGGTTAATGTGAGTGTCACATGCTTTACATCTATGATTGCATCATCTATTACTAAAAATAGCCTTCTTAAGATGATTAAGATCTAATGACCCTCCTCTATGTTAAGTATAACAGAAATCTACATGAATGGAAAATTTTTCAACGTTCACTAGCATGCCTTCTATGATGCCCATAGGATGTTTGATAGAGTGGTCTATGAGTTTCAATGTCACGATAGTGAGCCCATCTTCAATCTTTCACGGATGGAGAGAGGGATTAGGCTGATGTTAACACTAAAGTCAAACAAAGCTTTACCTACTTGCACATCACTAAGAAGACAAGGGATAAAATGTTAAACCTTGACCTACATAGGATTTATGCGTATGCATTTGTATGATTCAAGTATGGTTTGATTGAATTCTGAATGAATTATTAGCAATATTGATGCTTTATGGCAATTAGGTCAAAGGTTTTGTATGATGAAATTAATCATTATAAGTCAATATGGGCCAATATGATTAAAGTGTTCTAATGAGGATTAAAAGATATTAATGTGACATAAAAATTTAAATAATTTCCATAATGTGATTAATGAAAATTAGGATGCTAATTATAGAGCCAAGTTAGAAAATGTTAAAAAATTCATAATTTGACGCCTATAAGGCGGATTAAGATGAAAATTGAAATGGAAGTACATAATTTTGTACTTAATCACATGGAAAAGTTAGATTATGCAAATTTTGATGATAATTGATCATCACTGTCCAAAATTTAAGGATGACTTTAAATTATCATAATTTGAGCTAGAAAAATCGGATTGAGACGAAATTTGAAATGGACGGTCAAAATTATGAGATTAAGGTTATGAAAGGATTTGATCAAGATAATGATGATGGGATTAGGCCTGCAGAAAAATGGGATTATCTCCTTTGACTTTTGTGCACCATAAAGTGAGTTTGTATAAATGTTAGAGTAAGGTGATTAATTAAATGATTAATGGAAAAAAGAGGTGTCAAAAGGAGATAATTACACATGGATTTTATGAATTATTTAAAATGACAAAATCCATGATAAAATAAAGTGATTAATGAATTAATTTAAGGAGCTAAATGGCTAGCTAAAGTGAGGTAGAGGAGGTGGCCCACACAGGGACGATCAAGGGGATATTGCATGGAATTATTTATTTTTAAAAAATACAAAATGAGTATTTAAATGACCTAGGAAGCTTGGGTGGTTAGTGGATGTGATTTGGGGTTGATTTTGTGTAAGAAAATGCCAAAAATTCAATGATAAGTGGACTCTATCAAGTGGACAACAACATGTATCTATGGAGTGATGCTCGGTCAAACTGCTTTTGCGATTTTTCAATAATTTTTTGAATAAGCTAAATGGTCGCCAAAGTAGGCGAGTAGTTAGGGTGATTAAATACCCATTAATTAAAGTAGAATTAGGTGTGGAAAATGTGCATAAGGGTTGCTGAAATGGACACTGAATGGGGGACAAATTTGTGGCTCCTTAATGACATAGATTTTAATGGATTTTATTTAGATAATTATCTAATATACTTGGACCATATTTTGCTATGTCAGCAAAAGTGAATAAATATGCTTTAATTAGCTGCTAAATGATGTGGAAAATGGGTCCCACAAAGCTAAAAAATTCAGCTCATAGCTAAGGTATACGTCCATAAGTGTGTGAGAGAGAGAGAGAAATCAAAAGGGGCAAACCCCCTAAAATTCCAGCAGCAAGCACGCCCCCTTTTCCAATAGCAAGGAAAGGAAGAAAAGAGGAGAAATAGAGAAGGAAAAAAAAGTGAAGAAAGAAGAGAAATTAAGCAGCTCAACTTGAGTTCAAGTTGGACTCAATTTCAATGTTTCTCTTGAATTTTCTTAAATTCACAAAATAAGTTGCTATTTGGATAGGATATCATGATTAGATTATAAATCATGATTTAATGTATTATATATGTCTGGTATAATAATTAAGAACCAATGATTAAGGATTTTTGTATATCTATTGAAATTAGATGCAAATATGGGAGCAAAACCTAGAAGAAATTAGATAGAAATCCAAAATATGAACGAAATAGTAAATGAAAGCGTTTTAGCATGAAAATATTTTTGAGAACTCTTGACAGGATTATTAAAGAAATACCAAATTTTCAGCTAAAAAGGGTAAGCATGTTGGAAATTAAAAATCCAAGAAAATCAACCTGAACAGGGTTGAATGGGTGTCAGGATCAGCTGCACCAAATGATTTTTAATTATTTTTACACAATGTATTTTGAGCTGAAAATTATATATGACGTGTACTACATCATGATTAAGACTCTAAAAAGATAAAAAATAGTTTTTGAAAGGTATAAATATACTTAATAATTAACATGATTAGAGCTATTCGAAAATTGATGCTTTAGTCCAGTAGAGTAAAAATACTAAAATAAATATAAATAATTCATATGTTGTGCTGAAAATATTTATTTTGGTTGGATAATGCAGTTATTAAGGTATTATATAAATTTCAGATTTAAATTCCTCAATTTGATTATGATTCAAAAATCAGAAAAATCAGTGCGTCTGAT
>JAXCLR010000085.1:46748-59207 GCA_035584095.1 Annona squamosa
CATATGTAGGCATTAAAATTTATCAATCATTTTTATGCTATGTGAATTCGTTACCCACTAATTTCACATAAATTTCCAACACCCGTACCCTACCCATAACCTAGAATAACCTCTCCATAAATTTTTCTTTTATATTTTTAACACTCCAAATATTTTAAAATTTATCCATAAATGTTGTTTAAATCAAATACTCTTAAAGTCCCATGTTTTACCCACATTTTTGGGGCTGCCCAATTTCCACGGGCACGAAAAGTTCCAATTTTTCTCATTTTTACCTAAAATTGGACATATGAATTTGTAACTAATACATCCTAATAGCATTTGCAACTACTATATCACGATTTGGAACAAGAAAATTGGTTACACTCTCTCTTGAATTTTTGATTTCCCACTTGGCTTGATTTTTAACCTTCCATTTTCATGATTTGGGTTCCAAATATGCTCCTATTCACGAGTTTATCAAAAGCCCCATGATTTTCCTACTATTTTCTTGAAAATAAAATCAAAATTCTACCCATTTCAACTCTTGGATCCTTAAATACCCAAATCTACTACTCAAATTGATATAATTTACTTTCATACATGTTTATCTAAGGTATTTTAGCAAAACCCCTATGTTTATTGCATGATTTGGGATAAAAAAATGAAAAATCCATCAAAATTAATCGTTTCTTCCTTACCTCCAGCGACCCGGCGGCGATGGCGGCGTGAACAGTGACGTGGACGGCGGCATGGATGCAAACTCCCTCTCCTCTCTTCTTCCTTCTCCTTCTCTTTCTTCCTTTCTTCTTCTTCTTTCTTCCTCTTTCTCCTTTCCGTTTTTTTTTTTTCTGTTTCGGCTCTGTTTTGAGAGCCTGCTCGAGCTCTCTCCTTTTTACACCCCTTATTTGTTTGGTGCTCTGCACGTGCACCAAAAATGTGGTGCATATGCAGCAGCAATTTTTTTTTTTTTTTATAAAAAAAACGGGCCCTACATTAACAACTAGGGAATTAAGATTGTAGAAAGGAATGATGGCTGTAATACCGTGCTAGTCAATTAATGACCAGAATATCAAAAATAAATTGCAAGTATCAATTTAAGAACAAATAATAGAACTAGGATATGTGAGATTTCTGATTGTTAAAATACACGTCCAAATGATTGATCTTGTTAATCTTGATTCATTTAACAAGTTTCGTGGGCCAATATTTTTCAAAAAAAAAAAAAAAAGCTTGGTGTGCCAATTCTCATCAAATTTGCGTAAATGTTGACTCTACTCAATATTTAAACCCGAACCTTTCACCCACGCTATTCTGCACACCCAAAGCTTTCACTCACACTATTCTACACCCAACTTAGCTAATGTATTTGCCCTTGTATCGTAAAGGCCGACTATCCACGACAATGAAATTAGATATCATGATTAACCTACCGATCACACTGTAGTCCTATGTAGATATCTTTTCTATTTTTGGCATACATTTGGAATTATCTAATTAATTAACTATTATACAGTCCATATCATCTTTTCATCGATTTTTTAATGTTATTAATTATATGTGCCAATCAATTTAGGTTTCTCTAGGTAATTAGGAAAAATGAGAGAAAATGAAATTACTAAAAATGTCATTGAGTTTAAAAATAAAAAACAAATATTTAAAAATATCTCAAAATGATAAAACTTGATATACATATTAAATACACTTAGATTAATGGTCGCATAAAAAGAAATTAAAAAATTAAAAAGTGGGTTAAATGCACCCGGGTACACCGAGCCTAAGCACACCCACGTGTAAGGAATCACGTTCCATGCTTTCTTGGTTTTTGTTTTCTAGTATTTTCTTTCAATTCATATAATCTAATTAAAATAAAGAATTTGCTTACAAAAATATGAGAACATGTGAATTAGAATTTACCATTAATTAATTAATAAATAATCCTTATTAATTAGTTAGTAATTTTTGTTGTGAGGAAACTAATTCATAAATGCTGGCATTGTCATCAATATTCACGTTAATCGTTGGACAATAATTAACAATTTACATAGCATATGTAACCCAATTGTATTTATTCATATTTATGGGATCATATTTTTTATTCTATTTCTGGCAAATGACTCACTCTGTTCATCTCAAAAAACTCATTTAAAATACTTTTTATTTTTCTTCATATACTTGTTTATCTAAATGTTTTTAATATGTAATCCAAGTTTTACCGTTTTTAAATATGTGCATATATTTTTAAAAAAATTTAAATAAAGGGGTATTTCATGCATGTAGATACACATAGATGTTTAAAAATCCCAAAAAATATACACATATCCAAAAAGGTAAAACTTAGTTTATATGTTAAATGCACTTAGATAAACCAACGTATGAAGGAAAAGAAAAAATATTTTAAATGATTTTTTTTTTAGTTAGGTTAAGCTAGACATTTACTTAGCCAGAACTAGTAGGATTATCCGTTTATTAACAAGCAAGAGAAAAAGTGAGCGAATTAACCCTTTTAAATACATAATTATTCTATTTTTATTATTATCTTTATATTTTAATTATTTTTAATCTTTTTATACATTAGTACAATCTATTTTACCTTTATTCTTTTCGCAACCAATCATTGCCCTTAATTGCATCATGTTACTCTCTCATTATTTCTAAATTTTTTCATATAATTTTCTTTTTATTTTCTCTCATTTTTCCGAATTACCTAGCGAAACCTAAATTGATTTGCACATTTAATTAATAACATTAAAAAATAAAGAAAATGTTTCAATAATTTCGAACAAAGAGAGATAAGATACACCTCATACTTACCTTCCTGAGTAATTGAGAGTAAAACTATTTTAAAAATTCTTTTCATTTCCTTTCTTTTCTACAATTAGAATATGGATGTTAATATAAACAACGATATAATGCATTCTATATTGTTGACTTTATTGTTATTTTAAATTAATAGTTAAATTTTATTTAAAATTTTCGGTGAAAGTAAATATAACTTAAAGTTATCATTTGAAAAGGGATGGACGTGAGTTAGAACTCAACTCATGCGGTAAACAGGCAAGCGTACTTCACGTATAAAGTTTAATTGTATGTTTACATATTTAAAACAAAGAGAGTGTTTGGAATAAAATGGAGGGCACGTATGGCTTGAAGTCTTAAGTTCTCAACCAAAACGGTTAACTCATTAGTTGCTAGTTCCTTTGCGATACTATATTATTTCAACTTTTTTTTTTTATTATTTCATCATTATTTCCCACGTCAACTTTCATTTCAGCTGCATAATGGATGAATAGTGCTATGTTTCATTTAATATATATATATGTGTGTTTATCATTTAATATATATATATATATATGTTTATCTCTTATTATATATTTTATAATATATATTTTTTGAATAAGCTAAAACTTTAATAAAGAGAATAATAAAAAAATTTCTGAAATGAAACGTGCCTACCTTCCTTTGTCTCCCTCTTTGTTTCGTTTTTCTTTTTTCTTTTTACATCATTCTATTTAAACTTTCTTCATATATTTTTACTTCATCATGCTTTTCTCTGGCAACCCTCCTTCAGCATTTTAAAATTTAAAACGATGAGTTATGGAAATAAATTCCATATACTAAAAAGAAAAAATAATTTCCATATAGGATAACCAAATGACTCACTTAGCCTATATCAAAACACTCATTTAAAAGCACTTTTTTCTTTTTTTTTCTTCATCTCTTTGTTTATCTAAGTGTACTTAACATATTAAACCATGTTTTATCATTTTTCGATATGCGTAATATTTTTTTGAAATTTTTAAACATTTATGTGTATATATAAATTTAAAATATGCCTATGTTTAAAATTTTTTAAAAATATTTGCACACATCCAAACATGGTAAAAACATTGTTTATATGTTAAATACGCTTAGATAAACATAAACAAGCGAATGGAGAAAAAACTAAAAAAAAAAAAAAAGTATTTTAAGTGGATTTTTTGAGGCTAAGCAAATGCTCTCTTAGCCTAACTCAAAAAATCCATTTAAAAATATTTTTATTTTTTCTTCATTCATTTATTTATCTAAGTACATTTAACATATAAACAAAATTTTAACACTTTTGGATATATGTAGATATTTTTTTATTTTTGAATACCAAAAAAAATCTACATATATCCAAAAATTGTAAAACTTGATTGATATATCAAATAAACAAAGATAAACAAGTACGAAGAAAAAATTAAAAAATGTTTAAGTGGCTTAGCCGGGGCTAACGGTATCACTTCTTATTTTTAATAATATTGGTTCACGCCTACCTTGATTGAGAAAATAGATTTTAAAAAAGACAATTCGGTAAGTATGAATAAATACAATTGGCTTATACGTGCTTCTTATACCGTTAAATAGTTTGCAAAGAATACCGTGAATACCGATAACAATGCAAGCATTTATGAATGCGAAGTGATTTGTTAGCTTGGGCTAATCAAATGTCTCACTTAGTTTACATTAAAAAACTTATTTACAACACTTTTTTTAAAAAAAAATTTCTTCATATACTTGTTTATCTAAATATATTTAACATATAAACGAAGTTTTTACCATTTTTTGATATGTATACATATATTTTTGAGATTTTTAAACATCTACGTGTATATATATATATATATATTTAAATATTTCTATCTTTAAAAATTTTAAAAATATATAAATATATCAAAAAATAGTAAAACTTGGTTTAGGGATGATCCCATGTGTTCGACCATAGGACCCCTTTAATTATTTGTGTGATTTTTTGTCAACATATAAAATTAGGTGTATTTAATCTAAAAATCAAGTTCTGCTATATTTTTAAAGTATTTTTATTTTAAAATACAATAGCATTTCTTTAATTTTCTATCTCAAAAATTTATGAAAGTGTCATTATGTTTAAAATAAAAAAACTTAAAAATATCCAAAAATGGTAAAACTTGGTTATTAAATTAAATACACATAACTTTATATGTTTATAAAAAAGCTAAAAAATAAAAAAATGGGTCCGATGGTTGGACGCATGAATTAGCTTCCTCATAACAAAAATTATAAAATAATTAATAAAGATTATTTATTTATTGAGAAGTGATGAGGTTAGGTTGGGCTAAGTAAATGACTCACTTAGTTTACCTCAAAAAAACCTACTTAATATAATTTTTTTGTATTTTTATACACTTATTTATCTAAGTGTATTTAACATATAAAAAAGTTTTACTATTTTTGGATAAAGCATTTAAAAATATAAAAAATTACACCTATCAAAAAAATAGTAAAACTGTATTTATATACTAAATATACTTAGATAAACAAGTAAATAAAAAATTATTTTTCAATGGATATTTTGAGGTGGACTAAACAAGTCATTCACTTAGCTCGAAATAATTCTATTAGCTCGGGTTAAGCAAATGACTTGCTTAACCCATGTCGAAAAACTTATTTGAAACACTTTTTTTTTTCATTTTTTCTTCATACACTTGTTTATCTAAGTATATTTAATATATAAACTAAGTTTTACTATTTTCAAATACGTGTAATATTTTTAAAAAAATTTTAAACATAAGAGTATTTTAAATACTTATATATACATAGATGTTTAAAAATCTCAAAAAAATTCTACACATATCGAATGATGGTAAAAATTGGTTTATGTTATATACACTTCGATAAAAAAGTGGATTAAGAAAAAAGCAAAAAAATAATTTTAATGGATTTTTTGTTATAGACTTAGCAAACTATTTGCTTGGAACAGACTAACAGGATAACTGCTCTATCAAAAATTAATTGAAAGTATTAATTTAAGAACAAATAACAGAGCTAGGATATGTGAGATTTCTGAATGTTAAACTAAGCGCCTCATCTGAGGGAGGCAACGCTCCCTGCCACTTGCTTGTGGCCTAAAAATGTATTTAGTTTTAATCTTTAATTTTCTTTTCATACATTTATTATCATAAGTATATTTAATTCATGTAACAAATTTTATCATTTTTGGAAACAAATATATTTTTTGAATTTCAAATATCGATATATTTTAATCATTTAAAATTTACTAAAATATATTAAAATTCTAAAGGATATATATTTATACACATCTCCAAGAATAGTAGAACTTATTATATTACTTAAATATACCTCCAATGACAACTGTATGAAAAAAAAACCAGAAGGATTAACAATAAATACATTTTCGCGCCCATACTTTTATAATATCATAACACATTAAGTTTCATCTTCATCAAATATCTTTATGAGCCCCAACAATGAAAGTACAAAACTAATATAATAAAATATTAAATGAGATATGATCTAATGCAATCAAACTGCACTATAGTTACACTATACTACAATGCAAAATAGAGCTTCCGAATATTTAAATATATTAATACTTTATATAATTATTTATCCATATAAGAATTATATTTTACAAGGTTTATTGGTTGAAAATATAACTTTAAAATTGTTATTTAAATTAAACTATTTTATTATGTTGATTTGTATTATTTTTAGATGAGACCCATACACATATCCACTTTGGATGAAAATTTGGTATATTACTAAAATAAATAATTATAAATATAATCGATGAAATAGATTCTGTGCTTATGATCATATGAAGCCTATTTAAAGTGAACTACATGGTGCATAAGAACGCACTTGATCCTATAGCATATTCAATTTACATATTTATTTTAACGTTGTTAATTCAATGTTTATATTGTACAAAATATTATTTTTACATAGATTGTTTAGATAATTTTATAAATTATCATAACATTCTAAACAATCTAGAAATGGAGTCAAACAATTTTCATGCTTTAAAAAATTTTCATACTTTATATATGATTGTAAATATTTTAAATCAGCATGGGGCCATCCAGTTTAATATCATGGTAAACAATAATTTTAAGAAAATGCGTTGGTTTTGATCTTAATTCGGTAATCGAGGCAAGGCGCCATCAAAATCAGCGATACCTTTGAAATAATTTAATAGTGTGGACCAACATAACCTCAACTTTAATAGTGTGAAATTAGCTTTTAATTTCAACATAGAAACTATTTAAAATATTATTTTTATGTGGATAAATAATTTTCAAAGTATTATTACATTCTAATGTTTATACGAATATATCTAAGAATTTTTCCCAATTTACGTATAAATATAGTTATTTTTGAGTAAATGCAATCCATGTATATATTTGATTTAGATGAATTTTGGTTTCTTAGATAAAAAAATGTTAAATACAATAAATGGTTCAAAATTTTCATCAAATATCAACATCTTAAAGTTTAAAAGGAAATACATGAAATCACTTTTATATAATTAGATTACATAGAAGCAGACCCGTAAATGAATGTTGTATTATCCATTTCTTTGTTATAAATTAAACAAATGTTAGATGCATGATTATTATTAGCTCCTATTTTATCTCAATGCTGAAATTCTCCTTCATGGATCATGAAAACTCATTACTAATTAGTTTTATTTTAGTGGGTTTTTGCAAATAGGTCTCTCAACTTTTTGCGAAATTTATAATTTTTCACTCTGTCACAGAGAATTACGGAAATGCCACTATATTTAAAAATCCAAAAAAATACTTAAAAACATTTAAAAATAGTAAAATTTGGCTTCTAGATTTAATAAACCCAGCTTTACTTGTATATGAAAACAATGAGAAAAAAATAAAGAAAAAAATATTTTTGAGCCGTTCTGGATCTCAGACCGGCCGTAAATGATCAAACTGTCGGGTTTTAAAAATTTGTGCAAGTGGTCCGACCGGTGTAAGTTTAGACAATTTCATTCATGGTGCTTCCACTCGATTGAAGTCATAAAAAAGAAACAAGACGAAAAAGGCATTAAGATATAGAAAAGAATAAATTTCATTTTCTTTTTTATATGGTTAAAATTTCTGTAATTTTATTAACGTAAGGGCTAGAAACTTATATTTATATTAGAGCCCCCGTTCAGTGCCCCCATGTGCATTGAATTAAATTTAGTAAATATGGTCGCGTGATCACCGTTTTTATTTTTTAAAATTTGGCATTTTTTGTTTCTTTACACTAGTATGAGCCAAAGTGTGAACATCTTATATATAATTTTATAATTTTGGTTTGTTCATGCGAAACTCACACATGAACAATGCATTTTTATTTTTATAAATTTTAAGATATTATAAAATTATAAATTATATAAGATATTATGCTTGAACTCACGTATTAATGACAAAGAATAAAAAAGGACTATACAACCGCGTGCACTGAAACTTAATGCACATCGAGTGCATTGAATTAGGACTATTTATATTATATCGCAAGATAGATTCAAAATATTTTCATTACGTAGGTTAAAATTTAGATATTTAATGTAGCTTGATTTCTTATATAATTTTTTTCATAAAAATCTTAAAAGAATTTCTTTAATAGATGTTATGTGCAAAATCTACTTTAAAATGGCATGAGTAACATGATTCTTTAAATTTATTATATGATTTCGCATGTCATGTTTAATAATAAAATATTTAAATAAAAAATTTTAATTCAGAGCTATGGTAAAAGATACTATTCATATATGACAATTTGGTTTTTAATATTTTTATTTCTATTAAATCTATTAAAATTTTTATCTTTTCATAAACTTATTCATCTAGGTTTAATTATTTCAGGCACACTTCTATGTAACTGAGTTGTATAGACATGATTTTGTGTAACCCTCCTTTATTTTTGAAATTTTGATATTTGATAGAAAATTCAATCCATTCATTATATTTAACATCATTGTTTAACTAAGAGACCAAATTTCATCCAAATCTAATATATGCATAGCCTACAATGCTCGGATCCATTTATATACGTATTAGAATGTAGCAATACCTTATATAATCATTTATCCACATATTTACGATATTTTGGATGGTTTAGATGTTGAAAATATTACTTTTGACTGATATTTTAGCATTAAACTATTTCATTAGGTTGATTTTATATATTTATAAATAAGATCTATATACAATGAAATTAAACAAATAAGAAGGTTTCCATAATAATATAAATGATACTAAATATAATGCATAGAGTGAATTTTCTATCGACCATCTAGATTTAAAAAATGAAAGGGATTATATAGAGAGGGGGTTTCGTACAAGTGCTCCCGTATTTCATATACAAAATAAGTTTTACTATCTTTGAAGATGAGTATTTTTTTAGATTTTTAAATACAGGATTATTTTAGTAGTTTTCAACAACTTAAAATGGCTCAAATACCTATACGTTTAAAATTTTTTAAAAATATATACATATGTTCAAAAATGATAAAACTTGATGCATACATTAAATACATCTAGATTAATAAATTAATGAAAAATGTAATAAAAATAAAAAATAAATTTATTAGGTTGGATTTCTTAGGCCGGTCTAACGCACTGATCTTACTTTCACCTGTGCCCCTGGTCGGCATGCCTTCTGCATTGTTTTGTGTCCTGGACCTTTTAGACCGTGATGTAGCCTTTTCATTAGGTGTGAGTTGGCAGACAAGAGCTGAATCGATTGATGGGTTGGATTTAGGGGTGCAAATAGGGTCGGGTTCAACCCGAGCCCGCATTAACCCAGACCGATTTATACCATGGTTGGGTTAATGTTTTGGAAATTCGGTTTCTGAAAATCAGGTTCAACCCGACCCGATTTTCAAAATCAGTTTGAGCCGATTTTAGGGGTCGGCCGACCCGATTTGACCGACCCGACCCGATTTCATAAGATATGTATTTGAATATGTTTATGAGAGTGTATTTCATTCTTGTTGTTTGGATATTTAAATAAAATTGTGTGGAGTTTGAAAATATGTTTAACAATTTGGTTGTGAAATATTGTTTGAATTTATTTGGTTTGGAAATATATTTGGTTAATTAGTTGTGAAATTATGTTTGGATTATTTAGTTATGAGTGAACAAAAGCTTAACTAACATTGATAATATGTGTAATCTATTAGCCCAATTTCTAACCCGAACCGAACCGTTTTGAGGTGGGTTGAAATAGGGTTGGGTTAAGGTGTGAAAAGTAGGGTTGAAAGTAGGGTTGGGTTGAGATTTTACAAGGTGGGCTGGGATTGTATTTATCTCAACCCGAGTCAACCGGACCCGATTTACAACCCTAGTTGGATTGCAACGTTTAAAAAAAAAAGCACGTAAGAGAACAAAAAGACAAATTTTAAGCACTTTGAAGTGTTATCACAAATTTTATATTTTTTCTTTTTCTTTTTTAATCTTTAATTCTTATGGAATTCTTGATGCTCTACATTTCCCAACATTGCACATGGGCATTGAAGTCAATCTAAGTTGATTCAATAAAAAGGAGTGATTCACGTGGACGTGTATCTGAGTTGGTTAATATTTATCAATATAATATGACTGTGGCAGCAGAAGCATTGTTAAAAAAAATGATTTAAAAATGAAATATAATTTATAAAATATTACAACAACAAAAATAATACACCTAAAATAATTTACGCACACACACTTTACAATTTGTAAGTTCCCACTAATAACACTAGCTGCGAAATCCCGATCTTAGACACGTATATAAAACCCTAGGTTTATAAATCCTAGGTAATATATTTGAAAAATATACATTCATGAATATGAAATACGTGGGAATAGAGGTTAAAATAATTATTTATGAAATTCGGATGAATAATGTACGTGAATAGTAATTGAAGATTAAGACACGTGATTAAGAATTAATCACTTGGATTAATTTAATCACAAAAAGACGAAAAAGTAAATTTAATCACTACAGGACGAAATAACAATCAGTTTTGATACTTTAATAGAATTTTGGATTTTAGTGAAAAATTAAAGAAAAAGTCATAATTTGCAATCTGAGCGTCGGATTTTGATGAAATTTTTTATGGATGATTAAAACATCATCATGGACATAATGAATGGTTTAAGATATGATAAAAATCACAAATCAATGGTCAAGATGACATGTCAAATGGTGATAAAAAAGTAACTTCTCTTTTTCATTAATAGCTTTTGATTTTTAATAGATATTATTCCTTTAATAGATATTATGTACAAAATCTACTTTAAAATGGCATGAGTAACATGATTATTTAAATTCATTATATCAGTTCGCATGTCACGTTTAACAATAAAATATTTAAATAAAAAATTCTAATTCAGAGCTATTGTAAAAAAAAACTATTCATATATAACAATTTGGTTTTTAATATTTTTATTTGTATTTAATCTATTAAAATTTTTATCTTTTCATAAACTTATTCATCTAGGTATAATTATTTCAGGCACACTTCTATGTAACCGAGTCGTATAGGCATGATTTTGTGTAACCCTCCTCTATTTTTGAAATTTTGATATTTGATAGAAAATCCAATCCATTCATTATATTTAATGTCATTGTTTAACTAGGAGACCAAATTTCATCCAAATCTAATATGTGCATAGCCCACATTTGCTCATCTGGAAATTATGAAAAATGCTCAAATCCATTCATATAGTATTAGAATGTAGCAATACCTTATAGAATTATTTATCCACATATTTATGATATCTTGGATGGTTTAGATGTTGAAAATATTACTTTTGACTGATATTTTAGCGTTAAACTTTTCATTAGGTTGATTTTATACATTTTTAGATAAGATCTATATACAGTAAAATTAAACAAATAAGAGGGTTTCCATCATAATATAAATTATGCTAAATATAACGGATAGAGTGAATTTTCTATCAACCATCTGGATTTTAAAAATGAAGGGAGTTACATAGAGAGGGAGTTTCATACAAGTGCTCTTGTATTTAATATACAACATAAGTTTTTACTATTTTCGAAGATGAGTATTTTTTATATTTTTAAATATAAGATTATTTTAGTAATTTTCAACGATTATTTTAGTAATTTTCAACAACTGAAAATGGCTCAAATACCTATATGTTTAAAATTTTTAAAAATATATACATATGTTCAAAAATGATAAAACTTGATTTATACATTAAATACATCTAGATTAATAAATTAATGAAAAATGTAATAAAAAATAAAAAATAAATTTATTAGGCCGGATTTCTTAGGCCGATCTAACGCACTGATCTTACTTTCGCCTGTGCCCCTCGCCTATACCCCTGGACCTTTTAGACCGTGATGCAGCCTTTTCATCAGCTGTGAGTTGGCAGACGAGCTGAATCGATTGATGGGTTGGATTCCAACGTAAAAAAAAAAAAAAAAAAAAAAGCACGTAAGAGCGCAAAAAGACAAAATTTAAGAACTTTGAAGTGTTATCACAAATTTTATAATTTTTCTTTTTCTTTTTTAGTCTTTAATTATTATGGAATTCTTTATGCTCTACATTTCCCAACATTGCACATGGGCATTGAAGTCAATCTAGGGTATGTTTGTTTGGGGCCAAAACTTGTCAATTAAAACTTTTCAACCCAAAACCTTTCACTCTTCATAACTACT
>JAXCLR010000085.1:67586-81982 GCA_035584095.1 Annona squamosa
TATGGTAATAGAATATATTATTCTAAATACAATGGGTGGAGTAGATCATGATTTCATGATCATGTGGGGCCCATTTTGGGGCCACTATACCGCTGTTCCGGTGCAGTGACGCTGCACCGGAACAGCTCTCTCTCTCTCTATATATATATTTGTAAATCTAATTCATAGTTTAAAAAATTGGGCATACATTGCCTATTATCATTTTTTATGACTATATTATATATATGACGTCTCAATTATTGATGATTAATATCATTTTCTTAAAAGCTTGTGATATCTCAAAAAAAAAAAACTCCACCACAATCTACCATAACCATTCCACTTTATCTTTTGTGTGGCATTTGGGAATTAACAACTGCCTAGTACGATGGTATGATAGGGTAAACACATTTTTGGCAACTGATTTTATAATTAAACAAAGTTTCAGTTCCTTATATACTCACGAATTTTACCCTTAATTCCACTTATACTAATGAATTTTCAAAAAATTTTCTCATACTTATGAATTTTCATCCTAATTCCTATTATACTCAAGCCGTTAGGGATCTATTAAAAGGGTCGTCAACTATTTAGGAAATGACTAATATTCCCAATCCTAATTATAATTTTATAGCTAAAAATTCATATTATAATAAATTTTTAGTAATTCTATAACTATAAAATCATATATTATTTGAATATAAATGTTTAACTTTAAACAAATAATTTTAAATTACATCTAAGCTTGGGTATATTCGTCATTTTATAAGAGGTATAACGACCCATTTAACATATCCCTAATAATGTGGGTATAAGTAGATTAGGATGAACATCCATGGGTATAGGACAAATTTTTAAAAATTCATGAGTATAAGTGAAATTAGGGATAAAATATGTAACTATATATGAATTTGCCTTTAAACAAACCCATTTTTCTAACTTTACTCTTATATTCCAAACATTTTTCTTTACAACTATCATATTTATTCCAACTTTACCATTATTATTTTATATCAATCAAAATAATTTTCTAAATATTCTTTTTCCCACTCCGACCCAATCACACAATTTATCCTTATCTCATATTCTCAAAGGTCTTGAAATGTACCTGCAGTTTGTGAAAAGAAACTATCCCATTTGCAATTCACTCCAAAATTCAAACATTTTTCACAGGGCTCCATTAGCCATCATCATTAGATTCATTAGATCTCTTGTTTTTATTATCCTTTTGGAGTAATTTTAAATATATACATAACTTTTGCCTTTAATTTCAAATATATTCATTAAGTATGACGTCTTTTATTTATACCCACTAAGAATGTCCCAAACATCAAATATACTCAAAACTGTCTTTGTTTGTTAGAAGATTGTTAATGTGAAGAGGAAATGGATGTACCATAAACTTAGTGTTTTGTTTGAAACCTTTTGGACTCTTCAACAGCAGAAACTATTTTCTATTGATGGATATAAGGAAAAGTTGGTTAAAAGATCTTGCTATTGCACATTAGCATCCAAAAGGACTTCAAACCAAACACTAAGTCTAGCGTATATTTATCATTTTTTCTCTACATTGTCTATCTTCTACCGGACCGTGACAATTTTAAATGTATTTGATGTTTTTGGCATTCTTAGTGGGTATATATGAAATATTTTATACTTAATAGCTATATGTGAAATTAAAGGTAAAAGTTGCAAATATATTTAAAATTACCCCGATCTTTTTGGTAGCATCTTTTACTGTTATCTTAATCAACTTGTCTACGAAACGGTTGACGTCCTCCCTCGCTTTTGTCATACCGATGGAAATCTTTTATTTGTCTTTAATATATTTAATTTTCTGATGTATATCACAATTTCTTCCAGATTTATGTTCTTCAACTGATTAATAACAAGGGATTAAGACTGTAGAAAGACTGCAATACCATGATAATTAATTTAATGACTAGACTATCAAAAATTAATTGCAAGTGTCAATTTAAGAACAGGTAATAGAGCTAGGATATGTGAAATTTCTGATTGTTAGAATACACGTCAGGATGATTGATCTTGGTAATCTTGATTCATTTATCAAGTTTGGTGGACCAATTTTTCTCCAAAAAAAGTTTGGTGCTAATCCTTCTCTAATTGGCATAAAATCAGCTAGGATTACATTTGCATAAAGCCACTTATTCTACTCAAATTAGCTAATAGACTTGCATAAACTCTACACACCTACTTAATCGGTTTGGATGCCCAACCTAGCTAATTGATTTGCCGTTGTACTCTTTTGACTTTTTGTCCTCCTTTTGAGAGAAATATTATATAAATAAAATTAAAGGCAGTCCATCCACGCAAATGAAATGAGGTATCATGATTAACCTACTGATCACATTGTAGTTCTATATGGACACCTTTTCCATTTTCGGTATACATTTCGTATTATCATTAGCTAATTAATTAGATCATGCCTCAAAATTAAAATAGATTGTACATATGTATAACAAGATTTTAAAAATGATTAAAGTATAACAATAATAATAGAAAAATAGAATACTTGGGTATTTAAAAAGGTTAAATCACATATGTTTTTCTTTTACTCGTTATCAAAAGGATCAATATATTTATATTTCCCCTTATCTTTCAAACTTCAATCAATATAGTAGGAAGACATAATACTCTTCTGCTTTTCGTTTTCTAGTATTTTCTTTCAATTTATGTAATCTAATTAACATAAGGAATGTGCTTACAAAAACAAGGGATGATGTGAATTAAAATTTACCTATTAATTAAGAAATAAATAATCCTTATTAATTAGTTTATAATTTTTGTTGCTAGGAAATCAACTCATAAATGCTCCCATTGTCATCGATATTCACGGTAATCTTTGTAAAATAGTTAACAGGTTAAATAGGATATGTAAGCCAATTGTATTTATTCATATTTCTGAGATTGTCTTTTTTAAAATTTATTTTCTAAATAAGAGTGGGGTGAACCACCACCACCACCACCACCACCACCATCACCATCATCATCATCATGTGAACCAACATTATTAAAATCGGCTCTGTTTGGGGGCCACCATGGTGGTAAACCATGCATACAGGAAGGTGGTTGATCATGGGTTCAAATGACATTCCAGGCATTTTATCAGCCGTGGATCCTCGATTCTTAGGTGGAGGTGGAGGTAACTCCGAATATTGGGGATGTAGTTATATGGGTAATTTTGTCTCCTCTATTCTTAGGTGGAGGTGGAGGTGTCTTCAAATATTTGAGATGCAGTTATATAGGTAATTGTGAAAAAATAATTTAAAAAAAAGTAGTTATCTCAAAGATTTCATTGCAATGGATATTTCAGATATAGTTATATGAGTAATTATGGAAAAATAATTTTAAAATAGAATAGTTATATAAGAAGATATGAAAAGGTAATTAAAATTAAGGTAATTATTGATGGTGAAAATTTTCAGATTGATAAGCTTATGAGAATGACAAACATACCTTTGATTGATTTAATTAAATTATTTGGTTATCAGCTGCAAGCTTGTGTAACTCGATAATTTAACTCACAAATCATTTCAAACCCATAAGGTAAGGGTCAATAGTTTCAATAATGTTTATTTTATAAGGTATGTATAACCGTTAATAATAGAATTAATATTTTCATTAAAAATAAATATGTAAATTTATTGTGACGATGGGCACAGCCCAGTTGGTACGCATCCTCGCCCCCGTGGTCCCTGCTATATAGTCAGGATTCTTCGTTATATTCAGTAGAAAAAAAAAAGGGCAAGGTTATTTGTACTTGACTGAGTAAGTCAGTTTTCAGATGGAGCAGTGAAAAAATGTAAATTTATCTTTTAAATTAATGTAAATTACTAGCATTAAAATATTTAATGATTTAGCTATAATTATATTTTAAACAGTTTATGGTTTTACTTTTTATTATTCAATCCGTATACTAATATTCCTTTGGCAACCTACAATCCAAGCCGTTAATGTTAATTAGAGAATTAATCAACCTGCTAATCCGTAAATTTTACTATACATATGTGGGAATTAATCAAGTGCATTCGGACTGCACCATATTAATCATGACTTATATTTTTCCTTCACGTCGGTTAACAATAGTTTCAATCCATTGGATCACGTTAGACCTATCTCGCTGATTAAATCTATATTCAATTTGCAGATCGCATTTAAAACTTTCTATTTAATTATCATATTAAGTTTGCGGGATGATTCTTTGCATCAACCATGCACCCGGCCTTAAAAATATCTTTATTTTTAATTTTTATTATTTTTATAAATCTATCACTATAAGTGTATATAATCCATATAACAAGTTTTATCATTTTTGAAAATAGATTATACTTTTTAAATTTCAAATATAAGTATGTTTTAATCATTTAAAATCACTAACATTTGAAATACTAAAAGATTATATATTTATACACTTCTCCAAAAATTGTAAAACTTGTTATATTACTTAAAGAGAAATGATCCTATTAGTCCGAGCCAAGTAAATGTCTCGCTTAGCCCATTTCAAAAAACTCATTTACGACAACTTTTTTTTCATTTTTTTCTTCATACACATTTTTAACATATAAACCAAGTTTTATTATTTTTGGACATGTGTATATATTTTTTTAGATTTTTAATATAAGAGTATTTTAAATACATATATGCACATAGATGTCTAAAAATCTCAAATATATATAAACATGTCCAAAAATGTTAAAACTTGGTTTATATGTTAAATACACTAAGATAAACAAGTGTATAAAGAAAAAAGCAAAAGAATTTTGTTGTAAATGGGTTTTTTGAGTAAGCTAAGCGGAGGATTTACTTAGCCGAGACTAATAGAATCACCTTTCTTACTTAAAGGAGGATGATTCTTTTATACTTGCTTAAAAAAACATATTTTTAGGAATTTTTTCAGTTTTCTAGCAAACATGTTAAGCTAGGAATATTGAATTTATAAATTAAGTTTTACCATTTTTGAATATTTTAAAGTATTTTTAAAAAAAAGTTTACACATGGTGACATTGTCATAATTTTCAGAGGAAAGGCAATTATGACATTCCACTGAGTTTAAAAATCTGTAAAAAAAATTTTAAAATATCCAAAAATGGTAAAATATGATATATATATTTAATACACTAGCTTAACATGTTTATAACAAAATGAAAAAAAATGTCTAAAAATATATTTTTTAGGTCGGCTTAAGTAAGGCCTTACTTAGATCAACCTAAAAAGATCAGCCTCTCTTAAAAAAAAAAATAATAAAGACGATCCTTTAAAAAAAATAGGGTAGTCACGGACAGTAAAATATTCTAGATTAAAAAGGTTTGACCTGAGATGTTTATCCAAACATGCCCTTATTTCAAAGGCCTCGCTCATTTTGGTGGAAACTGGCCTCGATTATTAATTTAAGATGGAACCTCATGCATTTTCTTAAAATTATTGTTTATCTTAATACTAAACATCGTTTCCATCAAATTTTTGGACGGTCCCATGCTGATTTAAAATATTTATAATCATATGTAAGACATGAAAATTATTTAGCTCCATTTTGGATGATTTAGATGTTATAATAGTTTATGAAATTATTTACATATCTAAAAGTAATATTTTTGTATGATATAGATGTTGAATTAACTACTTTTAAAATAGATGTATAAATTAAATATGTGATATGAATGATCAAGTGCATTCGTATGCACCATGTAGTCCACCGCAAATACGCCCCATCTGATCATAAACACACAATGTATTCCATTTATTGTATTTATAATTATTTATTTTATTAATATACTGATTTTCATCCAAATTGGGTGTATGAATGGGTCCTATCTAAAAAACGGTACAAATCAACATAATAAAATAGCTTGATATAAACAATAATTTTAAAATTGTATTTTCAATATATAAACTATCTAAAATATAATTCATACACCGATAAATAATTATATAAAGTATTAATTTATTTAAATTCTTGTGAGCCCCATTGTAATACAGCAAAACTATGGTAATGTTTGATTGCTTTGGATCATATCTCATTAAATACTTTATTACATTGATTTTGTACTTTCATCAATGGGGCCCATAAAAATTGATGGGGATGAAACTTAATGTGTTATTATATTATTAAGCTATAGGCCCAAATATCTATTTTTTTGTTATATTTTTGTTTTTTTCATAAAATTGTTGTTGTAGGCATATAAGGAAGAAAGATGATCAGCTTAGGCTGGCTTAAGTAAAACTTAAAAAACATATTTTGAGGTTTTTTTTGAGTTTTTTTTACAAACATGTTAATTTAAGTGTATTGAATTTATATACTAAGTTTTATCATTTTTGAATATTTTGAAGTATTTTTTAAGGGTGTGTTTGGGAATGAATAAAACTTTTTGTGAAAAATTTTGAAGAATAAAAGTTGTCAAATGATATGATATGATAGGGGTAATGATGAGGAGTCAATAGGATAAAGTTAAAATAGATAGGTTAGTCGTATAGAAAATTATGTAGAAATGATTGAAAAGTAGGATTGTTTGTGTTGGAATATGTAAAAAAAAAATTAAAAATTAGAAGAGTTGTAGAAAATGAAAAGTTTTAGATTGAAAAGTTTTAGATGAAAACTTTTTGTTATCGCCAAACACCCCCTAAATATTTTAAAAAACATCTGAAGTTGTTGTAGAATCAATCATTTTAGATTAGTTCAAAATCATGTCTTTTTGAGAATTTTTTTTATAAACATATTGATCTAGTTATATTTAATCTATAAACCAAGTTTTGCTTTTGTAGATATGTGTATATATTTAATTTAGATTTTTAAATACAAAAGTATTAAATTATTTTAAATAATTCTATCAAAAAAAGTTATTTTAAATAATGAATTATTTCTTCATTTTTTTCTATATAACTATAGTACTTTTCAATCATTTCAATATAACAATCTATAAAACTAGCTTATCTATTTTAATTTTATTACTTTTACTCATCATCATTACTCATATCATATCACATCATTTACTTTCATCTCTAATTCAATAATATCAACAAACCTACCCTCAACTTTTTTATTAGGATTTTTTTATACAACATGATAACTAATATTATAATCAACTATATTCACAACTTTTACATTGTCAAGAAATTTTTTTCCTATAACACTCTTGCACCGGGAAAGTTGTAAAACTCCTATTCCAAAGGGGATTTGTTTCAATACGCCTGCATGCGAAACCTTATTTTTTAACATTTTTTTTGAAAAAATTTTCATACAACTATTAAACTATGTGTATTTAACATGTTTATCAATTTTTACCAATTTTCAGATTTTTTTATTTCTAAAATTCAGTGGCAGTTCCGTAATCCGTAACATACTAAATATACCTAATTTAATAGATCCCTTATTAAATTAGCTGATTATGACTTGCAGATGAATATTGCATCATCCATCTCTATGTCATTAATTAAACAGAAGATTATAATGTTGGATGGATGATTATTGGTGGCCCCTATTTCATCTTATTGCTGAAATTCTCCTTCGTGGACCCTGGAAAGTCATTACTAGTTAGCTGCATTTTAGTGGGTTTTTGCAAATAGGTCTCTCAACTATTGCAAAATTTATAGTGTTTTCACTTGAGTTTCATATTTAGTTATTTACACCAGATAGCTTCGGGTTTTAAAAATTTGCGGATGTGGTCCGACCGGTGCAAGTTTAGAAAATTTCATTCATGGTCCCTCCACTCAATTGAAGTCGTAAAAAAGAAACAAGACGAAAAAGGTATTGAGACATAGAAAATAATAAATTTCATTTTCTTTTTCATATGGTTAAAATTTCTATAATTTTTTTTGACATAAGTAAAGAGTTAGAAACTTATTTATATTAGAGCCCCGGTTGATTGCACCTGTGTGCATTGTACACATGGTTGCGTGATCTCGTTTTTTATTTTTTAATATTTGGCATTTTTTTTAGTTTTGCACTAATATGTGAGCCTCAACATGAACACTTTATATAGTTTTATAATTTTGTAATTTTTAATATTTAATTGAAATTATGAAATTAAAAAATTTGCATTGTACATGCACAACTCACACATGAACAATGCATTTTTTAATTTTATAATTTTTAAAATATTATAAAATTATAAATTATATAAGATGTTCATACTTGGGCAAACATATTAATTTCAAACAATAAAAAAGAATTATGTAACCATGTGCCCTAGTTAGTAAGGGGGGTTGGCATTTGCTACAGTTGTTCCTTTTAGAACCTCACTTGGTATGGGAATGGGATCTAGTCTCCCATATATATTGGCGGGAGCCTCTTGCCTCTTATTTAAAATCGATAGGAGCACCAACTGAGTCTTGCTCGGTTGGCAGCCGTAGCGATAATAGGGAATTGTGGAGCAGCGGTCGGGGGTTTGAATCCCACGTTGGGATTTTAGCCCGAAAAAATGTTGTGGGAGCTGTGGTCTCCCTTTGGGTTGGTGTGGAAATTGTTATCTCCTTTTGGCTTGGTGGAAGCTGTGTCTTTCTAATTCTTTGGCGAAGTTGTGTCTCCAGATTTCTTTGGGGGAGTTATGTATCTCTGTATTTGTGAGAATGTCTCAGAATTTCAATATAATATGTGTTGAGATGTATGTAAATATAACCATAAAAAAAATCAATATGAGCTCATTGTCTTCTCTATGTCTGATTGTAATATAAGATGACGAGATGTAACATCAAACTAATCAAAAAATATATATAATAAAACTAAAAGATAGATTAAAAATTATTTTCATAGTATAGATTAAATTTTAGGATATTTAATGGAGCTTGATTTCTTATATATATTTTATAAATTCGTATGAGAATTGTCTTTAATAAATGTTAAAAATCTACTTTAAAACGACATAAGCAATGTGATTATTTAAATCTAATATAACTTTTTTATGTGAAGTTTAATAATAAAATATTTAAATGAAAATTCTGATTTATGAGATATGGTAGGAAATAACTTTAGTTTTGAATATTTTTATGTCGTAGGTATGGTCTTGCTAATTTAGGTTAAGTAGTAGCTTACTTAGCCCTAACGAAAAATCTTTTTTTTCTTTTTTCATAAACTTGTTAATCAAGGTGTATTTAATATAAAAATTAAGTTTTACCATTTTTGGAAATGCATATAGTTTTTTAGAATTTTAGACACAAGATTATTTTAATAATTTTAAAATATTAAAAATGGTTAAATTATCTCTATGTCTAAAAATTCAAGAAATATATACGTATTTTCAAAAATAGTAAAACTTGATTTATATATTAAATACATATAAAATAATAAGTTCATGAAAAAATAAAAATAAATTTATTAATGTGTGCTAAGTTGGTTTACTTAGCCGGGTCAAACATGATCTTACGCAACTATGCCCCACCATCAACTAATAAAAAAAAAAAAACTATGCCCCACCTCTTATTTCAACTGGTTGATCATTGAAGTTAAAAAGGTATTAATAAATTTCTTGACAGCTACCAAAGCAAATTCCCTCAATCTAAAACTAAAAAGGACTTTTAGTTTCCCTTCAAATTCTAAATGGTGAATTCTTTTGTATACCCACGAATTCTACCATTAATTTCATTTATACTTATAAACTTTCTAAACTGTCTCTTATACTCATGAATTTTAATTCTAATTCTACATATTCTCATACCATTAGAGATCTGTTAAAAAGGCCGTTAATCCCTTATAAAATGATAAATATGCTTATCCCTAATTATGATTTTATAGTTAAAAATTTATATTGTGATGAATATGAATCTTTAATTTTAAGCAAAGTAATTTCAATTATATTAAGCCTTGGGCATATTCATCATTTTATGGGAGAGTCAACAACTCATTTAATAGATTCTTAACAACATAAGTATGTATAAGATTATGATAAAAATTGGTGGGTACGAGAAACATTTTTGAAAGTTCATGGGTACAAGTGAAATTAGGAGTAAAATTCATGAGTAATGTAGAATTTGGTCTATTCCAAATTAATTTCTCTCATTTATAATATTCTCGCTATGGGTGTTAATGGTGATCATCAACTCGTTAACCTGTCCATTCAACCCCATTTGTAAATGTATTTAAGTTAACATTTTTGACTAAATGGCTTATGATCTGCTAATCCGTTCAACAATATCACCATTTCCAATGTAATTTCCTAATTCTCAATACAACTTTTTCAATTTCCAACAAACTTTTACCCATTCACAATATAATTTTTACTCATTCACAATATAATTTTTACTCATTTTCGATACACATTATTACATTTTTATCCCAGATATAGATTTAATCTAAGAATCTTATACAAAATATTACGATTGAAATTTTACAACCAATTAACCCATTTAACCAGTTTAATTGACAACCTATTGAGAGGGTTATATATATTTCTAAAATCTTAAATTTATATTCTCATTTCCATTTCCTATTTTCTTCCCTTTGGATACAAACTACACCGTTCCATCCCTATTGCGCTTGCGAATGATGTCATAAGATTCTTTTCTTACTCTCCCTCTCTCTCCATTTTTTACTGTCACCTTCTCCGCTTTATTTCCACATTTTTTCTTCCTCTCTCTCTTTCTATCTTGTTCTCATTTCTCTTTTCATTTCTCCATGTTTCCCCCTGTCCTCTCTCTTCCTCTGTCTTGCCAAGGCACTATTACTCTATCTCTCTCTCATAGTCTTGTCGACTTGTTGTTCTTCTTTTCTTTTCATTTTTCTTAATGTTTCCCCCTCTCTGTTCTCTCTCTCCCTCTGTCTCGCCAAGTCACTATTCTCCTTTCTCTCTCACACAGTCTTGTCAATTCGTCGTCAATCTTTGTATTGGGGTGTCGAATATACATTATTTTCTCAATGAATATTTTTCCATGTTATGTTGCTTGTCAATGTAGATGAATTTACTACAAAAGTTATAAGCAACACACACTCAAATTTAAATTAGCTTGGTTTTAACTTATTTCCAACATATGTACGTAGCTTGTTAATAATCCACCAACCCATTGATATGAATTTGCTAGTGCTGGATCAACTCACGTCTAAAATTCAATCACCGCTGATCGCTTGGGGTCGATCAAAGCAGGGATCCTCTTGTCAAAAAGAACATTTCTCGATTACTAGAAAACAAGAAAAATGAGCAAAAAGGCAGATAGAACAAAATAACGGATAATCCTTTTATATGCACTCATGCTTACAATGAAATCACCCTCTAACTAACTTACATGCTACAGCCTGGCAAATGCTATTAACTACTCCACTATCACAGAACAAGCCTATCTCGTGGCCTAAGCTGACCACGTGGCCGAAGTACACGCCATTGGATTGCCCATGCTTAATCACTTCGGTCCTTGGTTGATGCACATCCGCTATTGCTTGTTCTCCTGTATCACCCGTTTATTAAATGAGTTATAAATAAGCTAAGATTGAAGTTTTTAAATAGGTTAATAAATGAATTAGGGTTGAAAAATTTTAAATAAACTAAGATTATAATTAAGTTTAGGTTTTAAGGCGTTCTACCCAATCCATTAACATCCTAATTTCTCACTCAAAAATTGAATCCCTTATCTGCAGAAATTTCAGGAAATGGCTGGAATTTTTGGCCATTGTCTTTAGGTGGAGTTTCTTACTGAAGACGATGTAACAGAAATTGTTCCAAATATACGAATGGATGCCCTCCAGATCTTCTATGTAATTCCTCCATTCCATTTCTGTCATCATGCTCCCTATAAGATGAACTCTTTTGCCGCGTAGAATTCAGAACTGTGTACTAGATGAGGTTATCACTACCAAAGAAGCATCAACAAAAAATGCCGCGCACCATTTTTTTGAGTTTCTTAATCTTGTGGTTGCCATTTAATGTATGAGATACGCAGAAAATGGTTTCTATGAAGCATATAATCAAGAAATCAACCTGCTCAGGACACAGATTCACATTTACATTGGACCTCTGGCATGCCTTTGACATTGTTTTGTGTCTTGGACCTCTTAGATCGTGATGCTGCCTTTTGACCCCTTGATCCTATGCTCCCGAGAGCATATACCTATTTTTTTTTATTTTTAAAAATTTTTTCATGAACTTGCCTAAGTGGATTTAACGTATGTATCAATTTTACTATTTTTAGAAATTTTTAGATATTTATTTCAAATTTTTAGAAATAAGTAGCATTTTAGTAATTTAAAATTACCTAAAATTCCATTGATTTTCCAAAATTAAAAATAAATATTTAGAATACTCCAAAATGGTAAAAATTTATATACGCTACTGTAAAAAAATTCAAAAAAATAAAAAAATATGTGTATGCAACCGAAAGCATGCCGCATTACTGTCGTTTTACCAGTTGTGGGTGGGCAAATAAAAGCTGAATCGATTGATGAGTTGGATTCCAATGTTAAAAATAGCACATAAGTACACAAACAGACAGAATTCAAGCGTTATTGCAAATTGCATATATTTTCTTTTCCTTTTTTAATCTTTAATTCACGCGGATGCGCATCTGAGTTTGTCAATCAATTATCAATATAATATGATTGTGGCAGACAGAAGCATTTCCTTTTGCATTGAGTTAATCTTCTTAAAATTTTCTTTTTTTGATTCTTAATATATTATATTCATCTCAACCATTGTATAACAATCACGCCCATAACATATTCTAAACAAGCTTCTCAAACGGTTCTATGATCATCTTACAAATTTCTATAATTTTTCCTAAACCGTACTACCTACACCAATGGTGGACGCTACCAAAAGTGGGGAGAAGACGCCACCCCGCCTTTTTGTTCCTGCAGCCCACGAGATTCGAACGCCTCCCGATAACCGGGTCGACTGACAAGTTACGTAGCTAATCTTCTTAAAATTGAATGTACATATAATTGTAGTCGAAGTAAATGTAACCTCAATGATGCATTTATTCTGTTAATAGCAAACGACGCAATGCTTTAATTATTTTAAATTTACATCTGAACCAGTTTCCAAATTCCAACAAATACAGTCATCTACTTTCTATTCATGATTGGTATCCGTTGTTATTATTGCACAAAAGCCAAATCTGGCTGTGAGGGATGCTGCTGAGTTTTGTAATTGAAAAGCAGGTAAAGTAGCGTAGTATCCGGGCTTGACCGAATGCACCCCAGCGCATTCAGCCTCAATGCACTCAGGTGTATTTCACCTTTTTTTATTTTTTTAAAATTTTTATATAATTATTAATTTAGGTGTATTTAACATATGTATTAATTTTTACCATTTTTGAATTTTTTAGATTTTTTTATTTAAAAAAATCAGTAGCTTTTTCATAATTTATGAATCACGAAAATACCACTGATTTTAAAAAATAAAAAATCTAAAAATGGTCAAAAATTATTATATTTGCTAAATGCACCTAGATTAACAGTTGTATAAAAAAATTTTACAAATTTTAAAAAATGAATTTTTGAATTTAAGTGCACCGAAAACTAAGTGTACCTGGGTGCACTAAGGCATAGAGCCCATTTTCTAACATGTGAGACATCCATTTCCTTCATTATTTTCTCCGTGGGGTGGGGGCCGGGTGTGCCTCATATGAGTTTTTGTATGGTCCCAATCCTGTGGGTATGGAGAAGTATCATAAGGGGCTGTGATATTAGGCAGTTTTGAATGTCACCTGACATCATTGCTGCTCTCCTCTAGTTTGTTTTTCAAACTTAGCCAGAAAATATTTTTGGTACACTAGATCTGACAAATAAATTATTTTTAACTCTAGGTAATTAATTACACTAGAATACCCAATACCTACAAGTTTTATACAATTTTGTTGAGTATGGTCTCTTCTTTCTACAAATACCTGCCAAAGTACTACTACGGCTTGCAGTAGATATGAAGAAACGGGGTAAATGCATGATTCAACCGCTTGAATGGATGCCTGTTAGTGAGCTTTGACCTTAGATATTTTCCATTGTCTTTCAATGAGCATGCCAAATTTGCTAGCTTTATCATCATAGCTTCCTTGCTGCTGAAATATATTGCCAGCCTCTTCTTTTGGTGTTGAAGTATGGCTGATCTGCTTCTCTGTGCCAGCCTAACAATTCAAGAGACGAATGCATAGTTCATATAACTTTTTTATTTATCCACATTTAGAAAGAATTCTTAAACCTTCGCATTTTTGTGCTAAATTCGTTGTAGCATGTTGTGTTAGAGTCTTCGTATGCTCTGCAGTTCTTGAAAATGTAACTGCGTATATTGATGATGCTTCTATCTTGGCCGAATGATCTTTTACGACCGGTCGGGTGATTTCCGACCGGTCAAAAAATATATATTTTTTAATTTTTTTTGAAAAATGATTTTATAAACATGTTAATCTAGTTATATTTAATCTATAAACCAAGTTTTATCATTTTTAGATATGTATATATATATTTATTTTTTATTTTTAAATAC
>JAXCLR010000087.1:0-11009 GCA_035584095.1 Annona squamosa
TTCAAATTTCATCGAAATCCGCCTTATAGGCGTCAAGTTATGAATTTTCCATCATTTTTCACCTTAATTCCATAATTGCACTTTAGTCTCCATAAATTAAATCATGATTATTAACATGATTATTCATGCCATATTGTCACCATTAAATCCTCATTAAGCCCCTCGGGTCATACTGACTCACTTTGGGCTTCGGCGATTAAATTTTTAATCGCCATTTCTATTGGAAACCATAATTCAAAATATCATAAAATTTTAAAATCATCCAAAAATTCCATTTAATTCACATATAAGTCACATGTACATATTCAATGCACACATTAAATCCTCCTTAGGTTGGGGTTTCATAGGATTATAGTTAATTGTAGTTGATTGAAGTTTCTTTCATCCGATTCAATTGTTTTGAATCTATTCAAATGCGTCAAAGTTTACTCGTCCTCATTAGAGCTTAATCAAGTCAATTAGATTGTGTTGCATTCAATTCTAAGTGATCGAAGTTCATTATATCTAATTCAGTTCAATTGATTCGATTTGAATACTCTAAAGTTCATTCTTACCTGTTCGAATGAAAATGAAAGTAAGCAATTGTAGTTAAATGTAGTTGATTGAAGTTCCTTTCATCCGATTATGTTGTTTTTAATCTATTCGAATGCGTTAAAGTTTACTTGCTCTCATTAGAGTCAAATCAAGTCAATTAGATTGTGTTGTACTCAATTCTAGTAATCAAAGTTCATTCTATCTAATTTAGTATATTTGATTCAATTAGAATACTTTTATGTTCATTCGTTGCCATTCGAATACAAACGAAACCAACAGATTGTAGTTAATTCTAATCGATTGAAGTTCCACTCATTCAATTTAGTTGTTTCATTCTATTCGAATGTGAAAATGTTTACTCACTCTCATTAGAGAAAAATAACGTCAATTACATTGTGTTGTACACAATTTTAGGTAATAAAAGTTCATTGTATCGAATTCAGTTCATTTGATTCGATTTGAATACTCTAAAGTTCATTCATACCCGTTTGACTGAAAAGAAAATCATGCAGTTGTAGTTAATTCTCGTTGATTGAAGTTCCTTTTATCCGATTTAGTTGTTTTGAATCAATTCAAATGCGTTAAAGTTTACTCGTTCTCATTAGAGCCAAATCAAGTCAATTAGATTGTGTTGTACTCAATTCTAAGTAATCGAAGTTCATTCTATCTAATCCAGTTCATTTGATTCAATTTGAATGCTTTTATGTTCATTCATTATCATTCGAATATAAAATAAACCAATAGATTGTAGTTAATTCTAGTTGATTAAAGTTCTGTTCATCCGATTCAATTGTTTTAAATCTATTCGAATGCAAAAATGTTTACTCACTCTCATTAGAGCAACATAAAGTCAATTACTTTGTGTTGTACAATTCTAGGTAATAGAAGTTCATTATATCTAATTCAGTTCATTTGATTTGATTTTAATACTCGAAAGTTCATTCAAACCTATTCAAATGTAAAGGAAATCAAGGGATTATAGTTAATTTTAGTTGATTGAAGTTCCTTTCATCTGATTCAATGGTTTTGAATCTATTCGAATGCGTCAAAGTCTACTCGTTCTCATTAGAGCTTAATCAAGTCAATTAAATTGTGTTGCATTCAATTCTAAGTAATCAAAGTTCATTCTATCTAATTCAGTTCATTTGATTCGATTCGGATACTCTAAAGTTCATTCACTTTCATTCGATTGTAAACAAAATCAATGGATTGTAGTAAAATCTGGTTGATTGAAGATCCTTTCGTCGGATTTAGTTGTTCTGAATCGATACAAATCTTTAAAGTTTGCTCGTTCTCATTAGAGGAAAATCAACTAAATTGAAATGTGTTTTACTCAATTCTAAGTAATCGAAGTTCATTCTCTCTAATTCAGTTCATTTGATATGATAAGAATGCTTTAATGTTCATCCGTACCCATTCGAATGTAAACGAAATCAAGAGATTGTAGTAAATTCTAGGTGATTGAAGTTCTTTTCATCCGATTCAGTTGTTTTGATTCTATTCAAATTTATTATGCTTTATCGATCTCATTAGAGTCAAATCAAGCTTATTAGTTTACGTTGTACTCAATTCTAAGTAATCGAAGTACATTCTATCTAATTCGGTTCATTTGATTCAATTTAAATACTCTAAAGTTCATTTGTACCCATTCAAATGTAAACGAAATCAAGGAATTATAATTAATTCTAGTTTATTAAAATTTCTTTCATCCGATTCAGTTGTTTTGACTTTATTGGAATGCGAAAATGTTCATTCTCTCTCATTAGAGCAAAATAAAGTCAATTACATTGTGTTGTACACAACTCTGGGTAATAGAAGTTCATTGTATCTAATTCAGTTCATTTGTTTTGATTTGAATACTCTAAAGTTCATTCGTACCCGTTCGAATGAAAACCTAGTCAAACAATTGTAGTTAATTTTAGTTGATTAAAGTTCCTTTCATCCGATTCAGTTATTTTGATTCTATTCAAATGCGTTAAAGTTTACTCATTCTCATTAGAGCGAAAGCAAGTCAATTAGATTATGGTGTACTCAATACTAAGTATTCGAAGTTCATTCTATCCAATTCAGTTTATTTGATTCAATTCGAATGCTTTTATGTTCATTTGTTGTCATTCGTTTGTGAACGAAATCAACGATTTGTAGTAAAATCTAGTTGATTGAAGATCCTTTCGCCCGATTTAGTTGCTTTGAATCGATAAAAATGTTTAAAGTTTACTCGTTCTCATTACAGACAAATCAAGTCAATTAAATTGTGCTGTACTCAATTCTAAGTGATTGAAGTTCATTCTCTCTAATTCAGTTTATTTGATACGATTCGAATGCTTTAAAGTTAATCCGTACCCGGTAGAATGTAAATGAAATCAAGGGATTGTAGTTAATTCTAGTTGATCGAAGTTCCTTTCATCTGATTCAGTTATTTTGATTCTATTCAAATTCGTTATAGTTTGTCAATCTCATTAGAGTCAAATCAAGTCAATTAGTTTGTATTGTACAAATTTCTAAGTAATCAAAGTACATTCTATCTAATTCGGTTCAATTGATTCAATTTGAATACTCTAAAGTTCATTTGTACCCGTTCAAATGTAAACGAAATCAAGGAATTGTAGTTAATTCTAGTTGATAGAAATTTCTTTCATTCGATTCAGTTATTTTGAATCTATTCGAATGTGAAAATGTTTACTCGTTCTCATTAGAGCAAAATAAAGTCAATTACATTGTGTTGTAGACAATTATAAGTAATAGAAGTTTACTGTATCTAATTCGGTTCATTTGTTTCGATTTGAATACTCTAAAATTCATTCGTACTTGTTTGAATGAAAACAAAATCAAGCAATTATTGTTAATTCTAGTTGATTGAAGTTCAATTCATCTGATTCAGTTGTTTTGAATCTATTCGAATGCATCAATGTTTACTCTTTCTCATTAGTGCCAAATCATGTCAATTAGATTGTGTTGTACTAAATTCTAAGTAATCGAAGTTCATTCTATCAAATTCAGTTCATTTGATTCAATTAGAATGCTTTTATGTTCATTCGCTGCCATTCGAATATAAACAAAACCAACATATTGTAGTTAATTCTTGCTGATTGAAGTTTTGTTCATCCGATTTAGTTGTTTTGAATCTATTCGAATGCAAAAATGTTTACTCGCTCTCATTAGAGCAAAATAAAGTCAATTACATTATGTTGTACACAATTCTAGGTAATAGAAGTTCATTGTATCTAATTCAGTTCATTTGATTTGATTGGAATACTCTAAAGCTCATTCGTACCCATTCAAATGTAAACGAAATCAAGGAATTCTAGTTAGTTTTAGTTGATTGAAGTTCCTTTCATCCGATTCAATTGTTTTGAATCTATTCGAATGCGTCAAAGTTTACTAGTCCTCATTAGAGCTTAATCATGTCAATTAGATTGTGTTGCATTCAATTCTAAGTAATCGATGTTTATTCTATCTAATTCAGTTCATTTGATTCTATTTGAATACTCTAAAATTCATTCATTGTTGTTCAATTGTAAATGAAATAAACGAATTGTAGTAAAATCTAGTTGATTTAAGATCCTTTCGTCCGATTTAGTTGCTTTGAATCGATACAAATATTTAAAGTTTACTCGTTCTCATTAGAGGCAAATTAAGTCAATTAGATTGTGTTGTACTCAATTCTAAGTAATCGAAGTTCATTCTCTCTAATTCAGTTCATTTGATAAGATACGAATGCATTAAAGTTCATCCGTACCCGTTCGAATCTAAACGAAATCAAGGATTGTAGTTAATTGTAGTTGATTGAAGTTCTTTTCATCCGATTCAGTTGTTTTGATTTTATTCAAATTCTTTATAGTTTATGGACACATTAGAGTCAAATCAAGTCAATTAGTTCATGTTGTACTCAATTTTTTAGTAATCGAAGTATATTCTATCTAATTCGGTTTATTTGACTCAATTTGAACACTCTAAAGTTAATTCATACCCGTTCCAATGTAAAAGAAATCTGAGAATTGTACTTAATTCTAGTTGATTGAAATTTCTTCCATCCAATTCAGTTGTTTTGAATCTATTCGAATGCAAAAATATTTATTCGCTCCCATTAGAGCAAAATAAAGTCAATTACATTGTATTGTACACAATTCTAGGCAATAAAAGTTCATTGTATCTAATTTAGTTCATTTGATTTGATTTGAATACTGTAAAGTTCATTCGTACCCGTTTGAATGAAAACAAAATCAAGCAGTTGTAGTTAATTCTAGTTGATTGAAGTTTCTTTCATCCGATTCAGTTGTTTTGAATCTTTTCGAATGCATTAAAGTTCACTCGTTCTCATTAGAGCCAAATCAAGTCAATTTGATTGTGTTGTACTCAATTCTAAGTATTCGAAGTTCATTCTATCCAATTCAGTTCATTTGATTCTATTCGAATGCTTTTATGTTCATTCGTTGCTATTGGAATATAAACGAAACCAAAAAATTGTAGTTAACTCTAGTTGATTGAAGTACCGTTCCTCCGATTCAGTTGTTTTGAATCTATTCGAACGCGAAAACGTTTACTCACTCTCATTCAAGCAAAATAAAATCAATTATATTGTGTTGTACACAATTCTAGGTAATAGAAGTTCATTGTATCTAATTCAGTTCATTTAATTTGATTTGAATACTCTAAAGTTCATTCGTACCCATTCGAATGGAAACGAAATGAAGGGATTCTAGTTAATTTTAGTTGATTCAAGTTCCTTTCATCCGATTCAGTTGTTTTGAATCTATTCGAATTCGTGAAAGTTTACTCGTCCCCATTAGAGCTTAATCAAGTTAATTAGATTGTGTTCCATTCAATTCTATGTAATCGAAGTTCATTCTATCCAATTCAGTTCATTTGATTCTATTCATATACTCTAAATTTCATTCGTTCCCGTTCGATTGTAAACGAAATCAATGGATTGTTGTAAAATCTAGTTGATTGAAGATACTTTAGTCCGATTTAGTTGCTTTGAATCAATACAACTCTTTAAAGTTTACTCGTTCTCATTAGTGGCAAATTAAGTCAATTAGATTGTGTTGTACTCAATTCTAAGTAATCGAAGTTCATTCTCTCTAATTCAGTTCATCTGATACGATTCGAATGCTTTAAAGTTCATCCGTACCCGTTCGAATGTAAACGAAATCAAGGGATTGTAATTAATTCTAGTTGATTGAAGTTCCTTTCATCGAATTAAGTTGTTTTGAATCTATTCAAATTCGTTATAGTTTATCGATCTCATTAAAGTCAAATCAAGTCAATTAGTTGGCATTGTACTCAATTCTAAGTAATCGAAGTACATTCTATCTAATTTAGTTCATTTGATTCAATTTAAATGCTCTAAAGTACATTCATACCGTTTAATTGTAAACGAAATCAAGGAATTGTAGTTAAATCCAATTGATTGAAATTTTTTCCATTTGATTCAGTTGTTTTGAATCTATTCGAATGCGAAAAATGTTTAGTCGCTCTCATTAGAGAAAAATAAAGTCAATTACATTGTTTTGTACACAATTCTAGGTAATAGAAGTTCATTGAATCTAATTCAGTTCATTTGATTCAATTTGAATACTCTAAAGTTCATTCGTATCCATTCGAATGAAAACGAAATCAAGCAATTGTTGTTAATTCTAGTTGATTGAAGTTCCATTCATCTGATTCAGTTGTTTTGAATGTATTGGAATGCGTTAATATTTACTCATTCTCATTAGTGCCAAATCATGTCAATTAGATTGTGTTGTACTAAATTCTAAGTAATCGAAGTTCATTCTATCAAATTTAGTTCATTTGATTCAATTCGAATGGTTTTATGTTCATTCGTTGTGATTCAAATATAAACAAAACCAACATATTGTAGTTAATTCTTGCTGATTGAAGTTCCTATCATCCGATTCAGTTGTTTTGAATCTATTCGAATGCGTTAAAGTTTACTTATTCTCAATAGAGCCAAATCATGTCAATTAGATTGTGTTGTACTCAATTCTAAGTAATCGAAGTTCATTCTATCAAATTCAGTTCATTTGATTCAATTCGAATGCTTTTATGTTCGTTCGTTGCCATTCGAATATAAACGAATCCAACAGATTGTAGTTAATTCTAGTTGATTGAAGTTCCGTTCATCCGATTCAGTTGTTTTGAATCTATTTGAATGCAAAAATGTTTACTTTCTCTCATTAGAGCAAAATAAAGTTAATTACATTGTGTTGTACACAATTCTAGGTAATAAAAGTTCATTGTATCTAATTTAGTACATTTGATTTGATTTGAATACTCTTAAGTTCATTCGTACCCATTCGAATGTAAACGAAATCAAGGGATTGTAGTTAATTATTGTTGATTAAAGTTTCTTTCATCCGACTAAGTTGTTTTGAGTCTATTCAAATGCGTCAAAGTTTACTCGTCCTCATTAGAGATTAATCAAGTCAATTAGATTGTGTTCCATTCAATTCTAAGTAATCAAAGTTAATTCTATCTAATTCAAACCATTTGATTCTCTTTGAATACTCTAAAGTTCATTCGTTCTCGTTCGATTGTATACGAAATCAACGGATTGTAGTAAAATCTAGTTGATGGAAGATCCTTTCGTCTGATTTAGTTGCTTTGAATGGATACAAATCTTAAAAGTTTACTTGTTCCCATTAGAGGCAAATCAAGTCAATTAGATTGTGTTGTACTCAATTCTAAGTAATCGAAGTTCATTCTCTCTAATTCTGTTCATTTGATACGACTCAAATGCTTAAAGTTCATCCGTACCCGTTCGATTGAAAACGAAATCAAGGGATTGTAGCTAATTCTAGTTGATTGAAATTTCTGTCATCCGATTCAGTAGTTTTGATTCTATTCAAATTCATTATAGTTTCTCGATCTCATTAGAGTCAAATAAAGTCAATTAGTTTGTGTTGTACTCAATTCTAAGTAATCAAAATACATTCTATCTAATTCGGTTCATTCGATTCAATTTGACTACTCTAAAGTTCAGTCATACCCATTCAAATGTATGCGAAATAAAGGAATTGTAGTTAATTCTAGTTAATTGAAATTTCTTTCATCCAATTCAGTTGTTTTGAATCAATTTGAATGCAAAAATGTTTACTCATTTTCATTAGGGAAAAATAAAATCAATTACATTGCGTTGTACACAATTCTAGGTAATAGAAGTTCATTGTATCTAATTCTGTTCATTTGTTTCGTTTTGAATACTCTAAAGTTCATTCGTACCCATTCGAATGAAAACGAAATCAAGCAATTATAGTTAATTCTAGAGTATTGAAGTTCCTTGCATCCGATTCAGTTGTTTTGAATCTATTTGAATATGTTAAAGTTTACTAGTTCTCATTAGAGCCAAATCACGTCAATTAGATGGTGTTATACTCAATTTTAAGTAATCGAAGTTCGTTCTTTCCAATTCAGTTCATTTGATTCAATTCGAATGCTTTTATGGTCGTTTGTTGTCATTCGAATATAAACGAAACCAACAGATTGTAGTTAATTCTAGTCTATTGAAGTTCCGTTCATCCGATTCAGTTGTTTTGAATATATTCAAATGCGAAAATGTTTACTACCTCCAATTAGAGCAAAATAAATTCAATTACATTGTGTTGTACACAATTCTAGGCAATAGAAGTTCATTGTATCTTATTCTGTTCATTTGATTTAATTTGAATATACTAAAGTTCATTTGCACCCATTCGAATGCATAAGAAATCAAGAGATTATTGTTAATTTTAGTTGATTCATGATCCTTTCATTCGATTCAGTTGTTTTGAATTTATTCGAATGTGTCAAAGTTTACTCGTCCTCATTAGAGCTTAATCAAGTCAATTAGATTGTGTTGCATTCAATTCTAAGTAATCGAAGTTCATTTTTTCTTATTTAGTTCATTTGATTCTATTCGGATACTCTAAAGTGGATTTGTTCTCGTTCGATTGTAAACGAAATCAATGAATTATAGTAAATTCTAGTGGATTGAAGATCCTTTCGTCCGATTTAGTTGCTTTGAATCTATACAAATCTTTAAACTTTACTCGTTCTCATTTGAAGCTAATAAAGTCAATTAGATTGTGTTATACAAAATTCTAAGTAATCAAAGTTCATTCTTTCTAATTCAGTTCATTTGGTACAATTCAAATGCTTTAAAGTTCATCCGTACCCATTCGAATGTAAAGGAAATCAAAGGAAATCAAAGGATTGTAATTAATTCTAGTTGATTGAAGTTCCTTTCACCCGATTAAGTTGTTTTGATTCTATTCAAATTCGTTAGAGCTTATCGATCTCATTAGTGTCAAATAAAGTCAATTCGATTATGTTATACTTAATTCTAAGTAATCGAAGTTCATTCTCTCTAATTCCGTTCGTTTGATACAATTAGAATACTTTAAACTTCATCCATACCCATTCGAATGTAAATGAAGTCAAGGGATTGTAGTTAATCCTAATTGATTGAAGTTCCTTTCATCCGATTAAGTTGTTTTGATTTTATTAAAATTCCTTATAGTTTATCAATCTGATTAGCGTAAAATTAAGTCAATTAGTTTGTGTTGTACTATATTCTAAGTAATTGAAGTATATTCTCTCCAATTCGGTACATTTCATTCAATTTGAATACTCTAAAGTTCATTCATACCCGTTCAAATGTAAATGAAATCAAGGAATTGTAGTTAATTCTTGTACACTGAAATTTCTTTCATCCGATTCAGTTGTTTTGAATCTATTCGAATGCGAAAATGTTTAATCGCTCTCAATAGAGCAAAATAAAGTCAATTACATTGTGTTGTACAAAATTCTAGGTAAAAGAAGTTCATTGTATCTAATTCAGTTCATTTGATTCGATTTGAATACTCTAAAGTTCGTTCATACCTGTTCGAATGAAAACAAAATAAGCAACTGTAGTTAATTCTAGTTAATTGAAGTTCCTTTCATCCAATTCAGTTGTTTTGAATCTATTCGAATGCATTAAAGTTTACTCGTTCTCATTAGAGCCAAATCAAGTCAATTCGATTGTGTTGTACTCAATTATAAGCAATAGAAGTTCATTCTATCCAATTCAGTTCATTTGATTCAATTCGAATGCTTTTATGTTCATTCGTTGCCATTCCAATATAAACGAAACCAAGAGATTATCGTTAATTCTAGTTGATTGAAGTTCAGTTCACCCGATTAAGTTGTTTGTAACCTATTCGAATGCGAAAATGTTTGCTCACTCTCATTAGAGCAACATAAAGTCAATTACATTGTGTTGTACACAATTCTAGGTAATAGAAGTTCATTTTATCTAATTCAGTTCATTTGATTCGATTTGAATACTCTAAAGTTCATTTGCACCCGTTCGAATGAAAATAAAATCAAGCAATTGTAGTTAATTCTGGTTAATTGAAGTTTCATTCATATGATTCAATTGTTTTCAATCTATTCGAATGCGAAAATGTTTACTCACTCTCATTAGAGCAAAATAAAGTCAATTACATTGTGTCGTGCACAATTCTTGGTAATAGAAGCACATTGTATCTAAATCAGTTCATTTGATTTGATTTGATTACGCTAAAGTTCATTCGTACCCATTCGAATGTAAACGACAAAAAGGGATTCGAGTTAATTTTAGTTGATGCAAGTTCCGTTCATCCGATTCAGTTGTTTTGAATCTATTTGAATGCGTGAAAGTATACTCGTCCTCATTAGAGCTTAATCAAGTCAATCAGATTGTGTTGCATTCAATTCTAAGTAATCGAAGTTCATTCTATCTAAATCATCATTTGATTCTATTCGGATACTCTAAAGTTCATTCGTTCTCATTCGATTGTGAACGAAATTAACGGATTGTATTAAAATCTAGTTGATTGAAGATCCTTCCGTTCGATTTAGTTGCTTTTAATCGATACAAATTTTTAAAGTTTACTCATTCTCATTAGAGGTAAATCAAGTCAATTAGATTGTGTTGTACTCAATTCTAAGTAATCAAAGTTCATTCTCCCCAATTCAGTTTATTTGATATGAATCGAATGCTTTAAAGTTCATCTGTACCCGTTCGAATGTAAATGAAATCAAGGGATTGTAGTTAATTCTTGTTGATTGAAGTTCCTTTCATCCAATTCAGTTGTTTTGATTCTATTCAAATTCGTTATAGTTTATTGATCTCATTAGAGTCAAATAAGGTCAATTAGTTTGTGTTGTACTCAATTCTAAGTAGTCGATGTACACTCTATCTAATTCGGTTCATTTGAATCAATTTGAATACTCTAAAGTTCGTTCGTACCCGTTCAAATGTCAAGAAAATCAAGGAATTATAGTTAATTCTAGTTAATTAAAATTTCTTCCATCCGGTTCTGTTGTTTTGAATCTATTCGAATGCGAAAATGTTTACTCGCTCTCATTAGAGCAAAATAGAGTCAATTACTGTGAAACCCTAACCCAAGTAGGCCATATGTATGCATTGAACATGTATTTGATGATTATTTATGAATTATGGAATT